>CM047427.1:44734057-45169057 GCA_026168455.1 Theocolax elegans | reverse complement strand
CATTTTTCACTAAAAACATAAAAATGAATTTTTTTTGTAAAATTTTCTGAATTTTTCATTAAAAATACTTTTAACGTCATAAATGTATGCTCTCACACTCTTATAAGCCATTTAAACCATAAATAGTGAAAATCAGGAATTCTACTCCGGACTCTGGAAACCTAATGCTGTCTAAAAGATGTCTTTTTATAGTCAGAAACTGTCTATAAATTTACAGAGTGGGTCTAAATCATTAAGATTACATGTTCAAAATATCTGGGAAAAGTGCCCGAAATATTAATAAAAATGTATATTTGTTGCCTTATAACGATGAATTTATTCGCATGATTATAGCAAAGAAATCTCTGCACTTACCTTGGAGTGGTATAAAAGTATCTCCACTTGTTTCATTATCTATCTAATCCTCTGTAAGCTGCTAAAAATACAAATATTATTATAAAATTATAAAAAATTATTTTTGAAACATTTATAATGCTGAATTTTTAGTTTTACATCCCTTTCAAGAATTATAATACTAATCTGAAGGATTACTATAAATATATAACATTATTATTACAATAACTGAATATACGTATTTAATACAAAAAGATATACAAATAAATCGGATATATAATTATAATGAATAATATGATGAACGTGACAGTGACAAGTTTGTGAAATCTAAACAATGTATTGCTGAATAATAATAATAATAATGTTGATACTTTTATAGTAATCCTTCAGATTAGTATTATTATTCTTGTAAGGGTTGTAAAACTAAAAATCCAGCATTATAAATGTTTAAAAATTAATTTTTGATAATTGTATAATAATATTTGTATTTTTAGCAGCTTACAGAGGATTAGATGAATACTGAAACAAGTAGAGATACTTTTATACCACTCCAAGGTAAGTGCATAAATTTTTTTGCTATGATAATGCTAATAAATTCATCGTTATAAGGCAACAAATATACATTTTTATTGATATTTCGGGCACTTTTCCCAGATATTTTGAACAAGTAATCTTAATGATTTAGACCCACTCTGGAAATTGATAGGCAGTTTCTGACTATTAAAAGATATCTTTTAGACAGCATTAGGATTCCAGAGTCTGGAGCAGATTTGCTGATTTTCACTATTTATGGTTTAAATGGCTTACAAGAGTGTGACAGCGTACATTTATGACTTAAAAGTATTTGTAATGAAAAATTCAGGAAATTTTACAAAAAAAAGGCATATTTATATTTTCAGTGAAAAATGTATCCCCTGGGAGCTATAAAATCATGAAAATGGGCATAGAATGCAAAAAAGTGCTAAAATGTCAATTTTGACTCTCTGTAACTAAAAATAATGGACCCGAAAAAATCTGAAAAAATTCAGGAGAACTACTGGATACCTCTAAAACATATTCCCACAGTTATAGCAATATGTATTTTTTTCATCTTCGATGTCACAGAGAACCACCCATATATATATTTAAATAAACATTTTTATATAATTACGTAACTTCGTAAAAAGTTTCTGCAATTGAAAGCACTGAATTCAAACTGTAATTGACAAGTATTTTGAACCATGCAAAAATTTCTACCAATCTGAATTCAGTTGTTTTTATGAAAAGTACTTACACTTTTACTTTTCATTTCTGCCCTCTTATGTCATACGGTAATAAAGAAATAATATTCTAATGATGTAAATTTGTGCTTAATTAATTTCTGCAAACTAATAAAATGGACATTTCTTTTTCTTCTTTTAAATAAAATAATACTTGCACCACCGTTGGTTATATAGTTACCTTAGTCAACATTAGATAAATACATATCAATCGAGTAAAATGAATTTTTAAAAATGTCAACAATGTACATAAAAATTGGACGTTCAGTTTGTAGTAAAATTATGTATTTATGAAATATGTAAATATATATGCACTAATGAATGAATTATACATTATAGTAAAATATACGTACAAGCCAATATTTTAATATTATATTTTGCCATCATTTGCAGGTCCAACATTTTTATCGTCTCTTATTCCATATGATGTGGCATTAAGATTTGCTAACCACTCTAACATACTATTAATTTCATTAAGGATAAATATACAAATATATTATAAATTATCAAAAATTATTTTAAACATTTTAATGCTGATTTTTAGTTTTACAACCCTTACGAATTATGATACTAATCTGAAGGATAATTATAAATATATAACATATTATTACAATAACTGAAGATACGTACTTAATACAAAAAATATCAACAAATCAATCTGAGATTATAATGATTAATATGATTGATGACAGTGACAAGTTTGTGAAATTCAAACAATGTATGGCTGAATAATAATAATATATAATGTTGATACTTTTATAGTAATCCTTCAGATTAGTATTATTATTCTTGTAAGGGTTGTAAAACTAAAAATCCAGCATTATAAATGTTTAAAAATTAATTTTTGATAATTGTATAATAATATTTGTATTTTTAGCAGCTTACAGAGGATTAGATGAATACTGAAACAAGTAGAGATACTTTTATACCACTCCAAGGTAAGTGCATAAATTTTTTTGCTATGATAATGCTAATAAATTCATCGTTATAAGGCAACAAATATACATTTTTATTGATATTTCGGGCACTTTTCCCAGATATTTTGAACAAGTAATCTTAATGATTTAGACCCACTCTGGAAATTGATAGGCAGTTTCTGACTATTAAAAGATATCTTTTAGACAGCATTAGGATTCCAGAGTCTGGAGCAGATTTGCTGATTTTCACTATTTATGGTTTAAATGGCTTACAAGAGTGTGACAGCGTACATTTATGACTTAAAAGTATTTGTAATGAAAAATTCAGGAAATTTTACAAAAAAAGGCATATTTATATTTTCAGTGAAAAATGTATCCCCTGGGAGCTATAAAATCATGAAAATGGGCATAGAATGCAAAAAAGTGCTAAAATGTCAATTTTGACTCTCTGTAACTAAAAATAATGGACCCGAAAAAATCTGAAAAAATTCAGGAGAACTACTGGATACCTCTAAAACATATTCCCACAGTTATAGCAATATGTATTTTTTTCATCTTCGATGTCACAGAGAACCACCCATATATATATTTTAAATAAACATTTTTATATATATTACTTAAACTTCGTAAAAGTTTCTGCAATTGAAAGCACTGAATTCAAACTGTAATTGACAAGTATTTTGAACCATGCAAAAATTTCTACCAATCTGAATTCAGTTGTTTTTATGAAAAGTATCTTACACTTTTACTTTTCATTTCTGGCCCTCTTATGTCATACGGTAATAAATAAATAATATTCTAATGATGTAAATTTGTGCTTAATTAATTTCTGCAAAACTAATAAAATGGACATTTCTTTTTTCTTCTTTTAAATAAAATAATACTTGCACCACCGTTGGTTTATATAGTTACCTTATCAACATTAGATAAATACATATCAATCGAGTAAAATGAATTTTTAAAAATGTCAACAATGTACATAAAAATTGGACGTTCCAGTTTGTAGTAAAATTATGTATATTATGAAATATGTAAATATATATGCACTAATGAATGAATTATACATTATAGTAAAATATACGTTGTTTAACAGACATATAATATTTGACAAGCCAATATTTTAATATTATATTTTGCCATCATTTGCAGGTCCAACATTTTTATCGTCTCTTATTCCATATGATGTGGCATTAAGATTTGCTAACCACTCTAACATACTATTAATTTCATTAAGGATAAATATACTAAAATCATGTAAAATTTGTTTGAATTAAATTTATATCTGAAAACTGTTTATTAATCAGGTTAAATCTTTGTGACCATTTGCTATTTATTGTTATCTAGAATAAGATGAAAAGAAGTATATGATAGCTTAGTAAGTGTAACAATTTTTTTATTTAAGAAATTCAAATTATTCAATTGCAAAAAAATAAAAATTAACAAATTTTATAAATAATTTTATTTTATTATTATTTTTTATATAAACAGATAATTTAGGCAAATTATCAGTTTAATTAGAACAATTCTAATAATTGAGAAATTTGTTGATGATAAATAATAATTAGACATATATTATTATTTATTACATAAATAAAACAATATATGTTGTCACGCAGTATTAGGGATTTGGATATAGCAGATTTAATAATTTATTGAGTAATAGAATGATTACAGCGGGCGCCAGTCGCGTTGTCGCGCGCTATGTGTGTATGCGTTCGCACAGCAAATCTACAATGCTATAACAGTTTAATTAATTAACACTATTGCTCTGCTTAATAGTAATGACATAACAAAGATAAGAACGCGTATGAAGATGGGGGAGGGGAATGGCGAAAGGAATTCGCGATGCACACACAACACGGGTAAGCTCGGAAAAACACTTATTGCACAGGTTATACAATCTTTTTGATGCTATCCAAATAATACTCAGCATAATCAGTTGGGAAATGTGATCTCAATAATTGCGCACGCTTGTTACCACAATCGCGGATATGGGAGCTCTGCTTTCTCGGCTTCATCAACGTGAGATGCGAGTGCGCGCATGCGCTACGAAGACTCAAGTGCGTTATATACGCGGCCATATGTCGAGTGCAGCATAATAATATGGCTGACTGTGCACGTCGAGTGACTACGTAAGGCAACGATGATAAAAACGACAACTTGTTGGGAGGAAGAGGCAGATAGTTTGTATGAGTTTGTATGATGACCCGCTGCTTTGTATGAGCTCTAGATGAGGTTTATTCGTCAGTATTTTAGTGGTGTCATGTCACTTTCTGCCAGACTTGTGTAAAAAATACCAAATCCTATTTTCAGACCTTTATTATAAATTACATCTAGTAATTTTGATGTTTTTGATTAATCATATACAATGTATCCATAATCTAGCTAAGATCATACTAGAGATTTGTATTTATTTAGAAGTGTCTGTTTCTCTGTACCCCAGTTTTTAGTTGCTATTATTTTTAGAATATTTAAGCAGTGGATAGTTTTTTGTTAAAATTCCATTACGTGAGGTTTCCAATTAGGCTTTTTATTAAAAACCATATCTAGTATTGATACAAAATTTTATCGTTCGGTAATATCGACGGCTCCTATTCATAAAGTCCTATACCAGAAGTCATTTCTATATAGTCCTATCTTAAAGAAAATTTTATAAGATCCTATCTTAATTATAATTCTATAAAGTCCTATCTCAGAAGTACAATTTTATAAAGTCCTATCTGAAAAAGTCAGTTCTATAAAGTCCTATCTCATCTCAAATTTTGAAAGCTACAAAATCATTAAACAATAAGTTTTTTAATAAAAACAATAAATTATAAAAATAATATTTACACCTTTATCTAAAAATATAAATATATATGCAGAATCGGATAATAATGCTCATGTAAAGAGTACACTTTTACCGAATATATTATATTTCATTAACCTCGTTATCGAGATTTTATAAGTATATAAAAAATATTAAAATTTGAATTTTGTATCCAGGTGGAAATTCGAGCATTTATGAAACGTTTTTTAGACAAGAAATTGGCCATTGCCATTAAAATGGCCATAAATCGTACATTAATGCCCGAAAAAACGTTTCACTTAACCAAAAAATGTTAACTTTTCCACTAGGGTAAATATCCTGCCAATTGGATCTATTATAAATATATATCATATAATATATATATACTATATATTATATAAGTAGAATTATTTAAGAGGTCAAAATATATAAGTAATTCATTTAAAAAGAAAATAAAAAAGTAAGACATTTAAAATGTACTTGACGACAGAGATGGGACTGAATCTGCCGCAACTTTTTTTAGATTCAGTTTTGAAATTTGTGATATTTGAATAAAAAATGTTACCTTTTACTTCAATGTTATGAGAACGGCAATTTTTTAAAAAGAAACAAATATAAATAAATATAATATAAATTATATTGTCATAATAGTTTTCAAATTATATAAATTATCAATATTATTATAATTTTATGAAGTTAAGAGAAAGTGTATTAAAGGAAGGGGGGGGGGGGGGCTTAAAAAAATTGACTTTTATGATCGAACTTTATTGAATTGCATTTGAGATAGGACTTTATAGAATTTTCTTTTCAGTTAGGACTTTATAGAATTATTCTTGAGTTAGGACATTTTTTAATTAATTTTTGAGATAGGACTTTATGAATAGGAGCCGTCGATATGTGTATGTATATAATAATATCGGCCTCTCCGATCTAATTGCTTTACTTTAGAATAAAGCAGGCACATTGTACTCTGTGTCCATTATGGTTGGTGAAATTTCCCAGAGCACGGCCTTATTAAAAAATAATTAAAGGCGTTTCGTCCTTGATCTCCAGCTTGGACTCCCCAGTAAAGAACTGGAGATCTTACATTAAACGCCTATTCTGCGGCTATTTATATAGAAAAGAGACGATGATATCTTCAACGAGTGTAGAGAGATAGTCGTCTCAGTACAATGTGCCTGCTTTATTCTAAAGTAAAGCAATTAGTTCGGAGAGGCCGATATTATTATATACATATACATATTACCGAACGATAAAATTTTGTATCAAATAACTCGCGACACAGTCTAACACGTCGCACTCTGGCTAGTGGTTTTTCCCACCACCAGAGGGAGACGACTATCTCTCTACACTCGTTGGAGAGATCGTTGTCTCTTTTCTATATATATAGCCGCAGAACATCTTGCTAGCGTCGCAGATCATCTTGCGACAGGCGTCTAAGGTAAGATCTCCAGTTCCTTACTGAGGAGTCCAAGCTTCCACCAACCATAATGGACACAGAGTACAATGTGCCTGCTTTATTCTAAAGTAAAGCAATTAGTTCGGAGAGGCCAATACATATCTAGTATTTTTAGAGATTTTGTGATGGAGAGTTTGAAGATGATATGGACCAATCTTGAAGTTTATCTAGTGTTTGATGCAAAACATTCTGGGATATATTATGGTTTTTACCTTGGTAATATAGTGTTATATCGTCGGCAAATAGGCCACACTTGATTGGTTTTTTACGAGGTAAACTGTGAGTTTGTTTGCTATTTAGAAGAGTGTCACACTGAGTTCAGATCCTTGGGGTATGCCGTTTTTTGTATATTTCTATCAGATAGTATGCCGTTTACTCTTACCTAAAAACATTTTCCTTTTAAGAAATTCATTATAAATTAGCGATGAATTAACTTTTTAAGGACGGGACTGGTCGATATATCGACCACTTTGGTATCATATTATTTTGGAATTGTTTCAGGGGTAATATTATATGTTGAATACAGGAAACATAGTGTTATCATTCTAAAAAGTATATTTGACCTTGAAATAGTGATTTCAAGGTCAAATTTTTTATTCCGTATTTCGACTTGAAAATTGGTATACCAACGTATTTTAATGCTTTGAATACGAAATAAATATTGTTACGTTTGATGAAAAACATTTTCATAGTGATTATTTGAACTATTTATTACTATTAGTTTCTTGACAGAACAACATAAAGTTATTTTTTTTGAGGAAGATTTTTTATTGATAATATTATTACATTATTCTCTTTATTTACTAAGTTGTCAAAAAAACACAAGCAATTATTTTTGATGAAATGGCTGCTATTGAAACTTGGAATAGTGGCGAGTCTGAACCTGAAATGCAAGATTTGTAAAATGAGGAAATTCATGAAGTTGATTTGGTAGAAAATGATAATAATGAGACTCAAATTTTTGAAAACGCGTATTTTGTATCCATCAATCAAAGATTTTCAAGTTACTTCTAAAATAAATCTTAACATCTTTATATCGGGGAATAAAGCAATCAATTACTTTAAATACTTTTTTGATTTCCCTCTGATTGAAAGAATTATATATAAGACGAATCGCTATGAAAGGCAGAATCATGAAGATCGGTAATTCCATCAGAAAACTTGGTCTCCTCTTACAAAAGATGCATTTGAATTTATTCTTGGCCTTTCAATTCTAATAGGCCATATCCGAAAAGGTGACTTGAAAGACTATTGGTCTAAAGATCCTCTGCTTTATACTTCAATTTTTAGTCAAATAATGTTCGTGATAGGTTTCTTGCAAACTTACGCCATTTACATTTTCATGATAATGAAAATACCTCGGTAATCGCTAACCACCCTTAAGTAAAAATAAAGCCAATAATAGACTATCTACAAAGTAAATTCTCAGCAGCTCTTATTCCAGGCAAAAATTTGCGCATAAATGAAAGCCTAGTATTATGGAAAGGCAGGCTTCGATTCAAGCAGTATATTCTTTTGAAAAGAAATAGGTTTGGCATCAAACTTTGTGAATTAGTAGATTGAGAGACTTGATTCATTTTGGGTTTTATTGTCTACACTGGCGCTGATACTTATTATCAGAAGTTTGATTTTGTTGTTACTGGGGATATTGTCGCTCATTTCTTATAACCTTATTTTTACCAGGGTCATGTCATATACATAGATAACTGGTATACATCTCCCATATTGGCAGAATTTTTGCATGATCGTGATACAGGAATGTGTGGCACGATAAGAACAAATAGAAAAGGAATGCCAAAATTAGAAAATAAATTAGAGCGAGGTGAAGTTCAAGCTGCTCATAATAATTTGTAGATGTCAATCAGGTGGCAAGATAAGCGTAGTGTTTGCATGCTTACAACTGTGCACGAACCTGAGTTCTGTACCGCTGGCAAAAAACACTATCAAACCAATGAGGATATTATAAAACCACGATGCATCCGTGAATACAATCAAAATATGGGTGGTGTTGACATGGTAGATGGACAATTGTCTTGTGACGTGTGATAAACACACGCACTAGTATTGCGTAAAATTATTTTATAAATTGTTAATATATTATATAATAATAATAAGTACGTAGTATATTAAGATAGCTTCGCGATAGACACGTGCCGTTAAACGCGAGTTCAACGACCGCGCTATAAATAGATTAGAGTCATTGACCGCCTCCCCACTACTGTGCCTACTCGCCAGTTCATTGACCCCGTCCGGAGTGGGGAGACAGGCGTTATACGCATGCGCGCTCTCGTAGAATCGGGTATATAAGGCGCACCGAAACCACCAGTAGTCAGTCTGCAACTGGACGACAGATCGGACTGGCCGTGAGGACACGACCAGCCCGTTTCTCCGACCTAGTGCAGCAACCGTGGATACGTTCGTGAGCACACGTTCGTAAACACGGTTACCGTATACCGTACCGACCGTTACCGTAACCGCATCCTACCGTAGGCACCTCGTGAGCACACGTGGTGTCTAATCCTGTCCGTATCCTCGTGAGCACACGTGGATTATCCCGACCGCACCCTCGTGAGCACACGTGGGTTATCCCGACCGCATCCTCGTGAGCACACGTGGATTATCCCGACCGTATCTTCGTGAGCACACGCAGATTATCCCGACCGCATCCTCGTGAGCACACGTGGATTATCCCGACCGTATCTTCGTGAGCACACGTAGATTATCCCGACCGCATCCTCGTGAGCACACGTGGATTATCCCGACCGTATCTTCGTGAGCACACGTAGATTATCCTGACCGTATCCTCGTGAGCACACGTGGATTATCCTGACCGTATCTTCGTGAGCACACGTAGATTATCCCGACCGCACCCTCGTGAGCACATGTGGGTTATCCCGACCGCATCCTCGTGAGCACACGTGGATTATCCCGACCGTATTCTCGTGAACATACATACTAGCCCGAACCGTATTACCGTGCGAGTATACACGATACCCGTTAGTCGCGTCCGTTTAGGAAACTAGTTATAAGATAGCATTGTAAAGTTCGTAGATCGCGTAATAATTAAGTATTTTGTCTTGTTTTGATTACAGACTAATTAGCTATTTCACCCGACCAAGACCAGGCGGGCTGGCAACACTTACACTATATCTTTGTTTATTTTTTATATATCTGTACATAGTCTTAATAATAATTATCCTTTATTTTAAATAGTGGTACTTTATTTCAAATTCCTTAAAACCTGAATCCTGAAATCTGAGCAAGGTCCGGCAAAGATTCACTCCGTTACAGTCTACAACCGAAATAGTTAGAAAAACAATGAAGTGGTATCGAAGTTATTTTTCCATCTTATTGATCTAAGTTTATGTAATGCTCATTCTTTATATAAAATGAAAAATGAAGGACCAATGCCCTTTCCTTCATTCCGAATATCGATTGTTAGATCATTATTGAAATTGGATAATACTAATGATATCATTTCTCGTCTTGTTAGCCCTCCTACTCGATTAGATTGTCGTCATTTTCTAAGATTTGCTACAAGTCGAAGGTGTCACTTGTGTGCTTTACGTAAAATTACTAGTCGAACAAAATACATGTGCTCTAATTGTGATATTCCTTTATGCGTAGCTCCGTGTTTTGAAGAATATCACACAAAAGAGACATTATCATAAAGTCAAATATGTAGGGGTGAGAGGCAAGGGAACTTACGGAAATCAAGCACCCCAAAGGGATAAAATTTTCGCCACATCCACGCTGTTGATTCTGGGTCATGATAAGAGCGAAGACTAATATATTTTTTCATAATACATCAGTGATAAAAATGCACCATCAATTTTGTCAGGCACTCCACATGACATATGGTTTCATTTTATGCACAAATAATAAATTTAAAAGGTTAAATTAGTTTGAAGGATATCAATCACTCTATCTCTACACATTATTCCGAAGGCTTTTTTGACATCGAGGCTTACCGCGATAAGACGAAGGTTTTTGCGAAATGCTATAGATCTCGCGTCTTCTAATGAAAGTAGAAAATGGTCGTAAGTCGATGTGTCTTATTTGAAACCACTTTTTTAAAAAATTAAAAATCCTCTTGCTTTTGGAAATGATATCAGTCTTGTGTTCAATATATTTTCTATGAGATTTGCCATCGGTCTAGGCGGGGAGTTGACAGATCGAGTGTTGATGGCTCTGGAACCATGATAAGAAGTACACCGATTAAAGAAGTGTCCCGGCATCAAGGCAGTTAAATTCTCTGGCTTGTCAATAGTCGGTTGAAGCGATCAACAACGTTGACAATTCCTCAAAAGTTAAGAGAGCTTCTCCTACAATTAGCTTCCTTTATGCCACCGAAATGCGGTGCTCCTGGAGGATTGAAATGCCACGCAAATTCAACGTTTGCTAAGAGGATAGTAATTTCTTTTGATTAGCTGGCCGCCTGTTGGAACAAAAGCCTTACTTCATAATCACTTCTGAGTGAGGCACATCTGCATCTGTCGGTAAAGCGCTTATAGGCAATTAAAAAATCAGCAGTTGAACAACTAGACATAACTTCCAAATGAACGGCACGTGTCGATAGACATATAAACACGCAGATATACCCTTTAACCTTTAAAGGGCCGGGTTTTGAGGTTTCGAAACCTTCTTTAAATGTGCCCAAATTCATGCCTTGTATCACCCATCAACTATGTACAATGTTCCTATCATGGACTGAGCCAATATATCGGCTCTCTGGCCCTGGAGGGTTATGAAAAATTTTAAGTTCGGTAAAATAGGAATAAAGTTGCTGGTATTAATACAGTCTGCCTTACTGAGTTGTGAGGAATAGTCTTTGGCGTGTGGAGAGCAATTAATTCGTTTTTCATATAACTTAAGGGGTCAAGCCTGGGTTAACTGCTCAAAAAATCGATTGTTTTTATTAACTTTTTTTAAAGTATTTCTAACATAAAACATTATCCCAAAATTTGAAAAAAAAACAAAAAATTTTTTCGCAAGTTATAATTGAAATAAAGTAAGCATTAATAAACATTATTTCTCTAAAATTATTTTTGCAAAAAAAAACATTTTATTTTAATTTAACTAAAATAATAATTGCGAGGTTTTCGACGTTTACATACAAGTATATAGAAATCTACTTTACCATACTATTCAAATTTAACAGTTAATAAATAAATGATTCCTTTTACTTTAATACACTGCACAAATACGTACAGTTCTATTTGAAGTAAATATTTTCTGCATTGATAAAGTATTTACGTTATTTTAGTAAATACTCAGAGGATTTTAAATTAAAAGTATATTTTTAACTTTAAGTTTTATTAGTTTTAAGAAATTAATTATAAGTTTATACAAAAAAAGAGCAGTAAAAAAATGCCAGACTCAAGTAATAGAATACCTGGTACATCTGCTCATAAAAAAATTATCAACATCAGTAAGAACCAACTACGATGCACTTCCATCAACATCGATGGAATTCACAACACCAAAGCTACAATCCAGATCAAGTAAAAAGTTAAAAACTGATACCATTGAAGAAAGTAGCACAGAAAATAGAATTGTTGATATATCACTACTTTTCCCAACATTAGAAGAATTTTTAGTTTGTCAGAATTGTCATAGTACAGTTAAATTTTCTGAAGTTGATGTGAGAGGTTTGGGAAGTAAAATAACAATAACATGTACAAACTGTTTTAAGGTATTTGTTATTGATTCAAGTAGAAAAGTTGGAAAAAAAGTAACGCTTATGCAATAAATAGACGTTAGTGTACACAATGAGAACTCTTGGTCATGGGCATGCTGGTTTAGTTACTTTTTGTGGAAATATGGATTTGCCGAGTCCAGTTTCTCACAGTAATTATGACATTATTAATACAGAGATAAAAAATGTTTGTAAAGAAGTTAGTAAAGAGTCTATGAAAACAACTGTCGAGCAAGTATATGATTCAACAAGTCAGAATTGCCATATAAGTGTATTAGGTGATGGATCTTGGTGGAAGCGAGGATTCAATTCTCTTCAAGGTGTTGATACTGCATGAGAATGGAAAAGTAATTGATGTTTCTCCAAAGCAATCTTTTTGCAGAGCATGTGAATTGCGACCAGAAGAAGAAACAAAAGAATATAGAGAGTGGTACTTTACAGCATAAAATATACTAATTATATTGGAGGTTTGAAACACTTTCACAAATACACATAAAACAACTTCAACCACATAATATCACACTAAGCACAAATACACTGAGCATAACAAAACACTTGTTTATAATTTTATCTGTATTCTGCAAATAATGTGTTGACACATTGGTTATGCTGAAATGGAGAAACAAAGAATCAATTTCTTGAGATAAACAAAATATAAATTTAGGGTTATGCAAATACTAATCTGATATAATTTGTTCATGCAGTTTTATAAACCACTTGTTTCTTTTACTTATTTTATTTAGATACTATATAATATAATATATAATTCTACTTGATATTATAATAGCTCAAAACTGAACTACAAACGTGTGGCTGGTGCACACTTCCATTAACAGCTGTAACACTATATATGCCTCTCTCTTTCTCTATCACGTGACAAGGCTATCCGAAAAATCACTAATCTTATGGCAGACTTGTCATGTGAGAGATATAGAGAAAGAGATATTGTACACAACTGTCAAACAGTATTTGTTTTCACTGCATTATAATAAAAATAATAATCATATAATATAGTATATAATTTTTCATCAAAATATTTTTTAAAATCCATATAATCATGCATTAATATTCAATAATAGCTAAGTGTTCTTGTAGTTTTAAAAAATTTTATTCCTCTGTTTATAAAGAAACTGATTCTTGAAGTTGATTTTCTGTTATTTTAGATAATACATGTATATTAAAAAAATATACTGAGTATTATATTAATAAAATCAGAAAAAAGTCATTATAAACCTATTAAATATATATATTATTAAGATTATTTATATATAAATTGTATGATACCTGCAGAATACGGTATTAGAATTATAAAATAAGTAAAACTTTAAATCTAATAAGTGAAACTTTAAATGCATTTATCTCATTAATGGTTTTTTTATCATTTTAGCTTACTTGCCGCAGGATATTTCAGAGCCAGGTTGATAAATCACTTTGAAATTTTGGGAAAAATTTTAAAATATATATTTCTATGGACTTATGTTGCCCAATTTTCAAAAAGATAAGTTTCAGGTGATTGTTATATACGTATACGTACATAACATTCACTATTTTTCTTATTATTATCAACTTTTATATTTAATACATTGTTATTAATTTTTTTTTTCAGAAAAAGAAAAACATAAGTCTGTAAACATATGTTCCATGAACATTTTAAGACTTATTAGACATTAAAAGATTCATTCAGTGCTTCAATATCCTGCGGCAACTGCAAAAATTGATCAATTTTTTAATATCATTATAAGTTTAATAACCAGGATTAAAAATGCATAATAAACATTTTTTATATTGATAAATATAAAGTATAATATATATATATATATATATATATAAATTATGTAAAAAACATAAATTTGTAAGAAGAATTAAAAAAAAATTTATTCTAATAATAATTGTTTATTTATTTAAAACATTTAACCCAGGCTTGACCCCTTAAAGTGTAAACAAGCAATAGAGTCACAAATTTTTCCAATAGTTACAAACATTCAAATTTTAAAATAGGAATAAATTCATATTCTCATGTTTTGAAATGTGCTGCATCCAAATCTGGAGTTTAGTCGGTCATAATTGGTAATGATCACGGTCAGTCGAGGTCAAACAAGGTCAATTCAAGGTGAAATTCAGAAATTAATATATATATATATATATATATATATATATATATATATAAAATAAAATGATATTTAAATGTTTTGTGGGGTGCTGAATCCAACTCTGGAGTCTGATCGGTTATAACTGCTCATAATCACGGTCATTCGAGGTCAAACAAGGTCACTTCAAGGTCAAATACTCCAAGCACTCATTATTTTGGCTCAAGGAAGGAAATTTCTGTTGTAGACTGGTGATGGACTCTATGAGTTGTTATGCTGAATATCACAATTTTGTATGTATGGAAAGACCAACTCAAAATCAAAAGGTATTGCCGTAGACAAGATAGTAAAAATAAGTATCAAAGCGAAAAACGAGAGAAGATATGTAAGTCGAACGATGGAATGAAAAGTACGAAAGTATTGTAACGGTAGAGTGACGGTAGAGTACCAGTTAGCAAAAGCTTGTCGCAAGCGACTCGTCGAGTCTAGTCTTTTCCCTGAACTTATACCTTTGAGATGACTGTTCTTGTATCAGGACGCTCAACGACGATGTGTCGCCACGTAGCGGTCGAGAGTGGAATTAGTATTTCTTCCGCGTCGGTGGTTGCCTGTATGCAGGCGTTCTATAAGTGACTTATGTCACAGAATGAATACGTTTTTGTCAAGTGTATCCTCTGTGATTTTATACCTGATGTCTTTCTATTATACGATCATGTTGAAATACTGTTTGAACTACGTCACTACGTTGCTTGTTCTTACGATACTGTTTGAAAACGAATAGATAAAAACATATGATCTGCTTATATCAAACGTATGCTCAGAAATCAAGCATTATTTCCTATTCACTATCTTTTCTTCTAGAATAAATTTCTAGTTATAATTGTACGATCTAAATTATGATGATGTATACGTTTCTAGCAAAAAGTATTTCTGTAATTTTACTGGCAAACTACATTCACAAAAATAGATTCAGAAATTTATCTGAATAATGATATTGACAGAAATGCGATTGGTTGAATGAGAAAATTCAGTGTCAAGCGTTCTCAAAAACATAAAAACCAATTTTAAATATTTCCCTGGGTATATTCTCAACCTGACCTTGGAGAAATCTTCATCTCTCTTTTTATTTGAGGTCAAAATGACGTACAACCCAGATTCCGTGACTCCAAAAACATAAAGATATATCTTTTGCAATGATTCAAATCATATTGCTAGGTTTGACCTTCAAATGACCTTCATTGACCTTGACTCTAAAGTGATAAAGTCAAACCAACTTCAGATACGAACTTAGCGCAACAATTTATTTAAGGATAAAGAGGTTATGTTTTTGAGCCAATATATAGGCTTTCCGACCCTTTAAAGGTTAAAGGATTTTGCACCTCTTCCTTTGGAGAATCGAAGATGAGTAGGTCCAATATAGTCGACGCCAAAGTGAAGAAATGATCTAAACATTCGTACATGTTTGAGCGACAGATCTCCCATAAGTTGAGTAGTTAGTTGAGCTCATTGACGACAGCATGGAAGGCACTTGGAGATATTTGCTTTTACCAATCGTCGTCCTCCTATGATCCATACTTGTTGTCTTAGATAGTTAGTTGAGTGTTAACTGAGTTCCTCATCTGGGTAAAGTAATGAGTGCATTAGACGCTGGGACGTACGGTGTGGAGGAAACGGGCGATCCTCTTTGCCTCGATTTTGAATCAAATAATAGTTTGTCGGCGGGAGCGGGGGGAAAACAATAAATTTTCAAATTATCTAAAATAAAAATAAAAACATTTATTTTTAACAATTAACAAAATGGCCAGCAGGCCTCGTGCCGCTACGATGTTAAACGCGCGGGCGGATGTCCTTCTATCGAGCCCCTCGCCTGCGGCAGACTTCAGCTCCCAGGACCCGCTATTCGGGTACCAGCGTACCCGAACACACTCCCGAGTTTCACTCAAACATGCACTCGATGGGGGAGGGAGTCACGGTAATATAAATAATAACTTACCGGTCGACGCCCGGAAGATTGCCCAGTCGATCTCGGTCCCAGTGATCCTGGTCAGCGGATACCCTTGTCAACTGTGGTGTGGTAACAGGCGGCCCAACGATCCGCGTTCGTACTCACGCACGACCTCGAAATTCACTTCACACATTTACACTCGTGCATACACACGCGATCGCACGAGACTATTCCCAGACGCCGTCGGCCTACACGCCTCACGCGCCTTTGCTCGGCCTTATATACAAAAATCTCTGGCAACGGGGAAAAGTTCATCCGTCTCAAGCGGCGGATCGGGACATACTACCTAGGCAATTGCCTAATTTCTCGAAGAAGGGATGAGAAGAAACTTACACATACACTCTCGCGCTCTCATCCCTACATAAGCGCGTAATTTTACACTCGAATTAAAGTAAGCAAGTGTCGTCGGTCGGCCTTGACATACCAGAGGCTCCGACGACTTACAATTATTACGAATTTAACCCATTTCTTACTAAGCGGACATTTTATAGTCGATTGGTTTTTTGCCTAGAAAATTGTTGAGAAAAAAATAAAAATAATAACCGGAAGCACTTTTCTGAACTAAAATTTTCCGCTCTTTGCGATTCTGAAGTCGGAATTTGAAAATTTCCATTGGAAAATTTAAAAATGGCGGTTTGAATTTGGTGAAAAATCAGAAATACATTTTTCTACATTTTGATATGCTTGTTTAGAATAAAACGGTTTAACGAAGACCGTGAAACGGATTCATGTTGCAAATGATATTATTATTGACACATTTGATGTTTGCGAATTTTTCCGAAAAATGTTCCAAGATGGCTTCTGTGACATCATGAAATAATCGGACACTTCTTATTTTTTTTAAAAATGTCTATCTTATACCAAGTTTTGAATACTTAGGTTCTCGTGGTCGCTGATAACGAATCTGAAATCATATTTGAATAATCCAACATGGCGGACATTTTTTTCAAATTCAACCACGGTGATGATCAGAGACTCGTCCTGCTATCACACCCTCGTTTTCTCCCTCTCTCTCTCTCGCGCGCGCGCTCTTTCGCTCGATCACTCTCGAGAGGCGGCTGCGATCTCACATCGAGCGCGTGAGTCGATAACCGCGCTCTCCATGCTGTAGCGGCGCAAGTCAGCTGTATAGTATGTGGTGTGCTGGTGCTGTTGAAGTGTCAACGATGCTGAGATAACTTTCCTGCAGGTAATAATTAACTCGTTTCATCGTTTCGTCTTACAACTTATTAGTACGGTGTGTGTTTCAGGCACGAAACCCACACGCTGCTACACCGCTTCCATTCTGCCTCCACGAGGACGTCGAACCACGGTGACCGATAGCCGCTCCACATACAGCTCTAGGTAACTGCTTAGTTGTGGGGATTACGCGGCTATACGTATTTATTACTGTATAGTTTAACAGGTATACTGTACACTTTGTTTATGTATAGCAACCTAACATCATTCTGTCCTACATTGTCCATTATACAGCTGTATTGTTTAATATGTGCTTTTATTAATTGTCTTGATCTTTTACAACTGCATACTGGTTGGCGTTGGGAATTCCATAATGTACCGCCTGAATGTGTCTCTTCGCCTTGCCTGCCTTCTTAGGCTTATTTGGACGTTGGGCTTTTATGTGACTAACAAGGGTCCTTGAGGCTTATTCATTTATAACTTCACTTGATCAATCTTCTTCACGGCATCAAACCCGGAGGAGCCTGCCTGACGTTAGCTGAGCTTGCCAAGACATTCAACGCCAGGACTACCATAGTGCTTCGCCAGTGTTCGTATGTGTAGCATAAATTGGGATTGGGTTTTTAGTATGTTAGAATAGGCAGGGTTTAATTACAGAGCGAGTAGGGAAGGATTTAGGTTATATGGGTTGGCAGGTTCATAGTAGGGACTTGATTAGCTTGTGCGGGTAAGTAGGCAGTCTCTTAGCTTAAATATGTCTAATATGTTAACATGTGCAAAGCACATCGTCACCCCCGCAATACCTCAAAAACTCCCGAAATATCCAAGAATTCTTGTAATATACAGGTATCCCGGAATACATAAAACATTCCATAAATAACCAAGAAACCTCGTAAATAGTGCAAATATCCGAGGATACATCAAAACTTCCTTAAACAAAAAATCTCGTAATTAGTGCTAAAACTGGGAACACATCAAATATTCCCTAAATATCAAAGACATCCCGTAATTAGAGCAATTATGCTGGAACACCTCAAAAATTCCCGAAATATCCAAGAAACCCCGTAACCTGTGCAGGTAACCCGAAATACCTCACAAATTCCCTAAATATCCAAGAAACCCTGTAAATTGAGCAGATAACCTACAATACCACAAAAGTTCCTGAAATATCCATGAAATACCTCATACATTCTCTAAATATCCATGAAATCTCGTAAATAGAGCAAATATCTTGGAATATTTTAAAAATTCCCGAAATATATAACTAATCCCACAGTTAACGTAGATACCCCTACATACCTAAAAAATTCTCGAAATATCCAGCTAATCACGTAATTAGTGCAAATATATCGGCATAACTCAAAAATTTCGGAAATATCATAGAAAAGCTAAAAATAATTGCAGATGTTCCGGAATATCTCACTATATCCCAAAGTATCCAGGACATCCCGTAATTAGTGCAGGTATCCCGATAAATATCCAATAAATATCTCAAACATTCCCTAAAAATCCAAAAAATCAGGTAATTCGTGCAGGTATCCGGGAATACATCAAAACTTCCTGAAATATCCAAGAAATTCCGTAATTGCAGCAGATATCCAGGAACACATAAAAAATTCCATAAATATCCAAGAAATGCTGTAATAACTGCATATATCCCGGAATCACCTCAAAAATTCCCAAAATACCCAAGAATTCCCGCAATTATGCCGATATCCCGGAATACTTCACTATATCCCGAAATATCCAAGTAATCCCATAGTTACGGCAGATATGTCTGCATACCTCAATAAATCCCAAAATATCCAAGAAATGCCGTAATTAGTGCATATATCCCTGAATAACTCACTATATTCCGAATTATACAAGAAATCTCGTAATTAGTGCAGATATCCTGGAGTACCTCGTAAATTCGCGATATATTCAAGAAATTTCGTAATTATGAAACATTCTTTAAAATTCCAAGATATCTCTTAAATAGTGCAGATATCCGGCAACACATCAAAAATTCCCTGAATATCCTATAAATCTCGTAATCAATGCAGATATCCGGGAAACCACAAGACTTCTCAAAATAACCAAGAATTCCCGTAAGTATGCCGATATTCCGGAATACCTCACTAAAGATCTGGATTTTCATATACTTTTATATTACAAAACATGTCCTTTAGTTTGGTTACGATCCGTGATCCGAAGGCCGTGGCCTCTCCTAGTTAGTAGTGTGGCTGTGTGCAGCTTCTACTCCAGAAACTGGAACAAATGCAGATATTCGAGCTGCCCTTATACGTTAAACAAGTGATTCAAATATAAAAGTAGCCTCTGAGCACGGGTCGACAAGATTTCAAGCAAAACGAGGTTGCAGAGATAAGTTGGTTACATGCTAAGCCACTACAGTGTTTTAAAGACTCACATTTGAACTGTAAACTCTCTTCCGCAGAGATGCTGGTAGATTTATCCAGCTTTTGCTGTACGGACGTTCCTACGAACGCTTGTTGCCTTGCTTGAAGTTGCGTGATGGTCAATGTAGCAAAGTATGATGATGATCTTTGCAAGTGAAGCAGGTTATCATAGATTTGCACTCGGAAAATCGATATGCACCAAAGCAGTTTGTGCAAAATCGCTTTTCTGAAACAGATGTATTACGATTGTCGATTGCGCAAAATCGAAATTTATTACAAGTACTAATATAATGTTCTCCGCTATAATAAGAACAAGAACGACATTGTTTGGATAAGTTATGCGCGGTTAGTCCAGATGAATCGGATTTTTTGTTTGATGACGTCTTCTACGATATATTACTGCCAGTCGATGAGGCAGATTTCTGAATGTTGGACATTTCAAGAGCCTGTGCGCGCGATTTTAAAAATGTATCCAACTCCGTCCATGTAGTTGGTGTGGTTGAGTCTGCCAAAGAAAGTTCCCAATTTCGTCTGGTTTTGACGTTCTCATAGTTATATGTACGAGAAAATCATCCATGTGATCGATAGGTCTTCGCAGAGTGTGGAGAGTTTCGATGACGTCTGTAATTTCGTCTTTGAGAGTCTTCAAGGCAACAAATAATTCGGGTTAAGCAGGGCAGAGCTGTACAAAAGAATCAAAACATAAATGAACAAGTGCACGTTTGTCTTCAAAATGCGACTTTAATCTATTCCAAGTACGGGCATGGTTATCATCCGTCACTGAAACATACTTTAAGTGGTTAGCATCTTTACCTGATAAAGAACTTTTTAAATAATGCAACCTTTCAACATCTTTGAGATCGGTGTCATGGTTCATAAATACTGTCCTTGAAACATGTCCTTGAAAGACGAACAGTCCGAGTATTTGCCTGAGAAAGTCGGCAAATTAATTGTAGGCAACTTACGAAGCGTAGCTTTAATTCGCATTGTTGAACCGATAAGGCAGAGATCGACGATGCCGTTCGTTTTACTGCACGTAGAGCATCCAAAACTTGTGACTTTTAGTCAATGAATGTTTCTTCAGCAGTTTCGATAAAGTTATCTTTGAAATAGTTTTTCGTCCAATAAGCACAAGCCCCTTTTCTTCTATTTCACTCGTACCAAGACCAGTCAGCCAAGCGGATACGCCACCGCAAAGTAATGCAGAACCCGAATTAGCGACCCAGGAGTCAAGAGTCAGCCAGGCACACGGAAACAGATATAACCCAAGAAGCAGCACACAATTAAGCAGCGTACATAGGAACGTACAGAGTGTCCATTGGGAAGACGAGGAAATTCCAGAACATAACGTCCCAAAAGAAAAGACACAAAATAATGAGAACAATTCAGACGATTGGAGCAGCAAATACAGCAAATGCAGCAGTTATACAGCAAACTAATCGAAATACTCAGCAAAGTAACGAACAGCAAAATAGACAGCATAGCAGTTCAACAGTGCATCAGGAGAATAATGAAACGTACTCAATCCCAAATAATCCACACATACAGCCGCAGCAAAGTACGTTCAATCCAGCATTCAGGTATAGCCGTTCGTACGAAACAAGCTTAGAAGATGCTACCTTTATAAGAGAAAAAAGGACAGCACAAATATTCTCACGCCACCATATCCAATTCAAGGGAGCAAATAAGAATGATCCGGAGACATTCTTATCAAATCTTGAGGAATGTAGAGAAAGTTATGGTCTCTCCACTCAGGATATATTTAAAGCTTTACCATCAGTCTTAGATGACGAAGCATGGGAATGGTTCAGACGTAAGAAAAGCAGCTGGAAGGATTACCTAGATTTTGTAGATGCACTAAGACTACAATATGGGACGGAGGAACCGCAGAGCCAGCTCAGACAAGCTATTGGGAACCGCACACAAGGACCTAATTAGGATATTTCCACATACTTCACCAAGCTAAGAGGCATGCTGGATCAGGTTAAACCAACAATACCTCAATCCGAATAGCCGCAGTACCCCCAAAGTCCATAGCACCCATAGCTACCAACCCACAAAAGAAAATACAGCACCAGTACCCATGGAAGCCAAACAGCCCCCAAGCAGCTAGAAAATATACAGCACCCGTTAAGCAAAAACCTAAGTAGCAGTACAGCGAAGCTGTAAAGAATAACAAAAATAGCAGTTATTGACAGCGAGCACAGGAAACTAAACAAAGGGCTGAATCACCAAAGAAGCAGGAGTTCAAGCCAAATAAATTAAGCACGCCAAACTACGTAGAGCAAAAGCGAATTCACCCAAGAAAATTTAAAGAGCCTTGCTATAGGTGTAATAAACTTGGGCATTGGATAGCAGAATGTCCAGAACCTGCAATTTGTCGTAATTGCGGTGCTCAAGGCACAAATTACACAAACTGCAGCTGCAAATAGGACAGAAACCAGGGAAACTACATCCAGAGAAAATAGAGACCCGTATTTTCTCACCCAAACACCCAAAAGTCAATACCCTCCCAGTTAGCAGCAAATAATTCCCTAATACAGCAAATACCCGGCATTGATCCACGTCATTTCTTTAACATAGAGTTAAATGCACAAAAACTTACAGCTTTACTTGACGATGGGTCAGTACACTCATTCATTGGTCGAGGAATGAGTAGAGTATTACAGCATAAATTGCGAAAATCCAGCAATTCAGCCGTTAAAGTAGCAGATGGTATAGCGGTACCAATACAAGGTATAATAGATGTAACCATGGAAATAGATGGTGAAACTATTATAATGCCCTTCTAAGTAACAGACGGCTTGCATTATGACTGCATATTAGGTATCGACTTTAAACGTAAAGCGAACATGAAAATATGCTATGAAAATGATACGTGGTGGACTGATAAAGGTGTCATTCATCATTTTTATCCTTATGGCAAAGACCCTAGTTGTTTACCTGCCCTAGCAAGCATAGGAGGATTGAAACGAGCTACAGCGGAACAAGAAAGGAGATTACAGCAGCTATTAAATGAGATGATTCCCCAACACCAAAAACGCTAGGTGTAACTAACCTAGATTCCCACAAGATCGATGTGCAGGGAGCCGAACCTAGTCGTCAACAAAACCGTAGTTATTCGCCGAGGATGTTGCAAGCTGGATACGAGGAAATCGATAGGAAGCTAAAGGAAGGTATTATAGAACCTTCGGAAAGCCCGTGGTGCAGCTGCCCAATAATAGTTCCGAAAGCAAACGGAAAATACCGCTTTTGTATAGATTTCCGGTAGGTTGACGCTGTTACCAAGAAAATAGCGTACCCTATGCGCAATATGGACGACATTCTCGATCACCTGAGAGAAAGCCGTTACATTAGTAAGCTTGATTTATCGCTAGCTTACCACCAAGTCCCTCTAGCCCCAGAAAGCCGCGAAATTACAGCATTTTCACTTCCAGGTAAAGGATTATTTCAGTTTACCCGAGTCCCCTACGGTCTATCGAATGCACCTGCAATTTTCCAGAAAATGATGGACAAGCTCATAAAGCCAGAATGGGAGCCAAATGTATTTGCATATCTGGACGATATTATTATTACAGCCAAAACCTTTGAGGAACACCTAAAATGGTAAAGAATAGTACTACCCGCCCTCAAAAAGGTAAACTTGCAAATAAACAGAGAAAAATCCGAATTCTGTTGCGCGGAAGTAACTTATCTAGGATATATTATTAATGAGGATGGCCTCAAAACAAATATAGATAAGATACGACCGATACTAGAGTATCCATCCCCAACCAATTTAAAGCAACTAAGACGATTTACTGGCTTAATTGGTTGGTATTCAAGATTTATCGGCAAATTAGCTGAATGCAGAGCACCGTTAAATTATTTAACGCGAAAGGATGTCAGATGGCATCAAGAACAGCAGGATGCATTCGAGAAAATGATGCTAGCACTTACCCAAGCCCCTGTTTTAGCCCGCCCCGATTTTTCCCTCCCCTTTACCCTTCAAACCGATGCTAGCGACTATGCTATAGCCGGTGTGCTTACCCAAGAAATAAATGGTGAACCCTATATATTACGTTAGCCGTACACTGAGTAAAGCGGAACGTAATTAGACGGTGACAGAGAAGGAGTGTTTAGCCGTATTGTCGTTTATTGAAAGACTCAAAGGTTACCTTCAAGGCGAAGAGTTTACTGTGGTAACAGACCACCACAGCCTTCTCTGGCTTCATAACATCAAGGATCCGACAGGCAGATTGGCTCGATGGAACACAATCCTGTAAAACTATAAATTTAAGTTTGTGCACAGGAAAGGAGCATATCACAAAGTGCCTGACGCACTCTCGAGAGCATACAAAGATACAGCATTAGCAGCTACAGCCACAATTAATACAAGCGATCCTTGGTACCAAATGAAGATCCAAGCAGTAATAAAATCTCCCCAAAAATACCCTGATTTATGTATAAAAGACAACCTTTTATACGCACACCGTTCCAATCCCCTCGTAGACCCATTAGTCCCCGACCTAGATGCTTGGAAGCTAATTCTGCCAGCAGCTGATAGAGAGAAAGCTCTCTATGAAGCGCACTACACCCCGCAAGCAGGTCATTTGGGAAATGACAAAACGTATGCAAGGTTAGCCACCTACTACTACTGGCCAAGTATATACTATGATACCTGCAATTATGTTAGAGCCTGTCAAGGGTGTCAAGCCCATAAGAGCAACCATTAGGCTCCAGCAGGAATAACGGAAGGCAGGAACGTAGATGGACCTTGGACAGTAGTAGCAGTCGACATAATGGGAGCAAAACCACCGTCAATGCAAGGTTTCATATACATAATTGTCTTTAAGGATCTATTTACCCGTTTTGTTCAGATGAAAGCGTTAAGACGAGCCGACGCAAAAAGCGTACTCCAAGCGTTTGATGAATTAGTCATTAACAGATGGGGTTGTCCCAAATACCTAATTTCGGACAATGGGACAGAATTTGCAAATCGCCAAGTTGCAGAGAAATTACAGCAGTACGGAATTATACAGTCATTAATTCCGCCCTATTTTGCACAAGCTAACCCTGTAGAAAGGGTAAATAGAAATTTAAAACCAATGATAAACAGCTTCATTGAGGAAGATCATCGCAAGTGGAATCGACACTTAGGAGAGTTCTGCTTCGCTCTCAATACAGTTGTCCACTCTACAACTAAATACAGCCCAGCATTTCTTAATTTTGGCAGAAACCCGATACCAACAGCTCTTATACGGAAGCACCTAGAGTCCTCAGAATTTTGAGAATTTTGAACAATTTGATGGTAAAAAAGAATATACACATATTCATAGAATATATAATTCGAAATCGGAAATACATTTTAGTTTAATGTAAAACATTAGAATGCTTTATTTGACCATATTATTTTACACGATAACCTACTATTATCGATATATAAGAAGATATTAGTAAGTCAAAAATAACTCAACTGAAATACTTAATCAACGGTGGTGCAAGTATTATTTTATTTAAAGAGCATAAAAAAGAGTTAAATTACTTTTTTATTAGTTATGCAGAAATTCATTTTGCATGTGACGATGTGCTTTGCACATGTCAAGTAAGGAGCTATCGAACCCACAACGAACACCTACCTACCCATATATAATTCCCTACACCTACCTACCCGCACAGTAATTAAGCCCTGCCTACCCTCACATACTAAAAACCCTTTCCCAAGCACGGCACACAAACACTGAGGTGGTCCTGGCGATGAGGACCTTGGGCGAGCTCAGATTATCAGGTGGGCTCCTCCGGGTCTGACACTGCAGGCAGGGTTCTAAGGGAGGCGATCACCAGGAAGCCTCCAGGACTCTCCGAAGCCTCACAGGACAGCAGTCAAGGCGAAGAGGCAGTATCCAGGCAGTAAGCAGGAGAACCTCCAACGCCAACCAAAATACAGCTGTAAACAAGATCCTTCATGAGAACAAATACGCATTAAGAGGGTAAGGAACAAGGAAGAGGATAAACAGCAATAGGCAGAAGGCAAAGACAAGGAAATACATGTACAGCTGTATATAATCACTACAGCTGTACAAGGAACAGCATAGGACAAATTGAGGTTAGGTTGCTGTACACAAACAACGTGTACAGCCTACCTCTCGGATAAGCACGCATACAAATACGCATACATGCGTAAACCTCACGATCAAGTATTTACCTGGAGCCGTAGCCGGAGCGGCTATCAATCACCGAAGTTAACGTCGTCGAGGAGAGAGGGGCGAGTCGACCCCAAGCAGCAATGCGGCGGCGGGTGAGTTCGTACCTGAAACTCACACCGTACGACTTAGTGGAAAACGCATTTCAGGTTCAGACTCGCCACTATTCCAAGTTTCAATAGCAGCCATTTCATCAAAAATAATTGCTTGTATCTTTTTGACAACTTAGTAAATAAAGAGAATGATGTAATAATAATATTATCAATAAAAAATCTTCCGCAAGAAAAAATAACTATATGTTGATCTTCCAAGAACTAATAGTAATAAATAGTTCAAATAATCACTCTGAAAATGTGTTTCATCAAACGCAACACTATTTGTTTCGTATTCAAAGCATTAATATACGTTGGCATACCAATTTTTAAGTCGAAATACCGGATAAAAAATTTGACCTTAAAAACACTATTTCAAGGTCAAATATATTTTTTAGAATGATACCACTATGTTTCCTGAATTCAACATATAATATTACCCCCGAAACAATTCCAAAATAATATGATACCAAAGTGGTCGAAATATCGACCAGTCCCGTCCTTAAAAGGTTAAATATTTAATAAATATTATTTACAGGGACTCATCACAGTATTTCAGCCCTATTCTTATTGCCGTTGATTATGAAAACAATAAAAACTTGTATAGTGGTGCGGTCACAATCACTTACAAACTTGCAAATTTTGAACATTTTATTTTACACATAAAGGTATAAATAATATATATAAATAAATCAATAATAACTTTTATTGTGTGTTTCATTATATTCTACAAATCTTGTTATTTTTTCAGAATAAAAACGTATTGTCAAATCAAGGGGAAGATTTTGACATTAATATTTCCGCGTCGAATATTTTGCGGAAAGTTACAAAATTTGGAAAGTATTTACTAAAGGGGACCAGCCAGTGCGAAAATTGAAAAAAAGCTATTCGATATTAACAATTACTGATTATTTTTCATAACAATTGAAAACATTTCTTAATTTTTTAAACAAAGCATATTATTGTTATCTTTTGTTTAAAATTTTTTGGTTAAATTAAATGTCACATAACTATTTTAATTAAGTATGAGACTTCGTACTCTGATTTTTTTCCATAGTGGACTTACCGCAGGGTATCCAATTTTAACAGTAACTAAATATAATTTTAATCCGCTTGAGAATGAAAAATATGTATTTGGTCCGTTGCGAGAGCGCGCACTTATAAAATCTGAGTGTTCTTAAGAGTTTATTTATTCATTATCAGATCGATGCCACCTGCCTTTATCAATCTGGGGTAAGCGAGATCCAAGTACTACGAGATTTAACAGAAGTTATGTAGCATATAGGTAGATCATCGATTTTGACCCTCCGCACGGTGTCGAGATCAATACTGCAATCATCACTGAGGCCATGACGTTTGGCTCAATCAGATATCGGCGTCGCATTCTCTGAAATACGTTGTATAGCATGTACGAATTCGGCGGGGTAATACGAGTGATAAGCCAGACTCTTATTGAGCATTTTAGAAGTTGTGGCAAATCATTTATAGGGATGGAAAAATGTATCAAACTTAAAATACTACCCTAAGGGACGCGCATGGTGATCTAAGCTACTGCGACAGTTCACCAGTCTTGCTGGCTACAGCATGTAAACAACTCACCAAATAGTGGAACCGTGTTTGTGCAACCTAGTTTACACAGCAGAGGATCATGTGGAACTGTATCAAAGGTTTGCGAGAAATCGATTGCGCGCCTTATATCATTTAAGACTCCTAAGAAAGTCTGAATATATGACCCCGGCGAAAGTCTGCTTATCTAACAACGATTGTTGGTTTCGAGATAGTGGGAGAGTTGGTCATGAACCAATTTTTAAAGGATTATAGACTTTGTAGAGCTTGGTCGTGGGCGTATATCTAGCACTAATTCTATTCTGTTCGAATCAGCGAGACGGAGACGATAAACATCTTCCATTGCTCAGATAATAAACCCATTGTGAGGAGTTGGTTGTAGATGTCCGCAAGGTATGGGATATATGGAGAAAGGAGTTGAAGCATAGGAATAGAGACATCATCGTGACCAATGACTTTCGAGGAGGTCTTGGTGATGACAATGATAATTATCTTAGATGATGGATAAGTTGAAGGAAAGGAGAAATACGGAGTTGAAAGAAAGAAAGCAATGTACTCACCGCACTAGAGAGAGAGAGAGAGAGAGAGAGAGAGAGAGAGAGAGAGAGAGAGAGAGAGAGAGATTGATTGATTGATTACGTTTATTGGGCCTTTGGGATAGAAACCCCGTAGGCACTTCAGGTAGTATGTACATTTTGATCTTTTTATACGCATTTACATATTGATTGTATTTCGAATTTACAACTTAAAACTAATTAACAAGGCGTATAAATTTAGTTGTATAATCGAAAAAAATGTGGTTACATAAAATATCACAGTGAAAAACGATTTATATAAAATAAATATTAAAATTAAAAATATAAAACATAAAATAAAATAAGAAAATAAATAAATAAATAAACAAATATAACAAAAAGATAAAATGAATTTAATTTAAAATGTAGTAGTTAGACTTAACAATTTATAGTTAGAATTAAACATATATTTACGTAGTCGGTGGTACTGATATACCCTCGATTAACACTCTGGTGGACCAGGCAGTTTGGTCGAGTCCAAACAGATACTGAAATAATGGACTTTTCAAATGACTGATGGATGATTTATCGAACGTAGTGAAAGGAAGTTTGTTTATGATCTGAGATGAAGAAATGATGAAAGATTTGTTTAATGCCTCAGTTCGAGGGGGAAGATAGTTAAGCGATTTTAGTGGATGACGACGGGAAGTGCGAGGGTTATGGTAGGGGGTGTTGAGTTTAATAAAATGATTTGTAAGATAGGTGGGAGAATTATGAGTAAACATGCTGTATGCAACGGAGCCAATGAGGTATGAACGCCTAGACTCGATTGATAACCACCTGAGACCCAACCTAAACGGGTAACATGTTCACGTCTCGCCATGGCCCCCCACACAAATCAAACGCATGCATTCAGCAACCTTTGAAGCTTCAGATTCCAGGTTTGATCGACATCATTGTATATCGCACACGCATAATCGAAATGGGGAAAGATAAGAGTTTCTACCAGACTTTTCCTAAGCCCCCGTGACAGAGTCTTCCTACAATAACGCAGTGAGTGTAAAACCCCATGTACACGTCTCGAGATTGATAACACTTGCTTTGTCCGATCAAGAGAGGGAGAGATCATGACGCCAAGCGATTTGACCTAATTTTCCTAACTCAAAAAATCTGTACCTAGTTTGACCTTCGGGGCAGTGCTCTAGTCGATACGCGATAAAAAGACCTGACTACCCAGAATCATAACCTTCGTCTTTCCGACATTGAGTTTAAGTTCATTTGTGCGTGCTCATAAGGGTATTGCGTTAGCATCTTGAGTTATACGCTGTACACCTCATTCGAATTCTGAACACGATTCTATCCTGCCTGACTTTGCCAATAGAAACAGTAGTACTCTTTTCCAGTAGTCGGGAAAATATCCAGCTGAGAGCATATCGTTAAAGAGATCAACAAGGTGCAGTGTTAATTGAGGCTCCAATAACATCAGCATTTCAACAGATATGCCATCAATCCCCACTGCCCTTGAGAACGCTCCCTGGATTGCGTGTTGTACTCCTTTTGCGGTTATGGTGGAAAAATTAAAAGAGGAAGACAAAGGTGATATAGAACATGAATTGTATGACATAGATAAAAATGATTAAACAGAAAGTGGTTGAACATGATTAGAGACAGAAGCGTAATGAACATTTAACTCATGAGGCGTGAAACACTTTGGCGGTGATGGGTTTGTCTTTGAGCTGAGGCCCATGTTTTTCAGACATTTCTAGAATTTCTTAGGATCATTTGTACTGTTTAGTTTCTTAACCAAGAAATGGAATTTACTCGAGTTTATAGCATTAGAAACATGGTTTCGAAGACCATTATAGGTGTTGTAATCATCAATTGAACCTGTATTTCGCAATTTACTAAAGGCTGCGTTTCTGGTTTTGATGTTTATTTTAATATCCTGAGAAATCCATGGCTTATACTTGTATTGGTTTTAATGGAATAATATTTTAAAGGTGCTAACATGTGAAATGCGGAAAGAATTGATTTACATATACATGATAATGAAGACGAAATAGTGCTATGATAGGTATGTGATGAATGAGCCACGTATGAGATGGACCGCTTGACGTCATTGCATGATGTGTCGGCTCTGACTGGATGAGTGTAAGTCCAAGTTCCGACAAATTTGCTCTATACTTATCTGCCATAGCACTGGAAGAGCTCATATCGATGTTAAAATGTCCAGTGTTGATGACATACTTGTATCGTGGTAGTATGTCTGGCAAGACATCGAAAAACTCTGTAGGGTAAGCGGCTGAAGGCCTGCGATGTACCACTGCCAACACCAATGTGACTGTTTTACTTGTCAGACATATGACCAGGAATTCCGGAGTATTCGAGAAGATGGGGTCAGAGTGTGCGATGACCCCCACCCCAAAATCCTCGCGAACATAAGCCGCCACACCACGCTTCTCCTTACCGTGAAATGTGTTTTCAGACGATTTATATTGGAATGAAAAATGGAGAATGATTTACACGATTTTACTGTTTTGGCCCGACCAGTCCTGTCTCATTTGGTATGAGGAGAGAGAGGAGAAAGCTTGAAAAATCAGTCTCCGAATTTACTTGCTTTAGTGGACTATCCCTCACCTCGCGCATATAAACAATTGAATCTGTAACTAAGGGCCCCGCGTAGCCCAGTTCACTCGATTTACGAACTACAGATTGCCATCGCTCGAAAACCGGCTTTGGCCAGCGTGGCCTGATGAATAGTGAGTTGTCACCACCTTCTCCGACAATGTCTTGAACTTTACGTCCTTTAAGGAAACGGGATTTCTTCATCATACCATCCCTGGATGTGGCAGATGACATTTTAATAACTATGCCACGCGTACGTATCGGAGCAGGGGGAGAACTCGTTAAAATGGTTTTTGGCCGCGGGGTCCAAGGGTGAAGGTCAATTATTTGACTATTGGCTTTTGGAAGCTTCAACGCATCGAATATTTTAATTCAAATATCGTTATCTGATTGCGCGGTTTCTTTGGGCAGGCCCGTAATGAGTAGCTCACACGTGTCCTTTAATGCGAGAGATGGCGGCGTATTTTTAGAATTTGTTTTTTCTGCTTCTAAATTGCCGACCCGATTTTCCAGTCCACTGATGCGCTCTCCGAAAACCGCAAACTTCGCTTTAACTTCTTCCTCGATCAGACTGACTTGTGTTTGCAGGTAGTTGAGCTCCGCCTTAACTTCATCCACCTTACCTTCAACACGGTTAACTACTTCCAGTACCGATTTAAGGTTACTACGAAGGTTTTCTTGCAAGTTTCGGGCAAAAGTTTCCATCCATGGTGGTGAAGCAGCCGCCATCGGTACGGAATCAGTGGAAGCATCGTGTGCCGTCTGATTGGACTTAGGGCGGGGCGCCGCGAGGTTGCTTGGCAACCTGCGACGTTGATGGCGACGGATGCGAAGCAATTAACGCAAGAGGTAGTAAGAGTGGGTGTGGTCGCCAGCGCGGCACTGTCAGTCGCGTTAGTCTCACGTGGTAACCCGGACGGTGGCGCCCTCGTGTCGGTGGGAGCCAGCACTAACGCTTTTTATTTAGATTTTGCGAGTACACAGCAGCGACGCTCGGACGAGCCCAGCACAACAAAGCAATTTGTATAAGCTATATTATTACATATAGTACACAGCTCTGTATATGAGGGGTTTATACCCCGTATACAATTATCGTTGATATAAAAGATTCGAACGCAACAAAAATAATTAATACAGTAGAAAAACAAAAACAATATAAAAATTAAAAAATAAGATAAATATAAAAAATAAATGAGAGTCTTAATGCAACAAAATTAAGAATAATAACAATGATAGATAAAATAAATAAATAAGTAAACAAATTGAAATGAAAATAGATATAAGCAAGAACGCAAATAGAAATATACGTTTATGCAATTAAATAATTACATAAATAAATGAATAAATAAGTGACGTGGACATGGAAATAGATAAATGAATAGCGAAGTCTACAGATAAAGATAAAGTTGAATAAAAACGATAGTGTATCCATTCATTCATTTCTTGGGACAAATGCCCAAACAGATAAGTAACAAATAATAAATGCATAAATAAATAGGTAATTAACAAATAAGTGAGCGAAAATAAATGAATAGATGACGAATAAATAAAGAATAAATGAAGAGCCGCGATTGGATGAAAAAATAAATAAATGGATACACTTTACACGGATGATACAGATAGAAATAAATTAAAGTTAAATTAAAATTAAAATTAAGATTAAAATGCCGGTAAGGGAGGGCAGCTCAGACCCTCTCGACAGACTCTCGATTGCCATGCTTAGTTGTCGAGCTCAGAAAGGTGCTGACGCAGGGATGATTTGAATGAAGGAAATGATGGGAGGAAGGTAGGTGAGTGATACTGGGGATGACGGGATGATAAATGAGAGGAGGTTAAGGTGCTGCGAAGTGATCAGCTAGATAAGATGGAGAGCCGTGTGAAATTGCATTGTATGCACATGAGCCGATGATAAGCGACCTTCTGAGCTCGACTGATAACCAATCTAGCTCCAACCGATATGGCGTAACATGCGCCTTCCATAGGATATTTTCCCACACAAAACGAACACACGCATTCAATAGGTGCTGTAATTTGAGGTTCTGTTTCGTCAATTCCATCATACACTGCACACGCATAGTCGAAGTGGGGAAAGATAAGTCTTAACAAGATATTTTCTGGTCCGCCGAGAGAGAGCACGTCTCAAAAAGCGTAACGAGTAAAGAACCATATGTACCCGCTGGGAGATGGAAGCCACTTGTCTCGACCAGTCGAGAGTAGTTGATATCCAGACCCCCAGCGATTTGACCTCGTTTACATAGTCCAGAGAGTTATTGCCGTACGAGACTTTTGGTGCAGTGTCCAGTTCGATGCGAGAATGAAACGATTGACTCCCCAGGATCATCACTTTGGTTTTATCAAGGTTGAGCTCAAGGCCATTTTCCTTCACCCAAGTACCAACTGCATTGGCATCTTCCGAAATGCGAATTATTCCCTGAGCGAACTTAGACGGATAAAAGGAATGATAAACCTGGGTGTCATCGGCAAAAATCATATGTTCAGAATGCTTTAGAACCCTCGGTAGGTCGTTTATAAAAATGGTAAAAAGTAAAGGACCCAGGACACTGCCCTGCGGTACACCCTTTGAAATCGAGAGCCAGGACGAATGCCCACCCCTGTCGTCCTCAACTGCCTGTTGCCGATCTGTCAGGTAACTGTAAAACCATCTGACCACCATGTTCGAACAGCCCAGCCGGCGAAGTTTTGACAATAATAGTAAATACGGGACCGAGTCAAATGCCTTAGTGAAATCAGACAAGACGAGAACAGTAATCATGCGCCTATCGATGGCTCTTCTAACGTCATCCATGACACCCAAGAGAGCCGTTTGCGTACTGTATCCCCTCTGAAAGCCTGCCTCTCTTTGAGTGAGCAAATCATAAGTTTCAATGTAATTGGAAAGCTGGTCGTGAGCCAACCTTTCAAAAATCTTGGAAATTTCACATAATTTAGCTATAGGTCTAGTGTTGGAGGGAGAATTCATCCTGCTTAACTTCATCAAGAGAAAGAGTAATCATCTCTTCCAGACTTCCGGAAAGAGGCCCGAGGAGAAACAGTAATTGAAAATAGTGACTAGATGCGGGGTGACTAGAGTACTAATCAATTTGATCATTTGTGCAGAGATACCATCAAGCCCAACTGATTTTGATGAGGCATTTGCGATAGCTGCTTGTACCTTGAATGAATTAATGGGAGTGAAATTGAAGGTGTGGGTATGGGTAATGCAAGGTTCGGCTAAAAGTTGACTGAGTTCAAGTGGAGTGATAGGTGAGTTTGTATGTGAGATGGAACCCAAATGAGTGTTCAGTTGTTCAACAGAAAATTGATGAAGTGGTGATTGCTTGTAATGAGACGCCAGACCTAGGTGTCTGAGCTCTTTCCATAGAAAGGAGGTATTTGGGGCGTTACTTAACCTGCTGTTAAGATAAGAAAATTTGGCTGACTCAATCAAGTTACTGACAACAGACCTGAGGGCCCTATATTCAATAAAATCGGAGCAACTACCTGAGGTCTGGAATCTCTTATAAGCCATATTACGAGCTTTGATGGATTGCGTAATGGTGAGTGTGATCCATGGTTTAGTTGTGTTAGTAATACGGATAAGTTTTAATGGAGCTAATGAATGGAAAGTTAGTAATATGGATGATGTTAGTGTAGTGAGTAAATTTGAAATGTGAAATGTTGTTGAGCTCTCCGGTGATCCCTCATCTGAACAGAAATCCGGAGTTAGGTTAGCACTTAAAAAGGTGCTGGTATGATTACAAGATGGAGTGGATGGAAGTAGAGACACAAGAAGTGATAACAAAGAGAGTAATATAGAAAATAAAAGGTCAGGTATCGCTTGTGAATCAGATGATGTGTATGAGATCGAAGGAGTAGTTGAGACAGAAGGATGATACATGGTATGAAGTGAATCAAAATTTGTTTGGAAAAGAGAACCAGCAGCTTGGGGGTCAACCCTCGCAAGACCTCGTGAGCGAAACGACTTGACCAAAGGAGATTGCTTGCGAGTGTGTAAGACTAGATTGATGTAATCGTGTCCCGATGCGAATGGTTCAACTGACTTGATGTATGTGTAGTCCGGTGGAGGGTCGCGGACTGTGAATAGATCAAGCCATGCATGAGATGAGTATAACGAGGTGTGTGTGTGTGATGAGTTGATTCTAATTTTATGAGTTGCGGATTGGAAGTGTGAATATAGAAGTGTAACATTGGAGCAGCTCCGTTTGTGGCATTCATATTTATGTTAAAATCACCCGGAGAGCAGGGTTGCCAGATGGCGATTTTTTCTCTTTGTTGCTCTTGCTTAATAAACATCAATATACGTAAGAGAGAAAAGGAAAAAAAATCGCCATCTGGTCACTCTGCCGGAGAGGGTGCTAAAAAATTTTGATGGATATGCTGCCGTTGGCCTCCTATAAACCACCCCCAAAAGTAGAGAGAACGAGGGACATGATACTTGCAGAATGATGATTTCTGGCATACTAGTGAATAACGGATCGGAATGGGCCAATATTTTGACTGGAAAATGATCCTTGATATAAGCTGCTACACCTCCATCTTTCTTATCTAGTCTATCCAATCTATACAAAGAATAACCAGGGAGGCGAATTGTGTTGAACGAATCAAACTCGGTCAAGAAGATCTCAGTTAGCGCGATTGTCATGATTGAGGGGTAGGATGAGTGATTCGAGAGAAGAGAAATGTGTTTTTAAACGATTAATATTGCTATGAAAAATGGAAAAAGAGGAGGAATGATTGTGCGAAACCTGAGCGGTTAACCCTCATTGGCTAGGATTATGTACAAAAGGTGTGAGTGAAAGCAAGTCCGCATCCGATTTAATTATCATTAGCGGCCCTTCCTTAACTCTGCGCAGACACACTCTATAGTTCTTTATGAAGGGACGCATGTAGCCCAGTCCCGTTGCCTTACGAAGTGTCTTGATCCACAGATCCTGTAGTGGTTTTGGCCAAAGCGCGCGAAGATAGACCGCCGCGTTACCTCCGGACCCGAATAATGACTGAGCTGTAGTGCCCTTTAGTAATCGAGCCTTCTCCAGAATGAGGTCTTTGCTGGTAGACAAAGATAATTTGAATACGAGACCATTAGTGGGATTTATCGCGTTCCGATTTAGACTCAAATTATCTCGTATGTTCCACGGCCTAAAATTAATGATTTGACTGTTCAGTCTCGGGAGATGGATGGCCGCCAGAACGCGCTCTATAATATACTTTCAGGGATAACTAAACTCTCTGGGATGCTCAATAAGAGCACTTCGCACGCATCCTGCTCCGCTGATAGAACGCGGTCCTGGAACTTGCGTCGACAATGAGAGAGTTCTTGGATTGGTTGTTTGCCGCCTCAAGCGGCGCCAGTCGCCCCTCACAACTGGTGAAGAGCGCATTGACCGACGATTCAACCTGGGAGATCCAGCTAGATAGCGCCTTCATATCCTCGGCCAAACCGTCGACCTTTGACTCGATCCGCGACACCGAAAGCGATAAACTTTCCTCAATACGCGCAGCAAACGAGGACAAAAACGCGGATATTTCAACGGTGCCGCCGTTCTGATCGGATTGTGCCGATATACTGCTAGGTGGCACCTCGCCGCGCGGTTGCTTGACAACCAGCGCACGGGGTGGCGAAATAGGCGAGGCTTGTCGCTTGGCAGACCCGTTGGTGGAGGAACGCGTAAACGACGCCGCACCGGGAGCAGTCGCGTCGATCGAGAGACTCGTTCCAGGAGATGCTGCCCCCTCCTGGGACGCCGGAGAAATTAGCGCTCTCACGAGTCTACAACAGCGAGCTTCGCTTGTACCGGGGTGATCGAAAAGCAGCTGCTATGGATAAAATTTCCGCAGGTGTTGCACGTCTCCGCTAAGTCCTTTTTAATAATCCGCCGTCCACAGATGAAGCAGGAATTCCTCAACTGCATCCCGACAGATGATTAGCGACGGTGAATATCGAAGCTGACGTCCTGGAAGAGTCCGGACGACCGCCAAAAGAGTTGACGCTGCTCCCTAACCTCTATTGACTGTACAAATTTTCGGAGGCGAATACGGACTCAAAAGCTACGGATTTTTATCTTTTGTTTAACAGAAGGAGTTAGCTCCACCAAGAGTCCAACTTTCCGACGCTGCAACTCAAACGATAGCGTAAACAAGAAATGAAGGATCAATAATCACGGAATAAATTCAAGAGCGACTGCGCTACCCACCAGAGAGAGAGAGAAGTCGTTGATCGACCCACGAGGTGCTTTTTTCACGTTATCCAATGCGTCGTAGCAGCACTGGAGATATTGCGCACCCTCGTGAAACTTTAAACAATTAACATGTACCTTACAATTCAAAGCTGCGCAATTGGTTGTTACTGACGAATGCATGAATCGACGATTGCAGACTGGCATAAGGTTGAAGATTGGGCTGCCGATGATATATGTCTAAAAAATATCGATGTCTTCTAGTAGAGGACACTGGAACGCGCCGAACTTCAACTCGACAGCAGATCGAGCAGTATACGAACTCGTCTCGAATAATGAATAAGAATTAATTTAATCGCAATAAAAATGAAATGAAATGTAAAATGAATACTTTAAAACAACAGGATGGTGTCCGAATAGGCCGTTCTCATTATCTCGGGCGTAATTCCAATCGACCTACTCGTGATGGAACGGAAGCACATATACAAATAAGACACGTACACAAGGAGGGCTGACGCTGCGAATATTTTGAAATTCTGGCAGACGCGGTGGACAAACACCTCACGATGGATGCATAGGCTCATTCCCACGGTTGCTTCGTAGAAGGGGAGAAACCACGACGAGGTAGATCTCACCCAATTTCTCTCTGGACGTGGATACTTCAGAGGCTAACTGCGCCGGATGGGTGGACTTGCTTCGTCTAAATGCAAGTACTGCGACTGGGTCTTTAACAACGCTGATCATACATTCTTCACTTGCGAGCGGTGGACAGATCAGCGACAAGCGGACATAGGATCGATCATGCCAGAAAACGTAACTAGACTTATAACGATGAACGGAGACGACTGACGTTTCATCGCTATTTATGTTGCGAATGTTTTGCGGAGCAAAAAAGAGGATGGTTGTTTGACAGACTGAATGCCTGTGATTAGAGTATAAGAAGGGAGAAAGGAATGACTGTGTATTAGATACGCAATAACTGTCGCCCAGTCTGAAGTAATGTGAATATCAGTTCCGAACTGGCGTCGGTGCGAACAAAGATATGTGGGTTTAGTGGATATTGAGAGTTTGCTTCTACCAAGTCTCACACTCGGTGGACCGTCTGCTCTTGCAAAGGGGTAGATGGTCGTCCGGTTGTGCGTAAAATGTCATTACCACATACTCCAACAAAAAGACAAGAGTAGATTTGTACACCCAAGAATTAAACACATAATGTTTGTGCAAAAAAATAATGCACATTACAATTGTAAATATTTTACGAAGTAATTTAAATTAATAAAAATAATTCTTTATTTTGTGCACGTAAATATTTTTTACTTATTTTGATGTGCACAATATTTTATGTCCAGAAGGCGTAGAAGCACTTTTAAAACGCGTATTGTAACACAAAATATTATTGATTGCTGTGTGAAATACGGTATTTCACTCGTGTGAGTATCAACTTTGCTTCGCTCGGGCGTTATATTCTCATTGCTATTATTATTCTTACGTAATATAATACAAAAGAAATGATTAATTTAAACCATGCAAATAAATAATTCAGTTTTTCCATTACAGTGTATATTTATAGACAATAAAGTTATTTCTATTTTTCCTACTATTATTATCAAATTTGATAATTAAGAAATAAAAATCCAACGTGTTATTTATTGTTAAAGTCGAAGAATAAAATTAAATAAACTATATTAGATAGAATGTATTTCCACAAGTTATTTTTATTTGTAAGGATACGACTTTCCATTTACCTCAGCGTCAATGATGTGTTTTAAAATTCTGTTGTGTTTGAAATTTTCAACTTGTGCCTCGCAGTCAACCCAATCAAGTGTTTCATGCATACCATCAGCTCCATACCTCTTGTTATAATAATCATAGTGAACCTAGTATAAGAAAAGAAATTCTAATAATTACTTCTAGAGACAAATAGAAAAATCAGTTAAAGAATATTAAAAACGTAGCAACCCATAATTTTTAATACTTATATTTTGAGATTATTAATCTATTTTCTGTGAAATAATGAAAAATCAATAATAATGATTCAACAACCAATTTGATCCTACTTTTAATAAAATAACACATTTTTTTAATAATGTGTGGTTAACGTTAAATAAATAAATAATTATTTATTTAAGTTAGTTGTACAACATTTCGTCTGCGTGAATTGTAGACTTCTTCAGATACTAAATTTATTAAACACAACAATTAAAAATTTTAATTATGTAATAATTATAATAAAAAGTATACAAATATTTTCCATGCATGTGTGAGAAATGAACTAATAAGCCCAGGTAGGCATCGCCGAATAACAAGAGTGAGCAAAAGTGTGCAACTTTATACAAATTAAAATAAATGTATATATTTACAAATAAAGGTCAATTTCTTGAAAATACGTATATACAATATGGTCTCTTCAAATCACAACATAATACTTCTATATTGTCGTCTAAGTATTTCGTGTCTTCCATTCCAAGATAATCCTGCTATAATAAGAGCGAATCGAAATTCGGAAACGCTTTTTTGTGAAAAAAATAATGATCAATAATCTCCATTAGTTTATTTTGAACCATAGATTGTAGTTATGAAGCTGTAAATTGAAAATGTATAATTTTTTCAAGAATTTAAATTATAACTCACTATAAAAATTTATTTTTCAGCATTGTAAAAAAATGTCTTGCACAAATTACTTCAAAAATGTTTTTGGGTATCTTTTAACATATATTATTGAACTGAACAAGTTTCAAAAATGTGCTTCTATTACGCGAAGAATAAAAAATATTAATAGAAAAATATTAATGGAAGTATAAAATAAATAGTGTTTCTCCTCTAGTAAAAAATCGAAAATTAAAAAAATTTTATTTTTTCACAAAAAGAAGTTTTTCGTAACTTATATATAAATAAATTAAACATATTCTACTTCAAAATATCAATGTAACACAATTTTTTTATTTCTGTGTCTTATAAATAATCTAAGTTAAAAAATTTTGTAGTCAGCATAGTTGGTGCGCCGTTTAAGTTAAAACGAGGCATTTATGATTAGCACAGCAAAAATAGTTTTCCGATTAATGTATAACCTAAAGCCAATTTATATTTATTCTATTTATTCGCGTTCTAAGCCGTTCTTAAGTTGCATATTCATAGTATCGACTGGTATAACGCAATTAGAAAAATTATAATAATCTTTTAACAATATAGAATGAATAAATTCCTGCATATTCGCATTGACGCACAAACCTCTCATTTCCCTTTCTAAACAGAGTAAACTATTCGTGTACTCAATGTACATGGCTACCAAAAAGTTCCCAAAAAAAAGTTAACTAAAAATATTTACAATTTGTATTACAGCAATAGTTAGTTTTTGTAACTACTGTATTATGTTATTAAGAATGTATTTACAAATTTTAAAAAGTAAATAATTATTATTTATAAAATTTTTAAAATAAATAAAGTTCAATTTTTGCAAAAATGATTTAATACATTTTTATTTCAATATCTTACATTCTTTACCTATTAAAAATGACTTAATTTACACAATTTGAAGTTTAGGTTATTTATGTTTTACAAAAAAACATTTTGAAAAATCATAAGATCATATTTTCTAATACTATTCTAGGTTAACTACACGAGAAAAAATGGTTTTGAAAACAGCGCTTTAAAAAAGCTTTTTTAAATAACAAATTTCAAATGTTTTTGGGTTTGCTATGTACATGAGTCTCTATCTAATATTAATTTATTATCCCAATTACACTCATTATCTACATTATTTAAAGTACGTGCAGTGACAACGGCATCCGGATTATTACTTTTTTGATGTTCTTTAATTCTGTTTTGTAAACAGTGATTACTTTCTCCAATGTATATGCCTGGGCATTTTTTACAAGTAAATTCGTATACAACCCCTGTCATATCCCATTTTTCTGTGATATATTTACCTCATTTTATAACATTATTAAGTTTATGATTAATTAAAGGAATTCCATTTACGTTACATTGTTGTATCGTGTTAGAACATTTATTTAGATTATAGAAGTTGTAGAACATAATGGAGGGCGTATTTTTGTATGAGTAATCACTTGTACAGGTATTTTTTATTTTACGTAGCCTTTTTTTTATTGCTGGAATAATAAATTTCTTAGAGTAATTATTACTTTTTACTAATTCTACATACTTAAATTTATAATTAAATTTATTATTTACTATTAATGTCTCTCTGGGAGGTTAATAAGACAGACACAAAGAAAGGATGTATGCACGTTTGACCGGGCCTACCTGCTCCCATGAATTTTTCCATGCGGTTTCAAGTGAAAAAAATTCGGAAAGCTGCGAAACATCGCATTTTTGTAGTTATTTGCATTTTAAGAAAAATTGTGAGAAGAATTTCATTATTCTTTTTAGCCTTTAGTGCCAACAATAAGAAGACTTAATAACAATAGAAATCAATAATAACAATAGAAATACTCAAAGAATGCCTAAAACATTTTCCAAAGAATATTGAGCATATTTTTTGCAATGGCAATTGTTTATAAATTGGTAAGAAATTTTATAAATATTAATTATAATATTCACTTTTCGTCTGATTCTAAGCACTTATAGCTCAAAACTCTTTGGAAAAATTGAAAGCGTAAATAATAAACAAGAAGTAAAATACAAACATGACTGCAAAAGGTTTGAGGTTATGTGTTATCTATACCTTTCTTTTCTTATGTTGTACATTAGAAGGATAGTAATAGAGTGAAATAAATAGTCTTTCGTTTCGGGAGGACCAAGCCACGCCGCGAGCTGGATAAAGAAACCTGTCTCGTCCATTGTCGATCTGATCGCCAGCAGCAGTAGTCATTTCACTGCTGCTGGTGGCGTAGTAGAGAAGAGTAGTATTGGTAGTTGTAACAAAGAAGATAGTCCCTAATAGAACGCCGAAGTTCTATGGAATAGTGTCGCCAATTAGCAAGTTAGCACCCCGACCAGTAGGCGCCGCTAGTCTCGGGGTTCATTCAAACCCCGAGGAGTGGAAATCGTAGGCGGGGCTAAGTCTTTATATATATATATATATATCTGGATGTATCTCCATACATGAATTAATATTAATGTATTAATTAATTAATTTGGTTATTAAATACTATTTTAAGCATACTTGGTAAGTATTTTATATATAGAAACTGAAATATAAACTTTTATGGGGGCGATAAACATGTACCATTTTTATCATGTATAATATAAATTCGTCGGTAACCGTGTGGTTAAAGGTGCAAGGTACACTTTTGGATTAGGTTCGAATCCCTTGGATTATAATTATTTTTGTTACTTTTTTCAGAAAAAATATTATATTAGGTACGATTTTAAATATACAATATTATTAAATTAAGAAAGCTGACAATTAAATTTTTTCATGATAATTATCGAGAAAAAAATAATCTTTTTTTCATTATTTTTAAAATATTTTTTAAATAGGTTTATCACGTTTCAATACATACATAGAATAGCGCTTGTAACTTTTTTCAAATTTTGAATCAAAAGTTAAAATATAAATATTTATAATCTAGCAAATATATTTTATTTTTTTAATAATTATATTCTATTGCAATTTGTATTTATTGTGTTCATCATCCTTCGTTGTACTTATTATATTCCTATTTTAAATAAACAAAAAATTAATAAATATAAATGTTTATTTTTTTATTATGTCTCTTAAAATTCTAATGTGCTATAACGGGTACGGATTTCGAGTGTCGGCGTGGGGCTGTACACTTAAGGTTGGTAAGTTGGGACAGATTGGACTGAACCGGGGGCCTTACATTTCCCCAGTACCCACCCCGTTACAGTGCATATAGTATAATTTAAGAAATTTAAACTTCAAACAAATTGTTGTCAACTGAAAGAGCGGGAAGCAATGAACGTGTATTGTTTTACCGCCAGATTGTTACTTGTTTTATAACGGTCACCACTACGTGTTTATCATAACGTTTGCGAGTGCTCCGTGAATAGCTTACAATAATCTATTATTTAGTTTTAAAGTTTCTGTTTTATCATCTTAAAGATTATAACGAAAAAATATTGTTGTATATATTAATAAGTGGTTAAAAGTTAATATACATTAAAAGGTGAAAATGTCAAAAACCAACATATGTGCATTCAAAGATTGCAATTTATCTAAGAAGAAGGATGCTGGATTGAGTTTTTTCCAATTTCCCACTGCACATGCTGTGTAAGGAAATTACGATCAAAAATTGTAAATTTATAATTCTCATATATTTCATATATTCTTTCATGTACAAAAAAATTTATTCTTACAAAATTTCAGAAAAAGAAATTATAAATAAAATTGTTTTCTATGGACTGTATAAGCAAGAGTAAAATAGCTTTAAATTATTGCTTAAGCTTACTAGTTAATAGTATTAGAAATTATATTTTTCGTATTAGTTTAAGAAACATTAAATAAACTTAATTGAGTATTATACTTTTTATTTTTTGTGTTTTAATATATTACAAGGATTTATATATATATATATATGGGTGGTTCTCTGTGACATCGAAGATGAAAAAAATAAATATTGCTATAACTGTGGGAATATGTTTTAGAGGTATCCAGTAGTTCTCCTGAATTTTTTCAGATTTTTTCTGGGCCATTATTTTAAGTTTCAGAGAGTCAAAGTTGACATTTTAGCACTTTTTTGCATTATATGCCCATTTTCATGAATTTTTAGCTCCCAGGGGATGCATTTTTCACTAAAAACATAAGTATGACTTTTTTTGTAAAATTTTCCGAACTTTTCATTAAAAATACTTTTAAAGGCATAAATGTATGCTGTCACACTCTTGTAAGCCATTTAAACCTTAAATAGTGAAAATCAGCAATTCTGCTCCGGACTCTGGTAACCTAGTACTGTCTAAAAGATGTCTTTTTATAGTCAGAAACTGCCTAAAAATTTCCAGAGTGGGTATAAATCATTAAGATCACTTATGGTCAAAATACCCGGGAAAAGTGCCCGAAATATTAATAGAAATGTATATTTGTTGCCTTATAACGATGAATCTATTAGCATGATCATTGCAAAAAAATTTGTGCACTTACCTTGGAGTGGTAGAAAAGTATCTCCACTTGTTTCAGTATCCATCTAATCCCCTGTAAGCTGCTAAAAATACAAATATTATTATACAAATGTAAAAAATTAATTTTTAAACATTTATAATGCTGAATTTTAAGTTTTACATCCCTTACAAGGATTAGAATACTAATCTGAAGGATTACTATAAATATATAAACATCATTATTACAATAACTGAATATACGTATTTAATACAAAAGATATATAAATAAATCGGATATATAATTATAATGAATAATATGATAACGTGACAGTGACAAGTTTGTGAAATCTAAACAATGTATTGCTGAATAATAATAATAATAATGTTGATACTTTTATAGTAATCCTTCAGATTAGTATTATAATTCTTGTAAGGGATGTAAATCTAAAAATTCAGCATTATAAATGTTTAAAAAATAATTTTTTATAATTATATAATAATATTTGTATTTTTAGCAGCTTACAGAGGATTAGATGGATACTGAAACAAGTGGAGATACTTTTCTACCATTCCAAGGTAAGTGCATAAATTTTTTTGCAATGATCATGCTAATAGATTCATCGTTATAAGGCAACAAATATACATTTCTATTAATATTTCGGGCACTTTTCCCGGATATTTTGACCATAAGTGATCTTAATGATTTAGACCCACTCTGGAAATTTTTAGGCAGTTTCTGACTATAAAAAGACATCTTTTAGACAGTACTAGGTTACCAGAGTCCGGAGCAGAATTGCTGATTTTCACTATTTAAGGTTTAAATGGCTTACAAGAGTGTGACAGCATACATTTATGCCTTTAAAAGTATTTTTAATGAAAAGTTCGGAAAATTTTACAAAAAAAGTCATACTTATGTTTTTAGTGAAAAATGCATCCCCTGGGAGCTAAAAATTCATGAAAATGGGCATATAATGCAAAAAAGTGCTAAAATGTCAACTTTGACTCTCTGTAACTTAAAATAATGGCCCAGAAAAAATCTGAAAAAATTCAGGAGAACTACTGGATACCTCTAAAACATATTCCCACAGTTATAGCAATATTTATTTTTTTCATCTTCGATGTCACAGAGAACCACCCATATATATATATATATATATATATATATATATATATATATATATATATATATATATATATATATATATTGTAACGGTAAAGTATTGTTTACCTTACCGTTTGACGAATTCGAGTAACACGAACGAACAGTATCGTAATGTTCGCATCGGCTTGGGCGAGATTCGGCACGGCTTGGTTGGGCTCGGTTCGGTTCGTCGTGGCTACACGGCCGAGATCGACTTTGCGCGCACACCTGATTATATAGGTGAGGGGGAGATTCGCGCGCGCTTAGGAGAGTGATAGCCACCTCGACACGCGACAGATGATCCCCCCGCGTCCCGTGTTCTGCGTTCGCCGTGTTGTATTGTACCGTGTGTTTCGCGTGTGTATTTCGACTGCAGGCCGGTCCTGCATTTGCAGTGAGTGGTACAATACCGTGAATCAACCTGCAGCTGCACAACCTCGGTTTACAGGCATACGGACTACTAGTCCCATACCGCAGCGAGAGGTAGGGAGAGAGAGAGATAGAGAGAGAGAGAGCGACCGATCGGCTAGTCGTTTATCAACGACTACAGCAACTAATAAAGTAAGTGGTATCACTTCACGCGATCGTATTTTATTCGCTAATTAGATAATTTTATCGCGTTATACCAGTCCCGTTGACTCAGTATATTATTTTAGTTCGCGATATTTTCCCCTCTCTCTCTACAAGTCGGCCGTTTACCGACTTGTAATAATAGCTTAGACCTCGGCGACGATTACAGATTTTGGTTGTTATTTATCTTTATATTGATTTCAATAAATTTATTTTTATTAATACAAATTCAATCCGATATTAGTGTAATTGAATTTAATCCACGTACGATTCCTTCCGTAATCCTAAGAGCTCGTATATTTCTGGTTGACAAGTGCTCGACGCGATATCTCTGTTTCGTGGTCAATTTCAGATTTAATTTTTACCTGGTTGTTATCTGAAACAGTACCTCAGTTTCAAAATAACACTTAACAATTTTGGTAGTGCGGACAGGTAACCGCCGCCGCAACGCGGGCAAAATATGCTTATTTAAATACGGTAAGTTTAACCGTACCGCTGAGCAACCACGATAATAAAATAAACATCGGTGCGGCAACCAAACTGTTACAATATATAAAGACTTAGCCCCGCCTACAATTCCCACTCCTTGGGGTTTGAATGAACCCCGAGACTAGCGGCGCCTACTGGTCGGGGTGCTAACTTGCGCTTACGTCGGCGACACTTTTCCACGAGATTTCGGCGTTCTATTGGGGTCTATCTTCTTTGGTTGTAGTCGAGAGTTACAGTGATGTTTAGAGCAGGGTCAAGTTGTTAGAGCAGTTTTGCAGGGTTTATTAAAAGAAATAATTAATTATTAATTATATATATATATATATATATATTGTTTATTTAACTGCCGCACGGAGAGTACTGGAGAAAGTATGCACGTGTGAGAATCGGTCTTGATCGTAGAATCATGAGTGTGTTAATTTTGGAGTTAATTATGTTACCTTAAAGGCCGCTAGTACCGAAGCAGTCAGCCGTCGGAATTTCCTCTGGGACGCGGAAACGACGGAACTACGAAGATTTGAATTTACTGGAAGAGTTAGTAGTTGGGTATAATATTTATAATTTTTGATATTTAATTTCCCGACAAAAAGTAGTAGAAAAGTCTATGATATAAAATAATTTTTATTGTTTTTTTATTGTCTTTTGATTGTTATGTTATTATGCGTTAACGTAGTTTGTACAGTTGTTTTAAATTGTTATTTAATGAGAATAACGTGATTTTTTAGTTGATTGTGAATAACGTAAGAAAGGAAAGGTATATATCACAAATAACTTCAATCTTTGTTGCAATTATTTTTGTCATTTTTTTTTATTGTTAATCGTTTTTCTTGTTTATTCAATTATAAAGCAGCGGATCAGAGATATTATACTCTTAGAATATATTAAATGACAAAATAGTGAGTAATTCAATTTATTTTTTAATGTTTAATTAGATACCAAATTTAAATTTAAAACAATGTATGAAAAAGATGTAAAGTTGTACATTTTTTTTATAAATAAATGGTATAGCCTGATGATGAAGAAGTTCCATCGAAACGTCGCCAAATAATATATTTATGGTTAGTCCATGAAAGTCGAAAAAACCTGAATTTCCTTGTAAATATAATATATGATAGTCTTTAATAATATTATAAACTTCAGCTAGTTTTGCTCAATGAGTAGGGTTTTTGGATTGTTGGTAAGAGAGGTCGATACCCATTAGTGTCAGCATAAGTACCTATAGAAATAGTATATATACATATAAAATAAATTAATAAAATGAAGAAACTTTAAAAGTATACGTAGAATATTTAAAATACACAAAATTGTAATAAAGTATTCGTACAAAAAATGTATTCGAATACTGGCTGATCTATGGTTTACATCGTATTCTGACTACTACAAATTCGAAATCAGCGTTGAAAAATACTAAGGAATAGGTAGGTCGTGTCAAAAGTAGAAATATCTTTCTTTTGAAACTATGTTATAGTTTCACTTTGTATTTTTATTTATGTGATTGATATAGAAATCTTTTTAATTCTAAGTGTAGTTGATTCCTAAAATATCATTAGTGCGTAAAAATTAATGTTACTTTAATGTATCTTTTATAATTTTTATTGGCTAGAAGTTGCAATATGTATAATCGTCATATTTTTTTCTATAACATTTGTTCATGTATTAATAAATATCTAATAAGGGGAGTACTGGACCTCCGGGAAACGGATCTTGTTCTAACTTTGGTATGTCTTTTATAATATAAAAATATGAAGAAAGCCAAGTTATTCCTTGTCAATGGCCAATTTACGAAAGTTATTCGACATCTAATAATAATATCAGTAAAAATTACTTTCAATTTGATTGCCTATAACTTGAAAGCAAGATAGGTGCACAAACCAAAAACCAGAAGAAAGTTGTTCAAGTAAATGTGGTTTAAAAAAAAGGAAGCTTAAGTTGCTTAATTTGGAGCACAGTTATGAAGAAAATGATAAATTAAAGATTATTCGACCAAAAGAAACAATAAATTTTTCATATTCAATTTCGTTTAAAATTTCTTGAATTTCTTATTTTCTTCATAACTTTGATCCAAATTAAGCAACTTAAACTTCTGTATTTTTAAACCATATTACTTGAACTCAACTTTCTTCTGGTTTTTGGTTTGAGTGTCTATCTTTATTTGTTTCCGAGTTATAAACAATCAAATTGAAAGTAATTTTTACTGATATTCTTATTAGATGTCGAATAACTTTCGTAAAAGTAGCCATTGGCAAGGAATAACTTGGCTTTCTTCATATTTTTATATTACAAAAGACATACCAAAGTTAGGATAAGATCCGTTTCCCAGAGGTCAAATACTCCCCTTGTAAGTACTTATGGCTTAAACATATTTTTCGGATTGATCATCAATGAAGAGTACTCTAATGAAGAACTTTAACAAATAGAGTAAACCACATTCTATTTTATTAGTAACTTTATTTCCTGTATATAAGCAGACTTACTTTAGAATATGTATACTTATTTTAACCTAATTACATAAACGTAAATTAAATTATAATTAATAATTCGTGTGAAAAATTATAACAAGTGCATTTAAACTATTGAATAAATCGGCTTTTGTATAAATCAGTGCGACTTTGAAGTAAAAGACGTTTATTTTGTTTACCATATAACATATATTTGAATCAGAAACTCTTAAGGGGAGTCCGTACTTGATAACTTCACAAATCCGCCACCCGAAAATTTGCGAGCAGAAGTGGCGCTGCCGTCAGATAGGCTGAATTCATATTCGACAATAATTATGGACATTTTATTAAAGTGGAGTTTTTACCACATAAAATCAGAGTTGAGTACCATAGCTATCGATGTAATAATTAATTACATGTTGCTTAGTTGATTGAAAAGTCAGTATTTTCGACGAATAGTGATAAGTACGAATCAATGCTCAGAACACATACCGAAGTCACTTCGTACTTATCACTATTCGTCGAAAATACTGATTTTTCAATCGGCTAAGAAATATGTAATTAATCATTACATCAATAGCTATGGCGCTCAATTCTGCTTTTATGTGGTAAAAACTCTATTCTCTTTAAATGTCCATAATTATGGTTGAATATGACCGATTTGTGAAGCTATTAGTACGGACTCCCGTTAAGGTATCATCAGATCACACGACTACCATGCCATCTAGGCTTTCACTTCAAAAAAATGCCAACTCGGATTTCTTTTTAAAAGGAAGTCACCTCAAAATTCCCTTTCAAAAACATCCCATCTCGGAAATTTCTTCGAAAAGGTTCCATGTCAGTATTCATTTTTAAGAAGGTACCCACTCGGATTTTATTTCGAAAAGGTGTCATCTTGATTTCGGATTCAAGAATGTGCCATATCGCGAGCAACATTTTTTCCACAAGTTTAAGTTTACAGCCACTGTATATATTATACAATTTTTTCTTATTATAAATTCAAAACATAATTAAAATAATCTGAATACATTAAAATGAAAATTTCTTAATTAAATAGTTTAACCTTATAATATTTTTTATGAAAATATTGACTACAGTATACTGGAAATAATCTTTTTGTTTTACCAAACGAAATCTTTCTAATTTATTATAAAATCCAATTTTAATTTCTTAAAAACGTTTAAATAAATAATGTTTTTGTATAAAATATAGAGTGTCGAATTATTTAATCTTAATCAATTTAGTTAAAAATATTAATTTCAATTATGATTTAAATCTATAATAAGAAAAAATTGTAAAATATATGCAGTAGTTGCCAACTTAAACTTTTGGAAAAAAATGTTTTCGAAATAAAATCCGAGATGACACAAAGAATGAGTGAGACCTACGATTTTTGGAAATCTCTCATTCATATTTTAGAAATGATTTATATAGATGTCATTTCGTCTTTTGAAAGCAAAAAGATTCTATCTCGGCGTAGCGGCGAGAAACGTCTTTCTCATGGGAGCGGCTAGATATGTTCAATCTCGGTGAAGCGGCGATATACATTCTATATCAGAAATTATACTAGTTTTACATTTTTTTTTTAACTTTATAATTTTAAAATTTAATTGAGTAACAATGTATAATATAATATATAATTAATTAATTCAGTATTCAGTTATAAACAATTTTTTAATCAATAATATAAAAATAACAGTGTATTATGTTTACAACATTGTACATACTTATTTAACCTTTAGAGGACGGGATGGCCCCTATACGGGCCATCCCATGATCGAAACTTTACATGTGTTAGTTTTGAGATGTGAGACATCACTAAAACTCGATTTCTATAGAAAAGTGAGAGAAAACAGTAAACCCAAATCCCCGTCCTCTAAAGGTTAAAAGTGATTCGATGTTTTTAAACATTAATTTTATTGAAAAAAGAAGCTTTCTTGAACCACAAAATTCCCATCCTCTAAAGGTTAATCTTAGTCAATTACTCAAGAGTTTAAAGATACTGAACATATTTATACATATTACTGTACCAATTAAAAAAAGTTAAAAATAATCGACATGCCAAAACTTTCACCAGCGTAAGGAAATTTAATTTTTAGTTTTAATACGTAATAAGACATATATCGTTACTTACAATATTTCCACACTTTTCCTGTAGGAAGCTGAACAAAATCTTTTTTTACATTTATCCCTTTTAAAGAATGCTAAATAACAAACAAGACATGTGAACACATAACATAAAATTTTAGAAAGTTCCATGAAATTTTTTTAAACACATTTAATGATAAATCTATCTGGCTGCTGCTATCTGGCTACCAACTTCAGTTTCAGTCAATTTAGTAACAAATATGTGAATTTTCCACCAGAATAATATTTTCAACAACAAAACTTAGAATATAAAATTATTCTTTGACCATTTTACATATATTTCATGCTGTTTGGAAAAAGAGACGAATAATTTAAAATTTCACATAAATCATATGTATTTAATTATTCATTCAAACAAGTTATATTTATACATGTAAAGGTAATCTACATACTCTTAAGCGTATGAAGCTATACTTTATAACGAGCACGAGTGACGATCGGAAAAGCTTGTAGATGATCGGGAAAGCCCGCGCGCAAGCCGTGTAAGGACTAATAATGGTCCGATGCGCAAGCTTGCTGAGGAGAGTAGAAAGAGAGTTTATGCAAGTCATCGTATATAGACACGTCGTCGGTAACGCCTTCCTTGCTAATTCACGGCACGAGTGAATAATCGTAGTTACGGATTCTTGCCCGGGTTCCGGTATTCACGCCGCGAAGTGTGCGTGAATTTGTGGAGTGAGTGTGCTGGTGTCCAGTACATGGCTTCCACGACACCCCAGGAACCTACGAGGACGGCGAAGTTGCCGCGCGCGAGAACCCGACAGAGAGGGGGAAACTAGCGAAACCAAGCGCATCGACGGGAAGAAGAAAGGTACGTGGTGCACCACTCGCGAACCGCCGAAGCCGTAAAGACTCTCGCTTTACGGCTATATATTTAAGCTAGGGATCGGCGGATCTCGCCCGCGCGCGACGGCGAGGAAGCTGACGGGCGACCGCGTACGCGTGCTAGAGAGAGAAAGTGCGAGTAACCCCGGTGGTTACACCTCGTCGCGAGACCTCACGCGGCCTATATACGACCTTTGTGATTTCATCGTTCCTTCTTGTTATTCTTTGTTAATCTAAGTTTATATTTCTTTTTAATAAATAAAGTTTATGTGTAATCAATAACCGAGTACAAGTTTAATCACTGATGAATGAGATCGGCAAGTGTTCTCGCGGTTGTTAACGGACATCGCAACGATAGGTCGTGCGCGGGGTTCACAGATTTGAATCCGCCGCGCACTTTCGAGGCACCGCCTAGGGGGTATAACTAGGCAGTGCCGTAGCAACCGATCCCTTTTCCCCTACCTACGCGAGAGATCGTACCCCGTTAAACATAATAATTGAATAAATACAATTTTTTCAGTTTAAAATTGTGGTTAAAATAGTAGTTTTCACATTTTATTAATTTTGTTTTATTTTTAAAAAAATGTAAATAATATTATACAATTACAATAATAAAAAAATTAAAAATTAATTATAAATTTATTCTAATATTACATTTGGTATTATATTAAAAATAATATATAAAAAATGTTTGTAAAAAACATCTATTTAAATGTAATAAAAAATGAATCATATTGTTAAATAAAATATATATTACATTACATTATATATATTATATTATTTAAGTTATCAAAATTTATAACAGTAATAGTATTGTTTTTTGTATGTTAGTATTACTGTGACCACCTTTTTTATATCAAAAAACCATATAAAATATTTTTGGAATTTTTCTTCTAACCCCCCCCCCCCCTCATACCCTCTCTATATATCATTACATAGGGAAAAATTCCGTAATAAGTGAAAATAGACCAAAATACCTGAACAGTTAATGAAAATATCCTGAAATTCCTGAAAAATACCATATTTAATTTCCAAAAATTCAATACTTAATGAAAATATCCCGGAATTCTCGAAAAATCACGTATTTAGTACAAATACCCGAAATACCTTAAAAATTCGCGGAATTCCCGAAATTTCCAGAAATTAATGCAAATATCCCGGCATTCCCGAAATATCTCGTCATAAGTGCACATAATCGTTTTGCGGTCCATCCCTCGTTTCCAAACAGAGTAGTTTTAGAGTTCTTAGCTTATAAATGGTACCAAGTCAGTATTATCATGTATTATCTTGCGAAACTATTGTAAACTCGGAATCTATATGGCGAAACGATGTGTTTTAAATTAAATTATTATTTTATTTATATTTTATATTATATTCAATCGTTGATCATATATCAAATTTTAAATTGTTTATGTTTGTATATATTTATTTTTATTTTTGTTGCGTAGTTTTAAGAATCTTTATTGATTGTTTTATTTACATTTACTTGTACAAGTTAACACAAATGTATTGCCAAAATGCCTACGGGGTTTCTACCCCAACAAGTCCAATAAACAATATTCATTCATTCATTCATTCATAACCCGAAATCTATAAAAATTCCCAGAATTCCCGAAAATCCCGTAATTAGTACCAATATCACAAAATATCTTAAAAATTTCCAGAATTCCCGAAATATTCGTAATCAGTGAAAATATCGCGAATTATCTTAAAAATTGCAAGAATTCTAGAGGTATCTAAAAATTGATGCAAATATCCCGGAATTTCAATTAAATCCCGTAATCAAAGCAAACAGTCCGATAATTTCCAATATTAATCTAGAGTAACATCCAATATTTAATGAAAATATTCCAGAATTGCAGAAATATCCGAAATTAGTGCAAATTTCCCGAAATACTTTCAAACTACCAGTTTTCCCGAAATATCCCATAATACATTATAATTTCCCAGGATATCAAAAAATTGAAGCAAATATTTCGGAATTTCCTAACAATCCCGTAATTAGTATCAGTATCACGAAATACCTTAAAAATTCCCAGAATTCTTGAGATATCTAGAATATGATCCCGGACTTTCCAAAAAATCGCATATTTATTGCAATGCCCGAAATACCTATAAAATTCAGATCAGATATCCAGAAAATGATGTAAATATCCTAAAATTGCCGAAAAGTCCCGTAATACGTGCAAATATCCCGATATGCATAAAAATTCCTAAGTATCTCGAAATATCTAGAAATTGATGCAAACATACATGAGTTTTAGATAAATCCCGAATTTAATGCAAATATCTCGAAATACTTTAAGATTCTCGGAATTCCCAAAATATCCAGGGATTTATGCAAATATCCCTGCCTTAAAAATTCCTAGAGTTCCCGAAATATCCAGAAATTGATGCAAATGTCCATGAATTCCCGAAATATCCCGAAATTAGTACAAATACCTCGAAAATTTCCCAGAATTCCCGTAATATCCAGATAATGATGCAAATATCCCGGGATTGCCGCAAAATCGCGTAATTAGTACAAGTATCCCGAAATATCTTAAAATATCCCGAAATTCCCAAAAAATCCAGGTATTAATATAAATATCGTGGAATACCCGAAAAATCCCGTAATTAGTGTAAATATCTCGAAATACCTTAAATATTCCCGGAATCCAGGTAATAATACAAATATCCCGTAATTCCCGAAAAATCCCGTACGGTTCTGCCTTAAGTCGCCGCTCACTCATCAAGCTCTGCCGAGTACGAAAATTGCGCGGGAAGAAAGTCGTTATTTCTTCCTTTCCCGTGACGTTGGAGCTTATAGCGAGTTCTGTGGTAGCCGCATACACATATATATCTATAATCTTGACGGGCTCTCCTTAAGGAAATGATAGCCAAATAACAGGGATCTACTTTCAAAAACCCAAAAATTTTCTGCAATTGTCGAAATAAAAATCTGGAAAAATTCGTGCAAAACAATAGAGTAATATAGAAGAATCTGACAGAGAGATTTTTTTAAATAATTAATATTATATTATTTAAAAATTAATAACCACTTTTCGTCGGTAATGATTAGATGAAAAATTGATCCTTGTGGCTACACGAAAATCTCGATCATTTAGTGATTAAAAATTAAAAAAAAATCGTACATACTATTCAAAGCAAAAGAAGAGAGTCACAGAGATACCTTTTGTAAAATGTCAACCCATTGTTAATTAAAATATAAATAAGGATTCCACTTCTTTGAGTCTCATATCTTAAGCAATAATATTGATCTGACAAAATTTATGATCATATAATTTGCTTTTAGTTCAAGAATGTATACTCTTATTTTTTTAATAAATTGATATTACACTTTGATACTTCATTTTATATGTAGCAGTTAGGTATGTGACGGATTCATTTAAAATTGATAATTTTGAATACATAAGTTTAAATTATTATTTTCTATAAATTTTCTATTCTATTATATATTACAAGTTTCCACTGTGATAGAACGTGTCTTGACTCTCCCCCGAGATAGGCATTTCTTGCCACTTCGTCGAGATACGACGTTGCTCGCAGCTCTATCGAGATATGACCTTTTTGCTCTTAACCGACGATATGGTGTTATGGTCTGACTCAACAACGTCATACGTTGGTTTGGTTCCAACTTGGGGAACTTAGAACGCTTTTCTATGGAGATATTGATTTTTTAAATTGTTTGAAATCCCGGTCCTTTAAGAGTTAACTTGTACGATGGTCTACTAAAGCATTCTATGTTGGAAAATTAAGACATTAAAAATTATAAAATGTGTATTATTTCCTATACATTACAGCATTTAGCAGAGGACAACATTGATTGCTGAATTATGAATTATTCGCACTATTATACATATTTTTAATGATTCATTGAAATGTATGTACTGTATTAATGTTACAGCTATATGCAATAACATTCCTGTAGGTAATTGCAGTAATATTTTATTTCATCTTTACAAAACTGCTATATAGATCAGATCAATAATCCCATAATATTTTTGTAAGGACGGATTTATGTAAGAGTAGTCTATTCAATTATATACATAAATGGTGATACTTTTTTAAAGATTCTTTAGACTAATATCTTAGAAGGCAGAATTTGCAAATTCATTACAAAATCAAGCATTAGTCCTAAGCTTGGAGCTCTGACGATGTCATACTTTTGATGATCAAATGCTTGTTCAAAAACAGTCGTAGTTATGATATTTCTTAAAACTCCAATTAATAGTGACACCATTTTTCTAATTTGATGTAGCATAAAACTTTGACCTTTAACTTTCAAAGTAATAAATTCCATATTATTCACAATAAAAGGTTTCTCAGCTATGAAACTCATTATGTATCGTTTCGCTCTTGGATCTAAAGGCATTCTGAAAAGTAATTATATATATTATACATATGTATTTAAAACAAACGTGAAAAATTCTTACTCCCAAGATCAAGATTGTTTGTTCAAATTTTCTAATTCAAATAGTCTTTTTGCGAGGTTTATCAAATTTCTCGATTAAAATAATTACCTTCAACCCACCAGAAAAAAATTACAGTCAGGAAAATATAAAAAACAATAAATTTTACCTCCAACAACGAAACAAAGGGTATCTCTTCTAGGTCCCAAACTCATATAGAAAAATTTGCTTTTGAAATCTTAAATGAAATTAAATTTAAATCGGCTATTTTTTTTATAAAAAAAGCATAATTTTCATTTGGCAACGTATCAATAGAAATTCTCAATCTTTATCAGAATGTACCTTTATTTAAACTAAAATTAATTGGATCTCTTTTTACCAATATACGCACTGACATTATTTAACACAATAAAATGATATAAAACTAAATAATCAATTTTTAAACGGACATAATTTTTTTTCGATTTTCGCATTTATAAATTGATGCATAAATTGTAGCTTATCATGATGCTGAGTTTTCTCTATATAGCTTTAGATATATTTTATTAAGTACCGTCGGGAATATTGAGCTACTTAATCTTCAAAAAAGTAATGATTTTTCAAATGTAAAAAACTGTAAAAGAATTAAAGCAATCTCTTTTAAATTAATTTTTTGCTATAATAAAAAATGCACATAAATCATTTGGATCATTACCATTGGTGTGTAAAATAGTGATATTATAGTGATGATCTTTGAATATTTATTATTTATTTTTTATTCAAACATAGATAAAAAAATGGTTTTAATGAAAATATGGAAAACAGCAAAAAATTAATCAAATTAGCTATTTCTTTATATAATCTCATTGAAACTAATTTTTCATTTATGTTGGAATAAAAAATAAAAAAATACATAGTCAAAGTATCACTATTTTAGCCACCAATGGTAACTATCCAAAAGATTTATTTTGGTTTTTTAGACGATCTTGCCCTACAAGATCGTCTAAAAAACCAAAATAAAATAATGGAGGGTGACTATCCACTACTATCCAAAAGATTTATATGCATTTTTATTATAGAAAAAAATTAATTTAAAAATGTTGCATTAATTTTTTTGTAGTTTTTTACATTTGAAAAATCATAACTTTTTTGAAGATTAAATAGCTTTATTTTCCCAACGACATTTAACTATAAGAGGTCCGGAAAATCACTAAAATGGTATACCCCCTTATCGGCACTTTATCTATGTTCAGTCAATGAAATAAGATGCCCTTGTCCCAATTTTTAAGGTGAATTTGCCTTTAAAAGATCTCTAAAGGTCCTCTAAAGGTTAATAAAATATACTGTAACGCGGTGGGTAGTGTGTAATATAAGGCCCGGTTAGACCGAATTTGCCCCAACTTACCAATCAAGGTAGTTACGTCCCACGATGCAATACCGTTAAGAACCTCAAACACCTTGACTATAATCAGTAGAGCCTTGTGCTCAAAATTAGCCGACCAGGGTATACGCCGGAGAGGGCGGTATTCGTTGGGAAGGACTACGACCGGGAAACTAAACAACAAACTTCATATTTTGTTAGTCGTTGAAATAAACAATTCCGCCGAGTCAAATTATTAAATAAATAAATTAATATTAACAATTTGACAATAACAATAAAGGGGAAGTTGTACCGTCGACTATTCCCGAGGTCAGCGCGAGAAGAACCGTAAAAAAATCACTATCAGCCGCGTAATCAGCAACCGATCCGGGAACGATTGGTTGCTGAACCTGATGTCTGTGACGCCTTGTGACGTATTAGCTTTGACATAGGGGACTCTTACGAAGGAGCTGCCTACGTCACGCACGCCGTCTCTCGCGAAGTGGCTTCCGCGAATCACCATCCTACCCGGACGGATTTTGCCGCGAGAGGGGGGAAGCAGGGGAATGCACCCTTACATGACCGTACCAGGAATATGAGGAAACACGGACGGGACACGCAGGTCCAAACGTGGTGCACCACTTACCGTTATACTTTTGAGACATCGCTCGAAACCCGTTAAAACTACTCGTCTATCTCTTCTTCTCTGTCACACCTACAGGCGAATTGGCCTAATAACTCAGTCCTTTCCGTGGGCGGAATCTACGAGTGGTGGTGTGCAGCGTTGCTCGGTTATGTTGGGTCGTATGGGGGAAGCCTATCCGCATCCACACTGTGACACACACACCAACTCTTCTTTTGTAGGCACGATAAAAAGCACACGATGTATCGGCCTCAACGAACAACACCGGGCGCGCGTTATCTCTATACTAACTGCTGATTGCGCACGGCACTCTCCTGTCCCTGCGCGCGCAGCACGGCACCTTTTCGGTTTCGCGTTCTTTGCCTAATCGGTAACCCGCTTACCGTTATAATACGTAAAACTATACAGAGAAAAATCAGCATCATGAAAAGCTACAATTTATGCATCAAATAAAAAATACGAAAATCGAAAAATGATTTCATTAAATATTTCAAATACGAAAATATTTGTCTCTAGTTACAAGTTAATATTGCACAAATGTTTATCGATCGATTTCAATACAAATTTGTAAATTTGTAGATTTTTGATGGTGAATATAAAAATAGAATTTTTCAGATAAATTTGGAATGTGCTATATAACAATATATATATAGGAATTGGAAGATCTTACTACCATAACACAATGGGTTAAACTCTTACCTAAGGGAATTTTACTATGTAAAACTATTACTATATACGACAAACAAATAATCTAGATACTGAGAGCAAGAGCTTTTTGGCAAAAGTGTGTGTATACATAAAAAAGCAGGAAATGTGCTTTCGCCGCACGTTTTCTGCATAAAAGATATTCTGCTCATCTCAATTGTGAATTAAGCCTTATGTAAAAAAATATAAAGACAGATCGATAGATTCCTTCTTTACCTTTCTGATGATGCAATTATTATTGTTTCCAAAAGTGTATCTAAATTTTAGTGGATAAAACATTTTTAGTGCTGATTGGCCTCTATAAAACAACTTAATTCATATATAAATCAAATTAAAAAAATCAAATAATTAAAAAAAATTTGATCACTTGTACTTGACTCCCACAAAGCCGAAAAACATATTATCAAAATTCAATGATTTTTGGAATCATATATTTCATAGACTTATATGGGCAAATCTACAATAGTTTTAACATTTTATGAAAGCGAAATATGTCATTTTATAAAGTCAGTAACTTAGTGCCCTGAAAAGGCAAATCATTGTATTTGGGCTTAATTTGTTTGTTGTACGGCAAACGAAACAGATGTCAATTTTTGAAAAAGTGGCGAAAATGGCACAGTTAATATTTTCTTAAAAGTACAAAAGCAGTTACGTTTTTGAGTAAACTAGTTAAAAAACCTGAAATATTTGAGTTCTGTTCATTTTAATTGTGCAGTTCAGTATAATCACATAATAATAATAGGACATGATTCTTGGCTTTAAAATAAAGAATTTAAACCCCCTAAAAGATTGTGTGAATAAATAATGTTATTACATATGCTCTATCTCTTGAAGAGTCACATACGGATGTGCAAATTATACAGAGTATCTTTGTTACCTATAGTGATATTTCATTTGATAACGTCATCTTTAAAAGATTGAAGTCTTCATCGGTCCAAGGTAAACCCTCACCACTTATTTTAAGATTTGCATCTTCTGACAATGCATTAAAGTTGATTAAGTGTAATGTGGTTCTTTTTCCGCCTCCACGTTACTAAGTTTATAATATAAGAAAAGGGGTATTGATCAAGCTAATATAATAAATCGATGGTATAAGCCAAATCCATACACCACCCCGATTACCACGAGGGAATTGATTCTTACCGTGCGTTGAAATCCTCCAGGGTACCAGTGGTTGCTCCGCCACGCGGAAAATGACGATTGATATAATGCGATGTTTCACCACAATTTATTATTACCGAAAAGAAAGATATTGAGCATATTCGTTATGAACAAGATTAAATACAAACTCGAAGGTATTTTGTTCACTAAACGATCTTTTATTTTAACCAATAATTATTACAACCACAAGATTGATTTTTACATTAATTGAGTGACAATATCGAACGAACAATATTGAACGATCGATTTCCCATACCGGTTTCTTGTAGAGGTAACCGCGATAGCAACGACCAAAGGAAATCGACCAAGAAAAAAAAGATATAACCGCCTACGAAATCAAACATAGTTTTAATGCGATCACGCGGGCCCGAGGGAAAGTTCCCTGGCACTCATGATGATTATCATAGAGAGGAAAGAAAATGGCTAACTGTGTATCCCACTTACCACAGCTCTACGTGTGAACGTTGCTCCCATCCAATACTCCAACACAAGGAGTCGTCGATTGGGATGTGGTAAATTAAGCAATCACAGATAACTGATATAACAATAACTAACAACATCGATACCAATAACAAAATAAAAGATTTAATAGATTCATGATATAATATTCGGGAGAGCTAGCACGTCTACATCTCAGGAAAGACCAGCTAAGCATGGGGGAGAAGGTGCTTCTTCCCCACTTCGTACACCGAAATTCCATATCGCAGCAGCAAAGACCTCCTTAATTAAACCGTTAACCAATTCACTCTCCAGTCTTCGCCTACAATCTTAGGATATTTCTTATTTGTACTTATTCATTTAATGTCTTCTTATCTGTTTATTTTTTCTTACATCATATTCTTTATTTTACTTTTAGGTGAACCCTCCCGTATACGGACTCCATCCTTTATAATCAGTATAAGTATAGGTATGCGTGTGGCTATCAGTACGTGAGGCTCGCCTCACACTGTTTAATAACATGAACATATTTTCAGTTGCTAGCTCTAATGGTATTCGGGCCACCTCCGCGCACCACATAGTCCTCCGATACCAAGAGATCGAACACATTAAGCGGATGACCGAGTGAGAGTTTTCACGGATCTCAATGCACTGGAGCGCCTACGCACGTAACATTTTTACACCATCAAGCGCAATTCTGTGTACAATTTAACAAAAATTTACGTCTTCGATGCGGTTTAACGTGTCGTCATGTATGTAGATATTCAGCATTTCCGAGAACATACGTTTTTTTAAATTATTTTCAATGTCCATGATACATGTTGTGTTAAAATCGATATTATGTCCTGTGTTAATTGTGTGGACTGCTAAAGCGGATCTGTCATTTTTATTTTTTACGTCATATTTATGTTCTCTGATACGAGTTTTAAGCTTACGCTTGCTTGTGCCTATGTATAACGCAATCTCTTCATGGTATCCTGTATACGATATTACAAGTTTCATTTTTTACAATTTTGTCTTTGCCCAATTTAATAATTTCACTAAATTTATTAATAGTGCGACTTATCAATAGAAATTCATGTTTCTTAATAAATACATTCAATTTCGGGGTTAATCCTTTAATGAACGGTAACACAAGTCTTGGTCTCCGAATTTGATTCCTGTTTATTAAATTATTATTAATATTATTAATATTATTAGTATGAATTAATAAAATATTACTTATGTCGACTGTAGTATAACTAAATTAATTAATATTTTTATCGATCTTACAGTCAATTATATGGGCAGTCAGATTGCCCCTACTTATAATCACCCCCGAAGAATCTATACAAATAAAAATAATAATAAAAAATAAAAAATAAAAACACTAACTGAAAATAAAAACAAATTATTAATAAAGCAATCTGACTGTCCCCCTGCACCAAAAATCTACTAACCCCGAATATGCTGTCCGACGTTTCGAACTCGCTGCTGCTCTTCATCAGGGACTGTCTGTCAGGGAGTCACCACAGAGGTGTTCACCATTCTGCTCTGACCAAAAACCTAAGCCATTATTTCTTTCAATGAACTGAAAATCTTCTTGTGCATGTGAAAGAATTACGTGGATTTTCAGTGTTTCAGTGTTTCAGTGACCTCCTTCAGAGTGGAGTATTCTCTTCTTGGAATTATTACAGTTAACGAAATCTTCCAGATCTTTTTCAGTATCATAATTTTCCTGCATGGAATTTTCTTCTTGTTTGGGTGAATAATTATCAGGCGTAATACACAAACTAATTTTAAAAAAATTTTGCCCTCCATCAGCCATAACTTTGATGCAACAGTCGCCTACTAAATTTCTACTTTCGATAACTTGTTCTACAAGTTCTTCAGCATTGGCATAGACGACAGGACGTAACTGCTTTTTTGCATCCGTTGTGTTTTCACAGTCGAATTCATAAACACCAGTTTTGTAAACATCTGTCAATTCTTTCGACTTTTTCGACATATGCTCTCGATAATTTTTAGGGATAGATTTTACCAACATTACACCTTATAAAATTGATAATTTTTCTCATCTCATTTTGTGAAGCGCCTAGTTGAACTCGAAAATTATCTAAATTATTTACGTCAAAGGCCACGTTCTTGTCAACTTTATTTATTGTGATCTTTTTACTCCGCCCAGCAGTGCTCATATTTAAATCAATATTGGCCCGCCTGCCACTTTCATCCTGATTGGATTCTACATTGCATTTTATAACATGAGTTGCAATTTGCTGTTGGATTTTCTGAGGAAGTTTTTTAACTATTTTTATGGCATTATCCCTGAGATTTTTGCATTCATGAACTTTACCTTTGCCAATTTCTTGAAAACATTTAATGCAATATTTTATTCAATCAACAGAATCATAACTTTTATTTAGTTCGAGCTTCTCTGATTTTTGTGATTCATAATATCCAGTAGAAATGTCAATTTCTTTATTTATATCCCTAAAGTTTCCTCTGCATTTTTCAACTTTTATGTGTCCTTTGGACTGAGCAGTCAAACATACGTAACAATTACAAGCGTTATTTAAACGAGTTTCTTTTGCCACTACTATCTCTTTGTAGTTAGGCATAGTTGGTACTTGCCGTTTGAAAATTTCTTTTTTAACTATTTTTAAACTCTTTTTACTTAACTATTTTTAAACTCTTAGGCAAATTATTTTTAACTCCTAAAATTTTTTTCTATCTTCTGGAAGATATTTCCAGTCTGTTCTCAAATTTTGGAGCGATTTAATTTAGTTGGAGCGATCTGATTTAGTGCTCGGAAGTTTTGCGGGTTATTCTGTTTCGGGTACCCGTTACCCGTATTTGCGGTTATAAATACGGGTCTACCCCGTATTAATTGTACGGGTACCCGTATTATGTGGGTACCTATTTCATGCAGATAATGCATTCACATGTACATAAAAACTCACAAATCACTTTTTGTAAAAAAGTACAAGTCTGGCAAGTAAGAATATTCAGAAACGAAACAAATTTTAATTTTTAAAGACTGGAAATATATAATAAAGTATATATTATATGTAATAATAAAATGTATAATCAATAATTCTTGAGAAATTGAGTCTTACTTTTATATTAGATCTGATTATATTGTACAACAGCTATATGTGTTAATTGCTATATTCAACTATATAATATGTATAATATTCAACTTATACTATATTAGTTTCTGTTCTGTCTGTGCCTACGATATAGTGAGTTTATTTGTCTCTCGTACTTTATTACTTGATAATTTGAGAAAAAGTAATGCCGCGGAAGCCAAGTTGGGTATAGGGACATGCCACTATTTGTAACAATGGAGAAGATGCAAAATGCAATATTTGTGACTCTCTTTTCTCTTACAACGGATCTCCCTCTTCTATTGCTAAGCATCTCAACTTCAAGCATTCTATTACAGCGTTAAGTTCTAACGATCAGCAAATTGCCGTAATTATTTATTATATTATTAAAACAGAATATCCGTGGATTCATAAAGTTTATATATTTTTAACCCTTTGATAATATTAGACAAAACTTCATTAAAACTTATACAATTTTTAATTTTAAATCTTTTGACGTCCTTTTTCAATTAAAAAATATTTGCAGCATTCTTTGTAATTAATTAATTTAAAAAATATAATATACTTATTTTATATCATTTATAGTTTTAGTTACTTTAGAAATATAAGACGAGCACTAAAATAATTCTTTATGTTGTAAAATAATATATGCCTAATGCAGTGAAATAAAAATTTTAAATTTGTGACGTGTGATAAACACACGCACTAGTATTGCGTAAAATTATTTTATAAATTGTTAATATATTGTATAATAATAATAAGTCCGTAGTATATTAAGATAGCTTCGCGATAGACACGTGCCGTTAAACGCGAGTTCAACGACCGTGCTATAAATAGATTAGAGTCATTGACCGCCTCCCCACTACTGTGCCTACTCGCCAGTTCATTGACCCCGTCCGGAGTGGGGAGACAGGCGTTATACGCATGCGCGCTCTCGTAGAATTGGGTATATAAGACGCACCGAAACCACCAGTAGTCAGTCTGCAACTGGACGACAGATCGGACTGGCCGTGAGCACACGACCAGCCCCTTTCTCCGACCTAGTGCAGCAACCGTGGATACGTTCGTGAGCACACGTTCGTAGACACGGTTACCGTATACCGTACCGACCGTTACCGTAACCACATCCTACCGTAGGCACCTCGTGAGCACACGTGGTGTCTAATCCTGTCCGTATCTTCGTGAGCACACGTAGATTATCCCGACCGCACCCTCGTGAGCACACGTGGGTTATCCCGACCGTATCCTCGTGAGCACACGTGGATGATCCCGACCGTATCTTCGTGAGCACACGTAGATTATTCCGACCGCACCCTCGTGAGCACACGTGGGTTATCCCGACCGTATCCTCGTGAGCACACGTGGATTATCCCGACCGTATCTTTGTGAGCACACGTAGATTATTCCGACCGCACCCTCGTGAGCACACGTGGATTATCCCGACCGTATCTTCGTGAGCACACGTAGATTATCCTGACCGTATCCTCGTGAGCACACATGGACTATCCCGACCGCCCCTCCGTGAACATACATACTAGCCCGAACCGTATTACCGTGCGGGCATACACAATACCCGTTAGTCGCGTCCGTTTAGGAAACTAGTTATAAGACATCATTGTAAAGTTCGTAGATCGCGTAATAATTAAGTATTTTGTCTTGTTTTGATTACAGACTAATTAGCTATTTCACCCGACCAAGACCAGGCGGGCTGGCAACATTTACACTATATCTTTTGTTTATTTTTTATATATCTGTACATAGTCTTAATAATAATTAGCCTTTATTATAAATAGTGGTACTTTATTTCAAATTCCTTAAAACCTGAATCCTGGAATCTGAGCAAGGTCCGGCAAAGATTCACTCCGTTACAAATTGAATATCAAATAATAATTAAATTAGTAGCAGTATATAATTTTTAAATATTGCTATTTAAATTGTTTTTAAAAAATTGTTTTTAAAGAATTTATTTGTATTTAATAAAACAATTTTTATTACATTTTTATTTCTAAAAGTTAGCTACATATTATACACCTTTTACAATAGGTGTTCCCAAAATACTGAATTTTCTATCGGCGAACCAATGATAGTTGATGAAAATCCTGCAACACCGTGCACTAGTGGATCTGCGCGTAAGCGACGTAGGAGGCTTCAGTTTGGTGATGATACTGAAATAGAATATTCGAAAGATCGTCAAGAAGAGGTGTCGCAAGGAGTGGCTCGTTTTATATCAAGTTGCCAATTACCAATTAGTATTATGGAAACGCAAGGATTTGGAGATCTTTTGGAACTTTTGGAGCCGCAATACAATCCTCCGTCGACAAAAGCTTTACTTGCTCGACTTAATTTAGCATACCAGTCAGTTCAGAAAACAATAAAGGAGAAATTGGATAAAGCTGCATCTATTGCATGTACCACTGATTGTTGGACATCAATTGCGCAGGACTTATATGTCAGTAACGACTCATTATGTGACTGACGATTGGGAACTAAAAACACCGAGGCGTGGCCGTCCTCGGAAAGCAACCGCGACTGTAAAGCGCCGATCACCCATAGAGCGGTCTGCCAATGCAGATTCTGAACCAGTTCCCCCGAGACGAGGACGAGGGCGTCCTCCAGGCTCACGACCAAAGCGGACGTAAAGCGCCAGCAGCGGCCGAAGGCTGAGGCGGCCTTCGAAGAGGCTGCCTTTGAATACAGATTAACCTGTAGCCCCAGCCTTCATCGAGCGGAACGGGAGGTTCTGACGAACCTAGTTGTCCGCTCTGCCGATGCAATGAGATCAATCGTCGGAAACAGTTTCCTCGCATCCTGATATACCTGATCATGAGCAATTCGGTAACCCTCTTTCCCGTTCCTTGAGGAACAGAGTCCACATACGGAGTAAGTGGAATCTGGAAGGGGGGTATAACGGTAAGCGAGCTACCGATCAGGTAAGCAACGCGAAAGAGGATATACAGCGCGGCGCGCGCACGAACGCGCGAGAATCGCGCGCGCCCAGCTGGCAGTACCGATATAGCGCGCGCACGGTGTATATACAGGCCAAGATAACGGTCTCTTTTATCGTGTTTTATCGGAGAAGCGTGGGTGTGTGTGATACGGTGTGGGTGCGGACAGACTTCCCCCACACGACCCAACACGCCGAACAAAGCCGTACGCCTCCACCACTCCGGCTTTCGTCTACGGAAAAGACGGAAGATCGAGGCCAACTCGCCCAAAGGAGTGAGAGAGAAAGAGAGATTGACGGGGAGATCACGCGCTTTCGTTCCCGCCGTTTCAACGTATTTCGAGCGGTGTCTCGTGAATACAAAGGTGAGTGGTGCACCACGTTGGACCCGCGTGTCCCGTTGATAGTTTCCCGATTTACCTGGTACGGTCCAGGTGAGGAAGCGTTCCTCCTTTCCCCCTCTCGTGACAAATCTCGCCCGGGTAGTCAGGTCGGTGGTTTGCGAGAGCCACTTCACGAGAGAAGGCGCGCGTGACGTAGGAAGCGTTAAAGCTCTCTACGTCAGAGATCCATACGTCACACGGTGTGACGTCTGCCATCAGGTTAAGCAGCCGATCATATCCGGATCGGTTGCTCGTAATCTACTGTTAAATAGATTTTAACTAATTCTTTTCGCGCTGACCTCGGGGGTAGTCATCGGTACGACTCCCCGTAAATTGTTAAAGTTCATTTGTTCTTAATTTATTAATATTTAATTGTTAATTTAATAAATTGACTCGGCGAGACAATCTTTCTCGCCGATTAACAGTATTATCGATTGTAGATAGTGTTTTACCGGTTACCGTCCTGTCCTACGAATACCGCCCTCTCCGGTGTTTATCCTAGTTGGCAATTTTGGGCATAGGGCCCAACACACGGTATATAAGTCAAACGGAGTGTTTGGCGTTGTTGACGGCATTGCACGGGAATCAAAGGGATTCCCGACCGCATCGTGGGACTGCACACTTAAGGTTGGTAAGTTGGGACAAATTGGGCCTAACCGTGGGCCTTACATTTCCCCAGTACCCACCCCGTTACAAAATTTAAAAATTTTTTAAATTACTATATATTCATTTTTAACAGAATTTTCAAACGAAACGAATGTTAAAAACTCGTATAAGTGAACATAAGAATAATAGAAATAGTGATTCAGTTGTTTGTTAGCATCAAAACTCACATAAACATGAGTTTGATTGGAAAAACACTAAAATTTTGGATATTGAAAATAATTATAAAAAAGACTAATGTCAGAAATGTTTTTTATTAAAGGTAATACACATAGTATCAACAAAAAAGAAGACATTTTCGTATTTAATCGTTTATATTTTCCTATTGATAGTAGATTTAAATTTTGACACTTGTTCTTGTTTACTTATACGAGTTTATATATATATACGCTTGATTGTATTTATTCACATGTTTATATACATACATAGATATAAGCTTACACATGATAAGATATATATATAGCGTCTGTTTAACTGATTGTCAGTCGTAATGAATACCACTATGCGTTAAACGTGTTTTTAAAAGTCTGAAATGTAGTTTTCAAGTGTAGCTTATATATATATATATATATATATAGTTAGCTCAAGTTAGTTGGCTCAAGTATAAGTTAGCTCAAGTTAGTTAGTTCAAGTGTAGCTTATATATATATATATATGGGTGGTTCTCTGTGACATCGAAGATGAAAAAAATAAATATTGCTATAACTGTGGGAATATGTTTTAGAGGTATCCAGTAGTTCTCCTGAATTTTTTCAGATTTTTTCTGGGCCATTATTTTAAGTTACAGAGAGTCAAAGTTGACATTTTAGCACTTTTTTGCATTATATGCCCATTTTCATGAATTTTTAGCTCCCAGGGGATGCATTTTTCACTAAAAACATAACTATGACTTTTTTTGTAAAATTTTCCGAACTTTTCATTAAAAATACTGTAAAAGACATAAATGTATGCTGTCACACTCTTGTAAGCCATTTAAACCTTAAATAGTGAAAATCAGCAATTCTGCTCCGGACTGTGGTAACCTAATACTGTCTGAAAGATGTCTTCTTATAGTCAGAAACTGCCTAAAAATTTTCAGAGTGGGTCTAAATCATCAAGATCACTTATGGTCAAAATATCCGGGAAAAGTGCCCGAAATATTAATAGAAATGTATATTTGTTGCCTTATAACGATGAATCTAGTAGCATGATCATTGCAAAAAAATTTATGCACTTACCTTGGAATGGTAGAAAAGTATCTCCACTTGTTTCAGTATCCATCTAATCCCCTGTAAGCTGCTAAAAATACAAATATTATTATACAAATGTAAAAAATTAATTTTTAAACATTTATAATGCTGAATTTTTAGTTTTACATCCCTTACAAGAATTATAATACTAATCTGAAGGATTACTGTAAATATATAAACATCATTATTACAATAACTGAATATACGTATTTAATACAAAAGATATATAAATAAATCGGATATATAATTATAATGAATAATATGATAACGTGACAGTGACAAGTTTGTGAAATCTAAACAATGTATTGCTGATACTTTTATAGTAATCCTTCAGATTAGTATTATAATTCTTGTAAGGGATGTAAAACTAAAAATCCAGCATTATAAATGTTTAAAAATTAATTTTTTACATTTGTATAATAATATTTGTATTTTTAGCAGCTTACAGGGGATTAGATGGATACTGAAACAAGTGAAGATACTTTTCCACCACTCCAAGGTAAGTGCATAAATTTTTTTGCAATGATCATGCTACCAGATTCATCGTTATAAGGCAACAAATATACATTTCTATTAATATTTCGGGCACTTTTCCCGGATATTTTGACCATAAGTGATCTTAATGATTTAGACCCACTCTGGAAATTTTTAGGCAGTTTTTGACTATAAAAAGACATCTTTTAGACAGTAATTAGGTTACCAGAGTCCGGAGCAGAATTGCTGATTTTCACTATTTAAGGTTTAAATGGCTTACAAGAGTGTGACAGCATACATTTCTGTCTTTTACAGTATTTTTAATGAAACGTTCGGAAAATTTTACACAAAAAGTCATTGTTATGCTTTTAGTGAAAAATGCATCCCCTGGGAGCTAAAAATTCATGAAAAATAGGCATATAATGCAAAAAAGTGCTAAAATGTCAACTTTGACTCTCTGTAACTTAAAATAATGGCCCAGAAAAAATCTGAAAAAATTCAGGATAACTACTGGATACTTCTAAAACATATTCCCACAGTTATAGCAATATTTATTTTTTTCATCTTCGATGTCACAGAGAACCACCCATATATATATATATATATACATATAACTTATCATTACAACTCAGTTAAAAAAAATTTTTCCTTTTTTTTGTTAGTTTCTCAAAAAACATTATTCAGCTTAATTGTAATTTTTCAATTTGATTTATGTATTTATTTTTGTTTCTAATAAAATTAGAACATGAAGAGATTGGCAAACCTAGCCAACGAAACATTGTTTTTAAAAACAAATTGGTGTTTTACTATCCTACACCTATAGTTTTTTTATTCGAATAAGAAAAATTAATTTAAATACAGTATTATGGAAAACGAACATAATCCAATCTTACGTTGCTAATTATGTCTATAATTTATCCTTATGGGTTAGAATTTCTAATCTCAAAATCAATGTAACATAAACTACAAATCAATATTTATCTTAAAAAAAGTGTAAGTAGACCCCAATTGATTTTTTTTATCCATAAGTCTAAGAAAAAGCTTGAAGTAATACCTTTTAAACGGTCTGCAGTTTTTAATGGCCTTAATTGTATATGAGAGATTCCACAGAACTTTTGACTTTCTTGTTACTTTCACTTTTGAATGCTATTTGATGATTTTCATCATATTAAAAAAATCATTCCTTGTAGTATAAAGTCACAAAGTATAGTAACCGTTATTTATTATATTAATAATATATAATATATTACTTAAAAAAATTATAATTTATCGCATTTTAATTAATTCTTTGTGTTACTCACTCTACTTTTTTGCTTTATTAGGTTTCTATAAAAAAAAACTTTTATTAAAAATGGTTTGGATAAATTTTTATATAATCTTCACATATCACGGAATATAATGTAAAAGTTTTAGAGGTGTGCTTCAACCTACATAGATTAATTTATTTTATGAATATTCGTAACCACTATTTAAAAAAAACCAATTTATTTTACTTTTAGCTCTTAAAAAAAAAAATAAATTATTCTCATAAATTTTCTTTATGGAAAATGACACTTATTGAGCAGACAAATAAAATCGCGTTTGGTTTGTAAGTGTGCTACTTACAGAAAAAAAATTGTACCCTCGCAAAATTGGGTACACGTATGCGCTCCCCATTGAAAAAAATCGTACTTTTCGTCAGCACATCGATAGTATGTTATCAATGGTTAAAAAAGTAATTGCTCTTTTTTATTAACCTTTTAAAAAACATGTTTTAAAATACTTTACATAAAATTCTTCTTTGTTTGCCTGAAACGAACTTACGAAAAATGTAACAAAATGAAATTCTTACTTTCCGAGAAAATAAGGTATTTAATCATCTTATAGTAAATATTTGTAATTGTAATACTTAAACACAAATACACACACATTAATGGAACTTAAATTAAAGGTAGGAATTATAATTCAAAAAATCTTTGAATTAGTTACAATGTTTGTATATATTATATATTTTGTTACATTTCTTTTGTTTAAAAAATTATTAATTGCTTAATAATGATATTTTTGTGTTACAAAATTTTTCTTTCCAACACATATTATGTTACATATTTTATCAAATTTTTTAACATTTTACCTTAGATTTGAAAGAAAAATGTAAAATTTTATTTTTTTGATGAAAAGTCTGTTTTACATTAAAATAACTGTTTTTGATTTTTTACAAAAAAATTTTTTAAAAAAATGAGGGGCCCCATGTTTTTTATGCTACTACTGTTATTTAGAAATGGTTCGATAAGTTTCAAAGATGTGCCTTTAAAATAAATTTTCAATTTTCTTTTGACCTTAAAGTCAAAAGTTCTGCGGAATCTCTCATATATACACACACATATGGGACACTCTGTGAATCGTTTAAACCTTAAATAGTGAAAATCAGCAATTATGCTCCGGACTTCTGGAAATTTATAGGCAGTTTCTGACTATAAAAAGACATCTTTTAGGCAGTATTTGGTTTTCAGAGTCCGGAGCAGAATTGCTGATTTTCACTATTTAAAGATTAAATGGCTTACAAGAGTGTGACAGCATACATTTATGACTTCAAAAGTATTTTTAATGAAAAATTCAGAAAATTTTACAAAAAAAGTCATATTTATGTTTATAGTGAAAAATGCATCCCCTGGGAGCGACAAATTAATGAAAATGGGCATATAATGCAAAAAGTGCTAAAATGTCAACTTTAACTCTCTGTAACTTAAAATAATCGCCCCGAAAACATCTGAAAAAATTCAGGAGAACTACTGTACAACTTTAAAACATATTCCTTTAGCTGTAGCAATATACATTTTTTTCATCTTCGATTTCACGGAGAATCACTCATATATATGCGATATTTCATGTGAAGTGATCCAGTTAAAAATAGAATTTTTTGAAAAGAAAGACTTGTTGGCCATTTTTATCACTTGATAACTCAAAATTAACAATTTTTTCTTATATACATTACATTTGAAAAACTTTATAAATTTCAAGAAGAATCTCTTAAAATATTTCATTTATATTAGTTTAAAACATTGATTATAGCTATAATTAATAAAAACCTTTATAGTCAAAAAATGGGTTGTACGATTTTTTTATCCATTCAAACATCTTCTGCATCGATGATTAATTACCTTCAAAATGATACACAGTTTGTCTACGTTCGAAAGGAGTACAAAGTTAGTGTTATCCCACACTCTGACCCTGTTTTTTCGAATGCACCTGAATTTCTTATTTGCAATGGTTTATCATAGACCCTGGGCCTTTCACTTGTTCCATATGAACCGACGCATCATGCGGTGACATCTTCGCATCATCGCGGTGAAGAGGATTCTCTCATACTTGGTTGAATCTCTTTCTGATTTGTAAGCCAGTACCAACTTTTGAATACAGAAAGCCAACTCCCTTTGCGGTTGGTTACGATTCCATCAGTATCACTCTGTATATGTCTAACCCACCAGCCAGGGAGAGGAAATTTTGGAAGCGTAATATGGGAAAGATCAACCTTCATAATCTTGCCTCTACATTTTCATCATTCACGAACAATTCAGCGCGTAGCATGTCTGGCATTTCATCTCCCACTGTCACTCAATCAACGCTAATTTGGCCTGATCAACCTGTCTCTTCGGATTCTCTTGATCACCGTTTATCATAATTTTCGTCTTCGTTATATTTCACATCTTCTATTATACTCGAAACCATTTCGTCTTCACTAATAAATATCAGCAAATCCATTATCTCTACTTTCGACACTTTGGCTCTATTAAAATTCATTATTATCACAGGTAGACGTAAGCCATGGGTTTCACAGGAAATTAGAACAGATATCGCAGTCAGCAATGCTGCTTTTAAAATTATTCGTAGCTCATGTGATTCCTCGGATTATAACACCTATAAGGAACTAAGAAACCGCATCTCTAATGCATTGAATTATAACAAATTCAGCTTCCTGGCAGATAAACATCAGCAATGATCCTGCTAGCTCCTGGAAATGTCTCAGAAATATGGGTCTCAGCTGAAAAGTGAACCCCTCTCCCCTGAAGTTTTTCACCGCTCATCAACTAAACGTTCACTATGCATCCATCTCCAACCATGTATTTCCACTCATGATTTCCTCTCCTTCATTCTTATTCTCTATATTATCGGCCAAGGGAGTGCAACGTGCAATTCTCAGGACGTCCTCTAAAGCAGTGAGTATTGATGGTATTTCGACAAAAATGCTAAAATTACTTGAATCGCAATTAACCTTTCTTCTTGACTTATTTAACAATATGCTTTCTATTAATTACTTTCCCGACCACTGGAAGACGGTGGTTCTGTTTCCACTGGCAAAGTTGAACAGGATAGTTGAAACCTTCATCTTTCCTCATATTGATTATGCATGTGCAGTCTACAATGATGTTGACGGGACCAAAAATCTTAAGCTGAAACGAATGTTCAATGAGTGTGTCCGTTTTGTATGGGGAACATCCCCTGGAGAGCTCATGTGACGCCCTATCGGTTACACCTGGGCTGACTGTCGGTCAAGTTTAGGAGGGCTTTGCTCATAGGCTCCGTAGCGTATAATATCATTTCTCGTAATTTTCCAGACTACCTAGCTCCACATTTCTCATTACATAATGATACTCGTTTTCCACTTTCTTCTTTAATACACCTTCCGCCCCGCACTGAAGCTCTAAACCAATTATTCATCATAACTGCCAGTCGCCCAATGTATATGAATAGATTGTGTAACGATTTCCATCACAAGCAATTTAAAATAAAGCAGCAAGAATATTTAATTTTTTACTATATTTAAATAAATAATTTGATGATAATTGTTGCAATTTTTAAAATCAATAAAATAGTTTTACCTAAATATCGCAACATACCAAATTGAACGAAAGTATGATATTTTCTAATTTTTAAATATTTATTAAAATCCTAAAACAGAAAACTGTTTATATATCTAAATACAGATCAATTTTGCACCAATGTGGAATACTTTAATATAAATGTCTGTTTTTTACAAACATCGCTCACATCGTGTTAAAAAATATCATACGATACGAGTGTGCTCAGGCGATACAAGAACTCGTGTTTTTGCCGCCCGAGCGAAGCGAGGCATGCAACTCGTGCGTGAATCGCCTGCTTCGTACACTTTAAATTCATTCCTCTTCCGACATGAGGATGACGAAAATGCTTATTGTAAACTGTAACTTCTATGTGGTGACATTTTCAAAATTGATTACAGGTGAAACATGGCCAAAAAATAAATTTAACAAATTCTTTCAAACCCTTAAAAACTACTTTATGATATACAGGGTGTTCCGAAAAGATATGTCCAACAGTATACCATTAGATAGAGGAAAAACTTCTGAGCCAAAAAGTCCTTTATCATTTATCTCTCCGGTGCATAGAATTTGGTTAATTGTTATTTAAAAATAAGCCAATCAGCGCGCTTTACCGTTTGAGTGAGCGTGGCCTAAGGAAAAGAGACGTGGCTTATAGCTTCTCACTCGAAAGTAATTTCCGCAGAGGGATGAGTGGAAAGTTTATGGAGAGGGGGCAGGGAGAGGGGAAAGGGGGAGGGTAAAATGTGAGGGGCGAGGGGGAGGGGGTAAGGTTATAGGTGAGGGAGGGGGGAGAACAGACAGAGACAGATTTAATGTAAACAGAAGTCGAGCCAAGTGAATGGAAAAAAACAATTACATTATTATTGCTTTTGAAACTTTGTAACAAAAATAATTATTTATACAACAAATTACGCAAGTGTCGTCGGGACTTCAATCGCCTCCCAATTCATAGAATCGACTCGCAAACGTGTATCGCGACGATCAACAGCCGTATAGTCGAGAATGTAAACAAATAATTAAATAAGCTTTACTTTAAGAAAACTTTTTTGAAAAATAAGAACTACAACTTCTTACACGGTTCAATCTGTTTGATGAGTCAACTTTTTAATTGCACATGTATTAATAATAAATTTTTTTTTTTATTAAAAATATAATTTTTCTCGCCCAGGCAAAAGTTTTGTGACGTGGTATTCGCGTGCCCGGGTAAAATTAATTAATTTATATAATTAATAAAAACCGTTGGGCCGCGTTGCCCAATACCGCGCACACAATTAATTATTTTATCGCGAACTGCGGGCTGTCGCCAGGAACACGAGTTCGCTGGGACGATCGGTATGGAGGATTCGGGCAATCCTCCTTGCCTCGACACGATATAAAATTAAAGGATGTCGGCGGGAGCGGGGAGAACAATAAATATAAATACAATTAATTAAAATAAAAAATTAATAAAACATTTATTAAATTTATTTAATTAACAAATGGCCACTCAGGCCGTATGCCGCGACAAAGTTATTTCGCGCGGGCGGAAGTCCCGGGAAACCTGTCGGATCGAGATCCTCGCCTGCGACAGGTTTCGCTCCCAGGAACCGCTGTTCGAGTACCGTTGTACTCGAACACACTCCCGTGGTACACACACACACAAGGGAGGGGGAGGGTCACGATAATAAATGTCACTTACCGGTGACGCTCCTCGGGGATGGCCCAGCCGATCCTCGGCGACTGGTCGACCTCCTTGACAAGGGGACGACCGGTGGTTGAGGTGGTGAAGGCGGCCCTTGCCGCGGCGAGCGAGTCGCGATCCGCGGTATCACTCGCGCACGACCCCGTCCTTAATTCACACACTCACACAAACACACACCAAACGGTACGGGACACGCGTGTGTCCACCCGGGTCTCCGCACTTAGCTCTGCTCCGGAACAACCGTTCACAGAGCTCGATGCAGGAGGGGGGTGGGGCGCACTCTCGGCTTTCACGAGTCGTACGCGATCACATCAAAACAATAATCCGTCTTGGTCGACGGATCATTACACACTGCTTAGGCGATCGCCTAATTTCCCGAAAAAGGGATGGGAGTGGGGAAACTCACACACTCTTTCGCGCTCCCATCCCTACGTATTATTGCGCGCGTAATCGTACATTTGTAGAAAAATAAACAAGTGTCGTCGGTTGGCCTTGACATACGAAAGGCTCCGACGACTTACAATTCGACAATTTAAATACTCTATTCGTCGTGAATAGATTGTGTGACGATTTCCGTCACAGTTTTTAAATTAATATAGAATTTTGTCGGTCTTGCTGAGCTAACGTCTAACGACTTTAAGAACTTCAAGTTGCTCGCTCGAAAAGGCACGACAATTCGCCGCGTATCAATCCCGAGGACAACATTATGAAGGCCACAAGCCGCCAGACATAAATTTAAAAGAAGAAGCAAATAAAATATTAAGTTATAAAATTGAAAATATTTTAATAAGAAAGAAAGAAATTTTAAGTCTATGTGTTTCGTCTTGGGACCGTCTGCCAGAACTCATCAGTGGGGCGCAGACGGTCCCTGCCCCAGATACACAAGACAATATTATTGAATCAAAATAATGATAAACTTAAAATTTTGGTATCGTAAGAACGAATGAACGGCTTGTGGCCTTCATAATGTTGTCCTCGGGATTGATACGCGGCGAATTGTCGTGCCTTTTCGAGCGAGCAACTTGGAGTTCTTAGAGTCGTTAGACGTTAGCTCAGCAAGACCGACAAAATTCTATATTAATTTAAAAATAATAAATTTTGTTTTACTACATAGAACTGTTACCTACAAAGCCTTTAGAGTTTTAGATTTAATTGTTTTTTGCCATATACTTGGCTCGGCTTTGGTTTACGTTACATCTGTCTCTGTCTCTCCCCCCTCCCTCAACCCCTCACATTTTACCCTCTCCCTGCCCCCTCCCCATAAACTTTCCACTCATCCCTCTGCGGAAATTACTTTCGAGTGAGAAGCAGTGTCGCCAGATAGAGGTGTTTTCTCTTTGTTGCACTCACACAGTATGACCTCATTTACATTAAATAATAGAGGACGGAAAAACCCTAAATGGTAATCCTGGTGGTTAATTTTTAAATAACAATTAAACAAATTCTATGCACCGGAGAGAAAAATGATAAAGGACTTTTTGGCTCAGAATTTTTTCCTTTATCCAATGGTGTACCGTTCAGAGTGACCAGTTGGCGATTTTTTTTCCTTTTCTCTCTTACGTATATTGATGTTTATTAAGCAAGAGCAACAAAGAAAAAAAATCGCCAACTAGCAACCCTGGTACCGTTGGACATATCTTTTCGGAACACCCTGTATATTGTTTAATCAAGCCACTGACACTAATAAAATCTTGCAAAGACTTTTCAAAACTATGTATGCGAATATTCTTTAAGAGACTTGTAGCTGAGGTATAAATCTGTTTATCTTTTGTCTTCTTTGATATGGGTCGACAACTTCGTTTGGGCGGGGCGGCATGTATACACACATCAATCACATTAATAAATATTTTCTACATTCTACTACTCTGAGAGCTGGATACTTTCTCGCGTGCACGGAGCGGTTCAGCCATGAAACAAGGCTTTTCTTATGTTTCTTGACACGTAGAAAACGAATCCGTTGGTCAAAATTCGTAAAAAATGGTAGATTTTTAGTTATACGCCATTGTTTAAACAAATTGAAAAAAGTCGATTTTTCCTTTCCGACAAGGGTTTATTTTATTAATTTGAATAATTTTAATATTAAAATCATGAATATAATTTTTCTCTGAAACTCATATTTTAAAAATTATGACCGTTTAAAGTTTGATTTTTGTGAATTTTCACTAGCTTCGATGGTTGTATACTATGAAACGAACTATTGTTTTTTGAATTTTCAACTGGGTTTCTCTTTTTAAGACATCAATCGCATATTTACAAAGAAAATCGAATATTAATATACATTATTGATATAAACAAATGGCATTTTGATGGGCGCATCACCCGACTTACGCATTCCGGGGCGTAACTTTGATGCCAATTATTTTCGCTTGTTTTTTACTTCATATTTTTTAATAAATTAAATGTTCTTAAAATAAAAATTACAATAATTTTAATGTTTTTACCAATAAAATTTAGCTATATAGTAACAATTGTAATTACTGTTTTGAAAAAATTTGTATTACAATCAAATCGGTTTTAAACAAATAGTTATTTTAATTATGTACTAGCCAAAAACGCTCGCTTCGCTCGCGATTAAAACAAGGTTTGGGTCACAATATTGAAAAAAATACAATATCGAAAGAAAATGTAATAGAAGAATCTCAAAACTATAAAGAAGAATTAAAAACAAAGATAATGTAAAAATAAGTATTGACAGAAAACAAAAACAAGAAATAGTCAACAAAAATAATATTGAAGACAAAAATATTAATATATTAAAACAAGGTATTAAAATAAAAAATATCCAGGAAATCCTGTAATTAGTGGAGTCTTTCTGAAATATTTCAGCAATTCCCACAATTTCTAGGAAATCCCGTAACTTGTAGCGTCATCTCGAAATACCTCATAAATTCCCGAAATATCCAGGAAATCCCTTAATTTGTAGAATTATCCAAAAATACCACATAAATTCCCGAAATATCCAGGAAATACCATAATTAGTGGAGTTCTTTTTTTAAATATTTTAGAAATTCCCGAAATATCCAGGAAATTCCACAATTAGTGGAGACATTTCGAAATACCTCAGAAATTCCCGAAATATCCAGGAAATCCCGTAATTAGTAGCGTCATCCCGAAATAAATCAGAAATTTCCGAAATATCCTGGAAATTCCACAATTAGTGGAGATATTTCGAAATACCTCAGAAATTCCCGCAGTATCCAGGAAATCCCTTAATTTGTAGAGTTATCCAAAAATACCACATAAATTCGCGAAATATCCAGGAAATCCCGTAATAGGTAGAATCATCCCGAAATACCTCGGAATTCCCAAAAGATCCAGGAAATCCCGTAATTGGTAGATTCATCCCGAAATACCTCAGCAATTACCGAAAGATCCAGGAAATCTCGTAATTGGTAGAATCGTCACAAAATTCCTCAGATATTCCCGAAATATCCAGAAAATCCCGTAATTATTAGTCATCCCGAATTTTTTCAGAAATTTCCGAAATATCCAGGAAATACCACAATTAGTGGAGACATTTCGAAATACATCAGAAATTCCCGAAATATCCAGGAAATCCCTTAATTTGTAGAGTTATCCAGAAATTCCTCAGAAATTCCCGAAATATCCAGGAAATCCCGTAATTAGTGGAATCTCTCTGAAATATTTCAGAAATTCCCGAAATATACAGGAAATTCCGTAATTAGTAGATGCATCCCGAATTTCCACAAAAATTCGCGTAATATCCAGGAAATTCCGTAATTGGTAGAATTATCCCGAAGTACCCTGGAATTCCCAAAAGATCCAGGAAATCCCGTAATTGGTAGATTCATCCCGAATTTCCTCAGATATTCCCGAAATATCCAAAAAATACCATAATTAGTGGAGTCTTTCTGAAATATTTCAGAAATTCCCGAAATATCCAGGAAATCCCTTAATAGTAGAGTTATCCAGAAATACCTCAGAAATTCCCGAAATATCCAGGAAATTCCGTTATTATTGGTGTTATCCCGAATTTCCTCAGAAATTCCCGAAAGAACCAGGAAATCCCTTATTTAGTAGAGTTATCCAGAAATACCTCAGAAATTGGTGTTATCCCGAATTTCCTCAGATATTCCCGAAATATCAAGAAAATCCCGTAATTAGTAGCGACATTCCAAAATATCTCAGAAATTCCCCAAATATCCAGGAAATCCCTTAATTTGTAGAGTTATCCAAAAATACCACAGAAATTCTCGAAATATCCAGGAAATACCATAATTAGTGGAGTTTTTTTTTAAATACCTCAGCAGTTACCGAAAGATCCAGGAAATCTCGTAATTGGTAGAATAGTAACGAAATTCCTCAGATATTCCCGGAATATCCAGAAAATCCCGTAATTATTAGTCATCCCGAATTTTTTCAGAAATTCCCGAAATTTCCAGAAAATCCCGTTATTATTGGTGTTATCCCGAATTTACTCAGAAATTTCCGAAATATCCTGCAAATCCCATAATTAGTAGAGTGATCCAGAAATACCTCAGAAATTCCCGAAATATCCAGGAAATTCCGTAATTAGTGGAGTCTTTCTGAAATATTTCAGAAATTCCCGAATTATCCAGGAAATCCCTTTATTTGTAGAGTTATCCAGAAATACCTCAGAAATTCCCGAAATATCCAGGAAATTCCGTTATTATTGGTGTTATCCCGAATTTCCTCAGAAATTCCCGAAAGAACCAGGAAATCCCTTATTTAGTAGAGTTATCCAAAAATACCTCAGAAATTGGTGTTATCCCGAATTTCCTCAGAAATTCCCGAAAGATCCAGGAAATCCCGTAATTGGTAGAGTCATCACGAATTTCCTCAGATATTCCCGAAATATCAAGAAAATCCCGTAATTAGTAGCGGCATTCCAAAATATCTCAGAAATTCCCGAAATATCCTGGAAATCCCGTAATTAGTATAGTTATCCAGAAATACCTCAGAAATTCCCCAAATATCCAGGAAATCCCTTAATTTGTAGAGTTATCCAAAAATACCACAGAAATTCTCGAAATATCCAGGAAATACCATAATTAGTGGAGTTTTTTTTGAAATACCTCAGCAATTACCGAAAGATCCAGGAAATCTCGTAATTGGTAGAATCGAAACGAAATTCCTCAGATATTCCCGGAACATCCAGAAAATCCCGTAATTATTAGTCATCCCGAATTTTTTCTGAAATTCCCGAAATTTCCAGAAAATCCCGTTATTATTGGTGTTATCCCGAATTTACTCAGAAATTTCCGAAATATCCAGGAAATCCCATAATTAGTAGAGTGATCCAGACATACCTCAGAAATTCCCGAAATATCCAGGAAATTCCGTAATTAGTGGAGTCTTTCTGAAATATTTCAGAAATTCCCGAATTATCCAGGAAATCCCTTTATTTGTAGAGTTATCCAGAAATACCTCAGAAATTCCCGAAATATCCAGGAAATCCCGTAATTAGTAGCGTCATCCCAATATAAATCAGAAATTTCCGAAATATCCAGGAATTACCACAATTGGTGGAGACATTTCGAAATACCTCAGAAATTCCCGAAATATCCAGGAAATCCCTTAATTTGTAGAGTTATCCAGAAATTCCTCATAAATTCCCGAAATATCCAGGAAATCCCGTAATTAGTGGAGTCTCTCAGAAATATTTCAGAAATTCCCGAAATATACAGGAAATTCCGTAATTAGTAGATTCATCCCGAATTTCCACAGAAATTCGCGTAATATGCAGGAAATCCCGTAATAGGTAGAATCATCCCGAAATACCTCAGCAATTACCGAAAGATCCAGGAAATCTCGTAATTGGTAGAATCGTCACAAAATTCCTCAGATATTCCCGAAATATCCAGAAAATCCCGTAATTATTAGTCATCCCGAATTTTTTCAGAAATTTCCGAAATATCCAGGAAATACCACAATTAGTGGAGACATTTCGAAATACATCAGAAATTCCCGAAATATCTAGGAAATCCCTTAATTTGTAGAGTTATCCAGAAATTCCTCAGAAATTCCCGAAATATCCAGGAAATCCCGTAATTAGTGGAATCTCTCTGAAATATTTCAGAAATTCCCGAAATATACAGGAAATTCCGTAATTAGTAGATGCATCCCGAATTTCCACAGAAATTCGCGTAATATCCAGGAAATTCCGTAATTGGTAGAATTATCCCGAAGTACCCTGGAATTCCATAAAGATCCAGGAAATCCCGTAATTGGTAGATTCATCCCGAATTTCCTCAGATATTCCCGAAATATCCAGGAAATACCATAATTAGTGGAGTCTTTCTGAAATATTTCAGAAATTCCCGAAATATCCAGGAAATCCCTTAATAGTAGAGTTATCCAGAAATTCCTCAGAAATTCCCGAAATATCCAGGAAATCCCGTAATTAGTGGAGTCTCTCAGAAATATTTCAGAAATTCCCGAAATATACAGGAAATTCCGTAATTAGTAGATTCATCCCGAATTTCCACAGAAATTCGCGTAATATGCAGGAAATCCCGTAATAGGTAGAATCATCCCGAAATACCTCAGCAATTACCGAAAGATCCAGGAAATCTCGTAATTGGTAGAATCGTCACAAAATTCCTCAGATATTCCCGAAATATCCAGAAAATCCCGTAATTATTAGTCATCCCGAATTTTTTCAGAAATTTCCGATATATCCAGGAAATACCACAATTAGTGGAGACATTTCGAAATACATCAGAAATTCCCGAAATATCTAGGAAATCCCTTAATTTGTAGAGTTATCCAGAAATTCCTCAGAAATTCCCGAAATATCCAGGAAATCCCGTAATTAGTGGAATCTCTCTGAAATATTTCAGAAATTCCCGAAATATACAGGAAATTCCGTAATTAGTAGATGCAACCCGAATTTCCACAGAAATTCCCGAAAGATCCAGGAAATCTAATTGGTAGAGTCATCACGAATTTCCTCAGATATTCCCGAAATATCAAGAAAATCCCGTAATTAGTAGCGACATTCCAAAATATCTCAGAAATTCCCGAAATATCCAGGAAATCCCGTAATTAGTGGAGTCTCTCTGAAATATTTCAGAAATTCCCGAAATATAAGGGAAATTCCGTAATTAGTAGATGCATCCCGAATTTCCACAGAAATTCGCGTAATATCCAGGAAATCCCGTAATTGGTAGAATCATCCCGAAGTACCATCGGAATTCCCAAAAGATCCAGGAAATCCCGTAATTGGTAGATTCATCCCGAATTTCCTCAGATATTCCCGAAATATCCAGGAAATACCATAATTAGTGGAGTCTTTCTGAAATATTTCAGAAATTCCCGAAATATCCAGGAAATCCCTTATTTAGTAGAGTTATCCATAAATTCCTCAGAAATTCCCGAAATATCCAGTAAATTCCGTTATTATTGGTGTTATCCCGAATTTCCTCAGAAATTCCCGAAAGATCCAGGAAATCCCGTAATGGTAGAGTCATCACGAATTTCCTCAGATATTCCCGAAATATCAAGGAAAGCCCGTAATTAGTAGCGTCATTCCACAATATCTCAGAAATTCCCGAAATATCCGGAAATCCCGTAATTAGTGGAGTCTTTATGAAATATCCAGGAAATCCCGTATTAGGTAGCGTCATCCCGAAATACCTCAGAAATTCCCGAAAGATCGAGGAAATTCCGTAATTGTCAGAGTCATCACGAATTTCCTCAGATATTCTCGAAATATCCAGGATATCCCGTAATTAGTGGCGTCTTTCTGAAATATTCAGAAATTCCCGAAATATCCAGGAAATTCCGTATTAGTAACGTCATCTCGAAATACCTCAGCAATTCCCGAAATATCCAGGAAATACCATAATTGGTGGAGACATTTCGAAATACCTCAGAAATTCCCGAAATATCCAGGAAATCCCTTAATTTGTAGAGTTATCCAGAAATTCCTCATAAATTCCCGAAATATCCAGGAAATCCCGTAATTAGTGGAATCTCTCTGAAATATTTCAGAAATTCCCGAAATATACAGGAAATTCCGTAATTAGTAGATGCATCCCGATTTCCACAGAAATTCCCGAAAGATCCAGGAAATCTCGTAATTGGTAGAATCGTCACAAAATTCCTCAGATATTCCCGAAATATCCAGAAAATCCCGTAATTATTAGTCATCCCGAATTTTTTCAGAAATTTCCGAAATATCCAGGAATACCACAATTAGTGGAGACATTTCGAAATACATCAGAAATTCCCGAAATATCTAGGAAATCCCTTAATTTGTAGAGTTATCCAGAAATTCCTCAGAAATTCCCGAAATATCCAGGAAATCCCGTAATTAGTGGAATCTCTCTGAAATATTTCAGAAATTCCCGAAATATACAGGAAATTCCGTAATTAGTAGATGCATCCCGAATTTCCACAGAAATTCGCGTAATATCCAGGAAATTCCGTAATTGGTAGAATCATCCGAAGTACCTCGGAATTCCCAAAAGATCCAGGAAATCCCGTAATTGGTAGATTCATCCCGAATTTCCTCAGATATTCCCGAAATATCCAGGAAATACCATAATTGAGTGGAGTCTTTCTGAAATATTTCAGAAATTCCGAAATATCCAGAAAATCCCTATTAGTAGAGTTATCCAGAAATACCTCAGAAATTCCGAAATATCAGTAAATTCCGTTATTATTGTTGTTATCCCGAATTTCCTCAGAAATTCCGAAAGATCCAGGAAATCCGCGTCATTGGTAGAGTCATCAGAATTTCCTCAGATATTCCCGAAATATCAAGGAAAGCCCGTAATTAGTAGCGTCATTCCACAAGATCTCAGAAATGTCCGAAATATCCTGGAAATCCGTAATTAGTGGAGTGTCTTTATGAAAGAATCCAGGAAATCCCGTAATTAGTAGCGTCATCCCGAAATAACCTCCGAAAGTTCCCGAAAAGATCGATGAAATTCCGTAATTTCAGAGTCATCACGAATTTCCTCAGATATTCTCGAAATAATCCAGGATATCCCGTAATTAGGGGTATTCTTCTGAAAATAGTTCAGAAATTGCCGCGAAATATCCAGGAATTCCGTAATTAGTAACCCGAAATACCTCAGCAATTCGCCGAATATCCAGGAAATACCACAATTAGTGGAGACATTTCGAAATACATCAGAAATTCCCGAAATATCTAGGAAATCCCTTAATTTGTAGAGTTATCCAGAAATTCCTCAGAAATTCCCGAAATATCCAGGAAATCCCGTAATTAGTGGAATCTCTCTGAAATATTCAGAAATTCCCGAAATATACAGGAAATTCCGTAATTAGTAGATGCATCCCGATTTCCACAGAAATTCCCGAAAGATCCAGGAAATCTCGTAATTGGTAGAATCGTCACAAAATTCCTCAGATATTCCCGAAATATCCAGAAAATCCCGTAATTATTAGTCATCCCGAATTTTTTCAGAAATTTCCGAAATATCCAGGAAATACCACAATTAGTGGAGACATTTCGAAATACATCAGAAATTCCCGAAATATCTAGGAAATCCCTTAATTTGTAGAGTTATCCAGAAATTCCTCAGAAATTCCCGAATATCCAGGAAATCCCGTAATTAGTGGAATCTCTCTGAAATATTTCAGAAATTCCCGAATATACAGGAAATTCCGTAATTAGTAGATGCATCCCGAATTTCCACAGAAATTCGCGTAATATCCAGGAAATCCGTAATTAGTAGATTCATCCCGAATTTCCACAGAAATTCCCGAAAGATCCAGGAAATCCCGTAATTGGTAGATTCATCCCGAATTTCCTCAGATATTCCCGAAATATCAAGGAAATCCCGTAATTAGTGGAGTCTTTCTGAAATATTTCAGAAATTCCCGAAATATCCAGGAAATCCCTTAATAGTAGAGTTATCCAGAAATTCCTCAGAAATTCCCGAAATATCCAGAAAATCCCGTAATTAGTGGAGTCTCTCAGAAATATTTCAGAAATTCCCGAATATACAGGAAATTCCGTAATTAGTAGATTCATCCCGAATTTCCACAGAAATTCGCGTAATATGCAGGAAATCCCGTAATAGGTAGAATCATCCCGAAATACCTCAGCAATTACCGAAAGATCCAGGAAATCTCGTAATTGGTAGAATCGTCACAAAATTCCTCAGATATTCCCGAAATATCCAGAAAATCCCGTAATTATTAGTCATCCCGAATTTTTTCAGAAATTTCCGATATATCCAGGAAATACCACAATTAGTGGAGACATTTCGAAATACATCAGAAATTCCCGAAATATCTAGGAAATCCCTTAATTTGTAGAGTTATCCAGAAATTCCTCAGAAATTCCCGAATATCCAGGAAATCCCGTAATTAGTGGAATCTCTCTGAAATATTTCAGAAATTCCCGAAATATACAGGAAATTCCGTAATTAGTAGATGCATCCCGAATTTCCACAGAAATTCCCGAAAGATCCAGGAAATCCCGTAATTGGTAGAGTCATCACGAATTTCCTCAGATATTCCCGAAATATCAAGAAAATCCCGTAATTAGTAGCGACATTCCAAAATATCTCAGAAATTCCCGAAATATCCAGGAAATCCCGTAATTAGTGGAGTCTCTCTGAAATATTTCAGAAATTCCCGAAATATAAGGGAAATTCCGTAATTAGTAGATGCATCCCGAATTTCCACAGAAATTCGCGTAATATCCAGGAAATCCCGTAATTGGTAGAATCATCCCGAAGTACCTCGGAATTCCCAAAAGATCCAGGAAATCCCGTAATTGGTAGATTCATCCCGAATTTCCTCAGATATTCCCGAAATATCCAGGAAATACCATAATTAGTGGAGTCTTTCTGAAATATTTCAGAAATTCCCGAAATATCCAGGAAATCCCTTATTTAGTAGAGTTATCCAGAAATACCTCAGAAATTCCCGAAATATCCAGTAAATTCCGTTATTATTGGTGTTATCCCGAATTTCCTCAGAAATTCCCGAAAGATCCAGGAAATCCCGTAATTGGTAGAGTCATCACGAATTTCCTCAGATATTCCCGAAATATCAAGGAAATCCCGTAATTAGTAGCGTCATTCCACAATATCTCAGAAATTCCCGAAATATCCTGGAAATCCCGTAATTAGTGGAGTCATCCCGAAATACCTCAGAAATTCCCGAAATATCCAGGAAATTCCGTAATTGTCAGAGTCATCACGAATTTCCTCAGATATTCCCGAAATATCCAGGAAATCCCGTAATTGGTAGAGTCATCACGAATTTCCTCAGATATTCCCGAAATATCAAGGAAATCCCGTAATTAGTAGCGTCATTCCACAATATCTCAGAAATTTCCGAAATATCCTGGAAATCCCGTAATTAGTGGAGTCTTTATGAAATATCCAGGAAATCCCGTAATTAGTAGCGTCATCCCGAAATACCTCAGAAATTCCCGAAAGATCGAGGAAATTCCGTAATTGTCAGAGTCATCACGAATTTCCTCAGATATTCCCGAAATATCCAGGATATCCCGTAATTAGTGGAGTCTTTCTGAAATATTTCAGAAATTCCCGAAATATCCAGGAAATTCCGTAATTAGTAACGTCATCCCGAAATACCTCAGAAATTCCCGAAAGATCCTGGATATCCCGTAATTGGTAGAATCATCACGAATTTCCTCAGATATTCCCGAAATATCCAAAATATCCCGTAATTTGTGGAGTCTTTATGAAATATTTGAGAAATTCCCGAACTATCCAGAAATTTCCGTAATTGGTAGCGTCATCTCGAAATACCTCAGGAATTCCCGAAATATCCAGGAAATCCCGTATTTGGTAGAGTCATCACGAATTTCCTCAGATGTTCCCGAAATATCCAGGAAATCCCGTAATTAGTAGCGTCATCCCGAAATACCTCAGAAATTCCCGAAAGATCCAGGAAATCTCGTAATTGGTAGAATCGTAACGAAATTCCTCAGATATTCCCGGAATATCCAGAAAATCCCGTAATTATTAGTCATCCCGAATTTTTTCAGAAATTCCCGAAATTTCCAGAAAATCCCGTTATTATTGGTGTTATCCCGAATTTCCTCAGAAATTCCCGAAATATCCTGGAAATCCCGTAATTAGTAGCGTCATCCCTTAATTTGTAGAGTTATCCAGAAATTCCTCAGAAATTCCCGAAATATCCAGGAAATCCCCGTAATTAGTGGAATCTCTCTGAAATATTCAGAAATTCCCGAAATATACAGGAAATTCCGTAATTAGTAGATGCATCCCAGAATTTCCACAGAAATTCGCGGAATATCCAGGCAATTCCGTAATTGGTTAGAATTATCCCGAAGTACCCTGGAATTCCATAAAGATCAGGAAATCCCGGTAATTGGTAGATTCATCCCGAATTTCCTCAGATATTCCCGAAATATCCAGGAAATACCATCATTAGTGGAGTCTTTCTGAAATATTTCATGAAATTCCCGAAATATCCAGGAAATCCCTTAATAGTAGAGTTATCCAGAAATTCCTCAGAAATTCCCGAAATATCCAGGAAATCCCGTAATAGTGGAGTCTCTCAGAAATATTTCAGAAATTCCCGAAATATACAGGAAATTCCGTAATTCGTAGATTCATCCCGAATTTCCACAGAAATTCGCGTAATATGCAGGAAATCCCGTAATAGGTAGAATCATCCCGAAATACCTCAGCAATTACCGAAAGATCCAGGAAATCTCGTAATTGGTAGAATCGTCACCAAAATTCCTCAGATATTCCCGAAATATCCAGAAAATCCCGTAATTATTAGTCATCCCGAATTTTTTCAGAAATTTCCGATATATCCAGGAAAATACCACAATTAGTGGAGACATTTCGAAATACATCAGAAATTCCCGAAATATCTAGGAAATCCCTTAATTTGTAGAGTTATCCAGAAATTCCTCAGAAATTCCCGAAATATCCAGGAAATCCCGTAATTAGTGGAATCTCTCTGAAATATTCAGAAATTCCCGAAATATACAGGAAATTCCGTAATTAGTAGATGCAACCCGAATTTCCACAGAAATTCCCGAAAGATCCAGGAAATCCCGTAATTGGTAGAGTCATCACGAATTTCCTCAGATATTCCCGAAATATCAAGAAAATCCCGTAATTAGTAGCGACATTCCAAATATCTCAGAAATTCCGAAATATCCAGGAAATCCCGTAATTAGTGGAGTCTCTCTGAAATATTTCAGAAATTCCCGAAATATAAGGGAAATTCCGTAATTAGTAGATGCATCCCGAATTTCCACAGAAATTCGCGTAATATCCAGGAAATCCCGTAATTGGTAGAATCATCCCGAAGTACCTCGGAATTCCCAAAAGATCCAGGAAATCCCGTAATTGGTAGATTCATCCCGAATTTCCTCAGATATTCCCGAAATATCCAGGAATACCATAATTAGTGGAGTCTTTCTGAAATATTTCAGAAATTCCCGAAATATCCAGGAAATCCCTTATTTAGTAGAGTTATCCAGAAATTCCTCAGAAATTCCCGAAATATCCAGTAAATTCCGTTATTATTGGTGTTATCCCGAATTTCCTCAGAAATTCCCGAAAGATCCAGGAAATCCCGTAATTGGTAGAGTCATCACGAATTTCCTCAGATATTCCCGAAATATCAAGGAAATCCCGTAATTAGTAGCGTCATTCCACAATATCTCAGAAATTCCCGAAATATCCTGGAAATCCCGTAATTAGTGGAGTCTTTATGAAATATCCAGGAAATCCCGTAATTAGTAGCGTCATCCCGAAATACCTCAGAAATTCCCGAAAGATCGAGGAAATTCCGTAATTGTCAGAGTCATCACGAATTTCCTCAGATATTCTCGAAATATCCAGGATATCCCGTAATTAGTGGCGTCTTTCTGAAATATTTCAGAAATTCCCGAAATATCCAGGAAATTCCGTAATTAGTAACGTCATCTCGAAATACCTCAGCAATTCCCGAAATATCCAGGAAATACCATAATTGGTGGAGACATTTCGAAATACCTCAGAAATTCCCGAAATATCCAGGAAATCCCTTAATTTGTAGAGTTATCCAGAAATTCCTCATAAATTCCCGAAATATCCAGGAAACCCCGTAATTAGTGGAGTCTCTCAGAAATATTTCAGAAATTCCCGAAATATACAGGAAATTCCGTAATTAGTAGATTCATCCCGAATTTCCACAGAAATTCGCGTAATATGCAGGAAATCCCGTAATAGGTAGAATCATCCCGAAATACCTCAGCAATTACCGAAAGATCCAGGAAATCTCGTAATTGGTAGAATCGTCACAAAATTCCTCAGATATTCCCGAAATATCCAGAAAATCCCGTAATTATTAGTCATCCCGAATTTTTTCAGAAATTTCCGAAATATCCAGGAAATACCACAATTAGTGGAGACATTTCGAAATACATCAGAAATTCCCGAAATATCTAGGAAATCCCTTAATTTGTAGAGTTATCCAGAAATTCCTCAGAAATTCCCGAAATATCCAGGAAATCCCGTAATTAGTGGAATCTCTCTGAAATATTTCAGAAATTCCCGAAATATACAGGAAATTCCGTAATTAGTAGATGCATCCCGAATTTCCACAGAAATTCGCGTAATATCCAGGAAATTCCGTAATTGGTAGAATTATCCCGAAGTACCCTGGAATTCCCAAAAGATCCAGGAAATCCCGTAATTGGTAGATTCATCCCGAATTTCCTCAGATATTCCCGAAATATCCAAAATATCCCGTAATTTGTGGAGTCTTTATGAAATATTTGAGAAATTCCCGAACTATCCAGAAATTTCCGTAATTGGTAGCGTCATCTCGAAATACCTCAGGAATTCCCGAAATATCCAGGAAATCCCGTATTTGGTAGAGTCATCACGAATTTCCTCAGATGTTCCCGAAATATCCAGGAAATCCCGTAATTAGTAGCGTCATCCCGAAATACCTCAGAAATTCCCGAAAGATCCAGGAAATCTCGTAATTGGTAGAATCGTAACGAAATTCCTCAGATATTCCCGGAATATCCAGAAAATCCCGTAATTATTAGTCATCCCGAATTTTTTCAGAAATTCCCGAAATTTCCAGAAAATCCCGTTATTATTGGTGTTATCCCGAATTTACTCACAAATTTCCGAAATATCCTGGAAATCCCATAATTAGTAGAGTGATCCAGAAATACCTCAGAAATTCCCGAAATATCCAGGAAATTCCGTAATTAGTGGAGTCTTTCTGAAATATTTCAGAAATTCCCGAAATATCCAAGGAATCCCGTAATTAGTAGTCATCCCGAATTTTTCCAGAAATTCCCGAAATATCCAGAAATTCCCGTAATTAGTAGCGTCATCCCGAAATACCTCAGGAATTCCCGAAAGATCGAGGAAATTGCGTAATTGGTAGAGTCATCACGAATTTCCTCAGATATTCCCGAAATATCCAGGATATCCCATAATTAGTGGAGTCTTTCTGAAATATTTCAGAAATTCCCAAAATATCCAGGAAACCCCGTAAATAGTCGACTCATCCCGAATTTCCTCCGAAATTCCCGAAATATCTAGGAACTGTTTGTCATAATTCCAGGGACACATAAAGTCTAAAAAAGATATTGTTTATTTATATAATTGTTTACAGTAAAATGGGAATTCACAGAAAAATGCTTATTTTAGATATATTTCTATATATAATTTGTTATCAATATTACAAATAATATATATTTATTATAATTTTTAATACATACAGTTTATACCTGGCACCATGACAATTAATTGTTGACAACAAAATTAATTATCGGTTGTGCAATTGTAATAATTAATGGTAAAATGTATGTATAAAAAGTTGTACGTACGTATGTACGTACGTACGGACGTACGTACGTACGCGGACTACTGAAACTTCCAACCCAAAAAACTAATAAAAAACGACTCTTTAAAAAATTTGTAATAGTGGTAAATTTATCCTCGTATCAATGCGATCACAATGGACTCATAAAAAATGACTTTCACTAAATATTTTTTACAGTATAAGGGGTTTTTTACAGAAAAATTCACAATTTCACTTATAAAATTTTAATATTATGTAGATTTATGTATTATCTAACAATTTAAATAACAATTATTCATATTCAGCGAAAATTTAAATTTGGCACCTTCTTTGTATTACTTTTTCGCTACCGAGGTCACATTACTATTTTTTTAAATCCGATTGTCATTTGTTTTACAATTGCGCCGGTTGTGACTCGGTGTTTGTTATTCATCATATCGTGTACACACGGTGGGAGGGAATGAAAAAAATGTTTTGCTGTCATGCCGACGAAAACTGAATTAGTAGTTTCTTTCTAAATATAATTACATGTTAAAAAAACATGGAATCAGAATCCTAGCTGATTGTCTACAAGTTATTTCGGTAATGTGCTAAAAAAAATTTTTTTTTCCAATTAAATAGAAATAAATAGCAATGGGCGCATGATTTTATGTCCAATTATATTTTTTTCTTTTTCTGTATTACTTTTAACACTCAATCACTAATGAGCAACGATAATGTATTAGTAATACATATTTATTGGTAGTATAATGGTAAAAACATGTTCAAGTTTAAAATATTTATATTATCATATAACAAAAAATATATTTACACAATGAATGCATTCATTGGTGGCTCTGTTTATTAAATGCAAAATTTTCTCTACAAAATCAATAAAAAATTAAGCGGCTACTTTCCTAAATTAAAAAAGTAAACACACAGTATTTAGAGCGTTTGCACAATATACATAATCAAAGAAAACGTACTGGAATAATTTGAGTGTTGCTATGTGAAAATTTCTCGGAAAGCCAGTCTGTGAATCAGTATACGTTACGTTTTCTTCTTGGCAGTTTGTTTTTCGTTCTTCATGTAAAAGCATTGTCAGTTACAATACCAATTATGTATCACCATGTCTAATGCTACTTGTACTCACGATGAAAACCGAAAGAAAGTGTGTGCGTGCTGCGGTAGAAAAATAGTAGTAGGCAAAAAGAAATTACAACATTATAGTATTTCTATCGGGAGTGAAAAACTAATTAAAAACTATGTTTACGCAAATTTCGATTTATCAGATCAGAAATTCCCATCAAGTATTTGCGTAACGTGCCGTAAAATATTAGCAGAACATGACAATGGCGGCTCTTCGCGACCGCTACCGGTGATTTTAAATTACAAAGATATACTGCTACCTAAATTAAGAAGAACAAAAGGTGATTCGATACAAGACAAAATGTGAGTGTTATATTTGCCAGACAGCAACATACAGAGGGCATGTAAAACTTAAAGTTGGTGAAAAACGTTCTATAACGAAAAAAATAGACAAATCAAATGGGCTATATGGAGTGAAGTGTACTACAAATATTGTATCAATCAGTGATGAAAAAAAACAAAAGTTTATCCAGCTATGCAAAAATTGTTTTACAAAAATAGGTAAAGGTAAGGAACATCGCTGTAATATTCATGGAGACATAAGACATAAAAACATTAATTGCATAGTCGACAGTTTACCTTCACAGCAGCAAGAGCAAATTGCAACTACCATTCTCGCTAAAGTAAACAAACCAAATTCTAATGTAAATTTTATTGAAATGAGTACAGGTGGTCGCAAAAAGAAAGTTTATATTAAAGACGCAAATAAAATTAAAAATGGTGTTTCTTTTTCTCAAGAAAGTTTAGACGAGTTTCAAACTAAAACAAATGTATCTTTAAATCGTATGAAAAAATTAACTAGTATGTTAAGGTCGAAATGTGGGAGGCAATCTGTCCCAAGTCATTATTAGATTACATCAAACATGCATCGGAAAATGCAAATCAATTAGATTACCTTTACGACATTGCATTTTTTTAATTTTGATGTTTCTGATAATAGTAAAAAAGAAAGAAGGCCTGTTATCTGGACAAACGCAGAAAAAATGGTTAACAAAGTTATAAAGAAACGAAAAATTATTGGTTATCCTTGTATTAAAGTTATGGCAGATGGTGGTCAAAAATTCTTTAAAATATGTTTGTCAATTTTCCTCAAAATGAAGATGACAGTGAACCACCCAGTAAAAAAGTAAAACTTGACACTAAAGAGCATTCAAGTTGCAATTTCAAGTTGACAAGTGTAAAAAAATTGATTATATTGTGTATCGTTCCCGATATAAAAGAAACTTACGAGAACGTGAAAATATTGTTTGATCTGATTAAAATCAACGACATTTCTTTTAAGTTTGTTGCTGACTTTAAATTGACACTAATTATACATGGAATGCAGACTGCTACTGCAAGCAGGGTTGCAAAAATTGGTATTACGAGAAAATTTAATTAGTAATTACTTTTTGGCTTAATAATTAAACTCCATATTAATTCGAAATTACTTTTCGACTGGGCATTGAAACTTCATTTAATTACAAATTACTTAACAAATGAGTAATTAAACTTTATTTTAATTCTTAATTACTTTTGAACTGAGTAATTAATATTTTTTTTAATTAATAATTACTTTGGGACTGAGTAATTAAACCTTATTAAAATTAATAATTACATTTGAAATGAATTGTCCAGAAGCGTGGCAATCGAAAAAAGCCTCTCTACTGGAGCGGATGCTGGTAAAGCAGTATTAAATTTTAAGAATAACTCTAAAACCGATGGGTAATCCTTAAGAATTATTAATACTTCTTTCTCTGAATCGAAGTAACTCATAAGTTCATAGTACTCAGGGTAATTAATAATAAAAATAACGTTTAATTACTCAGTTCAAAAGTAATTAATAGTTTAATAAAAGTTTAATTACTCAATCCAAAAGTAATTATTCATTAAAAAACTTTAATTACTCAGTATAAAAGTAATTAAGAATTAAAATAAAGTTTAATTACTCAGTACAAAAGTAATTGCTAATTAATGTAGGTATTGAATTAGACAAGTAATTAAATATTTGCAACCCTGACTGCAAGTAGCCTCTGCCCGTTTTGCTTTATACAACTAAATGATCTAAAATGTCGCAAAGAATTAATGGATGATGAATCTGAAAATTTGAAATTGAAAACTTACGGTGACTTAAAACAAGATTATGAACTATTTAAAAACTGTTTAGGAAGTAATAAAAACTGGCCAAAAAATGTAATATTACTGTAAATAATCCATTGTTTGAAGAGAGTGATCAAATGTATGTGTTAGAAAAATGTATTCTTCCAGAGTTACACCTTTTACAAGGTTTTGTTAACCACAATTTTGGAATGGGTTAGTGCCTCTTCTAGGAAAAGAAAAAGCTTAGATCTGGCCAATGAAATTAAACCTCATCTCAAAAAGTTACCATGGAGATAACTTTGAGGGTAATGCTTGCCGTAAAATGTTAAAACGATCGGATCAACTTTTTGATCGTGAAATTTGCGGTGATGTTGGTAAACTGAAACTTGTGCCGTTTGTTTCATCATCAAAGGCTATGAATAAAATAGTTAAAAGTTGCTTTTCAGTCAAGAGGAGTAATGTCAAGTTTCAAGAAAATTTACGATTACAGATTAGAGAACTTAAAAAATCTTTTTTAGCGACGGAAATATCAGAAACATTGAAAATTCACGTGCTCGCAGCACTTCTTGAACAGTGTTTCGCGTTCTTAGATTCTAATAGCGGCCTAGAATTGTGGTCAGAGCAAACAGGTGAATCGATCCATAGTGAATTTCTCAAGTATTGGAACAAGTATAAAATTAATAATGTGCATAGTACTTCATATATTAATAGATTGAAAAAAGCAGTAGTTGAATTTTCTTCTAGACATTTCTAAATAATTAGAGACCTACTGATCTATGAAGCGTTTTTGTTGTACAAAAATTTGCAATTTATTTTTAATATGTTAATTTTTTGTTGTAATATCATATTCATGAAAAATATGTGTTTCTATTAATATGTTTATACTTGTTTGTTATATAAATGCCTTTATTAATAAAATAATTACTTTGAAATTAAAAAAAAAATTTTTCATTACCACTACATACTTTATTTGTTACTTATTTGAGATTGAGTGCTAAAAGTAATATAGTAAAAGAAAAACATATAATTGGAAATAAAAATATGCGCCCATTGCTATTTAATTGGAAAAAAAAAATTTTTTTAGCACATTACCGAAATAACTTGTAGACAATCAGCTAGGAAATTGATTCCACGTTTTTTTAACATGTAAGTATATTTAGAAAGAAACTACTAATTCAGTTTTCGTCGGCATGACACCGAAACTTTTATTCCCTCCCACCGTGTATTATATATATATATATATATATATATATATAGGGTGATCCAGAAACATAGGTAACATATATATATATATTCCGATTCAGAAAATTAATTCGAGTATAACCCCGTCGGAATTTTTAAAAAATATTAATTAGGCGAGGCGTAATTAATTTTTGAAATGGGCCAATCAGAGGCAGGATGAGGGAAGAAAAGTGAGCGGCGTTGCCGCGCGAGACTAATGCAACAGGTCAACGAGCGAAGCGGCCGAGGCGCCTGAACATAGCTAATTCGTATAGCAGAAGCGAAGATCGCGAAAGCGAATGGTTCGCAAAATATATTTTACGAGATTGATTGTATGAATAAAATGTACAATCAAGGAAACGATTTTTATTTAAGTTTGAATTAGACCGCAGACTAATAAATTCATTACTACTATTATTAATTTACTTACTAAATCTATGATACGCGTGCGTTATAAATATGAGATTATTACAGTTTTTAATCTCATCGTATTTACATTAATTTATTGAAACCTTTATGACGAATTTTAAGACAATAAAATTTTGAATTGAATTAAGTTTTGTGTACAATATAGCCAATAAATACGTTTACCATAAAGATATATCGCTACATATTGGAAATATATTAATTAATTTTGCAAGTATATTGGCAATAATATTGCTAGGTAAATAATTCCTAGTCCGTGTAAAATGAAATTTAGCTCAAGCCTCAATTCTCCGTTTAAAAAACATAATTCTACCGCGAGCGCTCTCCGATGTTCGCGCACATCAAATTTTGTGTTCGCGGAGTAAGCCCGCCGCGGACGTTCTTCGACGTCCGCACTGCAAGAGCAAACGTGCTCGAAAAGAGTTACTTCGTTAAAATTACAATTCATTGTGTTTCAGACTTAATAAATATTTTGGAAAACTCGTTCCAAATGTTTAGGATAATAATTGCAATAGTCTGGCTGTTGAATTGAATTGAGTGTTCAATATACAAAATGCCAATGAATAACTACCATAAATTCGCAATATATTGGTAATATATTAACAATAATATTGCTAGTAAGTTAATTCTGAGTCCGTGTAAAATAAAATCTAGCTGAACCCTCGATGAAGTTTTATAATAGTCTGGGAATCATCTAGCTATAGTACATCTATAATATGTTTACGTTTACCAAAAATTTTTAAACTGATTTTTTATAATATATTAGTATATGCTGAACAAATCGATATCATTAAAATTAATTGGATCATATCTTTACTAAAAATCGGTATTATGAGAAATCGTGGATTTATGTCACGCATCTTAGTAGTTATTCGGATGACCAAAGGCAGACGTTCATTCACGTTTTCATTCACTTGAGGTAATAAAAGATCATCGATTCGTGGGTAGTATTGGCAATTTGGAAGACACGAAACGTATTGGCAATATATTGATAGTACTTTGGCAACATATTGGCAATATATTGATAATACAAATAATAAATACTTAACGAAATACACTTTTAACTGCAAGATTTAAGCCAGACTTTAAGCCATACTTCCGCGAACACTTTCAGACACACATACAGCCATACAATTAGCCATACTAAAAGATCAATTTTTCATTGCTTGTAACTACCCTCTGTATTGGTTGGTACGAAAAGCCAACTTAAGAAAAATCAACAAGTTATTTTGTTATTCTAAAATATCTGTCTTTGTTGATTGCTTTAAATCGTCTTCTCGTTCATGCATTAGTAGCACAAACTGTGTGAGAAGTTTCATCAACCACCTAAATACAGGAGGGTAGTAATAAGGAATGAAATTTGCTTTTTTATCGAGAAATAGACATTTTCATGTTATTTTCTTATCTAAAATATCTGTCCTTTGTTGATTTTTCTTAAGTTGGCTTTTCGTACCAACCAATACAGACGGTAGTTACAAGGAATGAAAAGTTGATCTTTTAGTATGGCTAATTCTATGGCTGTATGTATATCTGTAAGTGTTTGTGAAAGTATGGCTTTAAGTCTGGCTTAAATCTTGCAGTTAAAAGTGTATTTCGTTAAGTACCCGCGTAAAAAAATTAAAGTTTATATGAACTTTATATAAACTTTAGGTTTGGCTAAACTTTATATGGGGTTGGCCAAGGAGACTGAGCCGAACTTGTGCAATTGACTGTTTAAGTTTGGCAAAAGTATATCAAATGTTCAGCAGAAATTCATATAAAGTTTTTATAAAGTTTTTTTACAATTACTGACAAATAAAATATAGTTTATACTAAGTTTAGCTGAACTCAATATTAACGTGATAGCAAGTTCAGGTTTATAAAGTCACATAATGTTGATATCAACATACCCAAAGAAAAATTTTAAAAATCTGCTTTAACTGACATCAGTAAGAATACATCGGTTAGAAAAACGGAGATATATTTCAAAAAATTCGAATTCGTCACTGAAAAGTGTTGTCCATTTCCTTAGTTTTAAAGACATAACCTGAAAGAAGACATTTAAAAAACCACAAAGTATCTATTTTCACCATTTTTCTACCCGATGTATTCTTACTGATGTCAGTTAAAGAAGATTTTTAAAATTTTTCTTGTTGCCAAAGTATTGTCAATATATTGCCAATATGTTGCCAAAGTATTGTCAATATATTGCCAATGTTGCCAAAGTATTGTCTCTATATTGCCAATATGTTGCCAAAGTATTGTCAATATATTGCCAATATGTTGCCAATATGTTGCCAACATATTGCTAAAGTATTATCAATATATCGCCAATATGTTTCGTGTCTTCCAAATTGTCAATACTACCGACGAATCGATGATCTTTTATTACCTCAAGCGAATGAAAACGTGAATGAACGTTGTCACGCTGCACTGGAGATTAGGGTGCCGGTGATGGGGATAATAAAAATAAGGTATTTGTATAATGCCTAAATTTATTATCCGATGCGATTCATATAATAATTACGGGTGCCTGTCGCGTCCTTTACGCGGGCTCAAGCTCGGCTGCGATCGGCTCAGGGAGGGGCGAATTTAGGAAGGCGAAATGCGGCTCACTGCAGATTACACGAGTGCAATTTGTAAATCAAATATCCCGAACCGTAGGCTGAATTTGCATTACTCGTCCGCGACGAGTTTAATGTCGACCGACGGCGCGGCTGCGATACGCAATCGCGGGTCGAAAGCTGCTTGAAAGAAAGGGGGAGGAGGGGGGGGGGGACGCGGTAACTCGCACACACACAATAAGGAAGCACGGAATTAAGTATAATAAAATAAAGGAGGCACAGATAGAGATGCACCAACCTTTGTTGCTACGCTGCTCTCGCTTAATATTGCTCAGCACAATACAAATTGGCACTCTCGCTACACACAGTAGTTCGCACACAGGATCGGACGTCGTGACGCTACGGCGATCGGAAGAGCTCTGCTCTCCTCGGCGTGGTCGACGCATTGCCTATGTGCGCGCGTGCGTCGCGACGGCCCATTTGCGGTGCGCACGCGGCCTTACTCGAGTGCGGCTTGAGTAACATGGCCGCCGCATCGTCTCGTAGTGTACGCCTCGTCCGTTCCAGCAACAGCAATGATGCCGTTGACGACGACGTAAGCTGCATTCCAGGTAAATATTTCTTTCGTTCCTTAATGTTAACCCGTCGGCTAATAATCTCGGTGCTTACAGGGCTGCGGGAGGTGTGTGTATGCGGCACGTCGACGCGGGCTCGTGTGTGTTGCCGCGACCGATATCTCCGTCTCTCCCGCTATTCTTGAGGCGCACGGCGTGACAGGTGCAACGGCGGGCTCGAGCTGCTTGGACGGACACACGGGGATATTCAGGTAAATATCTACTTGGAAGACGGCTTGCTGTCTTTATTATTAATATTAATATTGTGTGTGTGTGAGCACTTATAATGCTCACCTAACCTCTTCACAAGTCCTCTCCTATACACACTTGCTTAGGTAAGTGTGTGCTCCTGTCTGCTGCCTTATAATGAATATTGCTACATTAACTGGTGCTTGCAGGTTTCCTGGATTATTGCTGGCTAACGGACCTCTTGGTTACATTGGCTCCTTCTTCTGGCTCGGTCTTCCTTGGCTTGCTGGGTACGCTGCTACTATATTCAGGACTTTGCAGCTCGCTGTCAACACCTCAGCATGCTGCTTCATTGGCTCTTCGTCGGGCTCCTTATTAGATTACTTCAAGAGTAATCTATGCATCAGGCGCATCGGCCGCTTCGCTCGTCGACCTGTTGCATTAGTCTCGCGCGGCAACGCCGCTCACCTTTCTTCCCTACTCCGGCCTCTGATTGGCCCATTTCAAAAATTAATTACGCCTCGCCTAATTAATATTTTTTAAAAGTTCCGACGGGGTTATACTCGAATTAATTTTCTGAATCGGAATATATATATATATATATATATATATATATGTTACCTATGTTTCTGGATTAACCTGTATATATAAACTTCCCAATATGGGTTTATGACGCCCGACATGTTAAATTTGGATCATCTGTCTGCTTCCCACCACTGGTTGGGGGTGGGCGGGTTATGGAGCCCTGGCGTCATAACCCGAAGGTCTCTCTTCCTCGTACTAAAGTACGTATCTTCCCTCTCTGTCATGGGCGCCATAAACCCCGAAATTTAAAATTATATATATATATATATATATATATATATATATAGATATATATATAGATGACATTAACTTACTTGGTGGAAATAAAGGTCAGGGAAAAAATTTGGACTTCAGCGAAAAAAAAATAATTCACTGAAGTTACTACTTAAATTGCTATAAATTTTATTTGTTGACTCATAATCACAGATTAATTAATGACTGATTGTTTATAATTATAATAAAATAATAGAAACATGTTATTAAAATACCTAAGTAAAAGATTATAAAAAGTTCACGGAATGCGTAAGTCGGGTGATACGTCCATAAAAATGCCATTTATTTATATCTTCAAAATTCAAAAAACAATAGTTCGTTTTATAGTATACAACCATCAAAGTTAGTAAAAATTCACAAAAATCAAACTTCAAATGGTCGTAATTTTAAAAATATGAGTTTCAGAGAAAAATTATATTCATGATTTTCGTTGTAAAATTGCTCAAATTAATAGAAAAACCCTTGTCGGAAACAGAAAAACGACTATTTCAGTTTGTTTAAACAATGGCGTATAACCAAAACTCTACCAATTTGTACGAATTTTGACCAACAGATTCGATTTCTACGGGTCAAAGAACAAGGAAATCCTTGTTTCATGACTGATCCTCTCCGTGCACACGGGAATGTACCCAGCTCCCAGGCTATACATAAAACTCTAAATTACATTTTTGATGTGAAATTATGAAAATTATGCGTTCCTTGATATATACTTAGAATTTCGTTTAAACGTTGAATTTTATCGTCTGATATTCTGTACTCATTTATAGTTTTTCCGTCGATTTTCGAAAGCTGCTCCATTCTCTTTTCTACGTCATTATACAAAGTTGTTTCTTGAAAAAGGTTCAAATTTTCTGAATCAAATGCATATGTGGGCATCGTATAGGAATATGTACGGGCATCACATTGAGATTTACTATTAAAACCTTTAGTTACTCTTTTCACTGCAAATACTTTAATATCATCTGGTAGATTTTCGTTGATACTTTGTATACATGGATTGTCAGCTGAAATAGTAAATTTAATGTTAACTTTTATAATTATTTATATTCTATTTTTATGTATTATGTTCATATTAAAATCATCAATTATTCCGTTTAAAAATTTAAATGGGCTCTCGGTATTCCTGTGGCAACCGAATAAGGACTACACGTTTTTAATTGATTAAAAAACAATAAATCAATAAAACATCAATGTAATTGCCTGTTACGATATTTTACTACCTTTTTTCCTTTTTGTAGGAATTAATCGCTGCATTCAAAAGCCCGTTTGCGCATAACGTTTTGTTCCGCATTCCAATTTTCCGACATATTGTCTGGTACGTAGACATATGGACGAATTCTCATATGTAAACTAACAAACAAGGTTATAAGATGAGGTTATATGTTGCGACGCTCCTTTTCGTCGGCGAAAATAATTAAATAAAATTATAAACCGACGGAGGTTCCGTCGTAGCAACGTTCAAAATAGCTATGATATATCGCCGATTTCTATTTAATTGGGCACCTGGCGATATTTATAATGGAAATAATTACTTACAAAACTATTGTTCAACAACATGCAAATCTCCCTCGACTCCGCGTCACAGAGGGAATCCCGACGGCTGACCACCTCGGAACCGGCGGCTTTTAGAGTAAAGGAACTATAATTAAATAATCAAACACTTCCGAATTCAGCAATAACCACAACTAATATTTATTGAAAATTTAGATAAAAAGTACTATAATTCCGGCACCGACACAATTAATAATCGCGATTCGCGACCGACTCACACACATGCACACGCTCTCTCAAACTCCGTCCGTCCGGCGGTATAAAAATATAATATGTTATATTAATAATTCGGCCACCCGTCGGGCTAACCGTAATTTACTCGCCTAATTAACTCATCTCAACTGCAACCTAACTCTGCTCACACCTCGACTAACAACTCCACCACTACTCTACTTAATATAAAAAAATGGCTACTTCGCCTCAAAATACTACTAAAGAAAATCTCAACTATCGTGACGGACGATCAGGTAGTGAATCCTCGAGACCGGCTTCTTCATCCGGCTCGCGGCGTGGCTTGGATTAAGGACTTTATTTTAAATTAAGGATTTTCCTCCCCACCCTATCGCTATCTTTCTCTATCCTATTCTACTCCTTATTTACCGGCGTTGATTAGGGTGGTTGATTGCGTGATCGATACGCGTAGTCAGCCTTGATCTTATTTCCGTCAAGGCCGATTATCCAATAATAGTGGTTTACGTCACCACCAACCTATTAATAATTGGGTCGATCACGCAACCAATCATCCCTGGCACTCGGAAGGCGCGCGATACAAATAAATAATTACCATATCGGTAACCCAGTCGGTGCTGCCGCCACGTGCCTACGGCTATATAATTAATGCTCACTATCCCGACACACTCATACAACAATTAAGATTTATTTTCAACTACTATTTACAGCTATACATATAACAACAAATTATTGTAATAACAATATTAAATGAGAAAAATAATTTAAAAAAAGTTAAATTGTATGCCATAGTAATACATACAAATATTTTATTTTGTAATACAATCATCCTTGGGCTTACTGCAATCAAAACAAAAGATGTATACACTTCAAATACAACTGGTATTTCTTTAACCCTGACTTGGGCATGTCACGCTCCCAACTCTGACATACAGTGTTACGGACGGGGGAATGAGAGAATTGAATGATCCTTGGTGTTCAGTTACGCCCAGCTTAGGTATACTTTATTCCTATTTTGATAATGCTACAAGCTAGGTTTTATTTGAACTGCTGTATTCTTAATTTGGTATTTATACATTGCGATTTTTGTAGCATATAATTCAAATGAGTATTGTGAATCGCATATTTTATTTAGTTGGGATCTCCCAATGCCGAAATTTCTTTGTGTGCACCCTGGGCTTGAACCAGAGATGGGTTGCATTAAAATGACAAAGAAAACTTATTACTTTATGATGAAAAAACCGTTCGAATTGAAATCCTAGCTGATCCTGTTTCGAAAATATGCATACTTTTCACTTTTTACGTAGTTTATCTCTTCATAAGATATAGTATAGATATAATATATAGATATTATTTCCACACCATCTATGAGATAAATATCAAGGCGCGTTTTTTTAAAGTGGTCTCCCCTATAGGCCTAATCCACTGTACATACACGCATATAACTAAATTATCTCATTTATAGTAATAAATTTTTATAAGTGGTGGGAAGAAAACGTAACCACTGCTTTAAATAAACGCTCTACGAAAGATGGATCATTAATAGCGTTCATTTTGAATCTTTCCCAGTACATTGAGAATTCTCGGTGAACGGATTCCCCCGCTTGCTCAGACCATAAGCCCAAGGCATCATTCCTTAAGTACAGAAGGCTATCCTTCAAATGATCTAAAAGAACATTGATTTTTAAGCCCAAGGCATCATTCCTTAAGTACAGAAGGCTATCCTTCAAATGATCTAAAAGAACATTGATTTTTAATGTCTTTGATACTCCCGTACTATCAAAAGCTGTGCGTAATTCTCTTAAATTTTTATCCAGTTCGCTCGTATCAGCCTTTTTTGTAGAAAAGCAAGTTTCTACAATCTTATTCATTGCCTTAAACGTGGCGATGAAAGGCTGCAATCGAAAAGGTCCACCTTCTTTATAAATTTCAGGGTCGTTTAATCCATCAGCATTTTTTATGAGCATTCTGCATGCATTACCCTCGAAAATTTCACCATCGTAGTTTTTAGCAACTAGTTTTAATTTTTTCGGCCAAAGCAGAGCATTTTCACGACCTACAGCCGGAAGTACACCCTTCCAAAACAAGTGATTCACCAATCCTTGCAATAAATGCAATTCCGGAAGAGGGCACTTCTCAAGAACGTACATATTGGCGTCTTCTTCATCTCCTTCTGCTACCAAAAGAGGGTAATTAACCATACTGTAAAATTCCCTTGCTAGTTTTTTTTTCTCTACGCTTTTGAATTTTGAATAGTCTTGGGTCAAATCATTGAATGTTTTTAAAATAATAACATCATTACTCGAATCACTGTTGAATTCTTCGCTATTTAATTGCTTCGAATTGCGTGGTTTTAGTTCACTTAAAGTAATGTAGCAATATGGACAAGGATACGTGGCTGATGCATTTTTTTGTCCAATAGCAATTAATAAAAGATTAAAATTTGCGATGAATTTATAAGCTATCTGATCCACCTGCGTTAACTCAAATAAAATTTTTAAGTTTTCATACGTCTCTTTTATCTTCGTCACAATTGCCAGTAAAATTAATCGATACACGCTATTATAATTGTGTTTTTTTGCTACGCTTCCACCCTCCGAGTACGAAGCTCTTTTGTAGTTTTGATTTTGATTATCTTCATCTGTTATAACTGATAATGAAAGTTTAAAGAAACCTTTCCCGCAATCTACCATCAATTTTGTTTTAATATCAGCATTAGTCAAATCAATATTGCGTTTGTCATAGAGCAATTCTAAAAGTTTTGTGGCATTTGCATAGACGATAGGTCTCTTTACAATTCCTTCTTTAGAGGTTTCAAATTCACGATAATCTTTTTTGTAAACATTTTCCATTGCGTTCGATTTCTCAAGCATATGTTGAGTGTAATTTTTAGGAATGACCTTTTTTCCAGCAAAAACTCGGATAAAATTAGTCATTTTCTTCATATGATTTCTTGTCAGCCCTGAAGTCGATTGAAACATGTCTAAGCCCTCAGCTGTAAAAACTACATTTTCCTGAACTTTCTTATTAATAGTGATTTTTAATTTAGCGCCTGATGTGTTTAGTAAAATAGTATCGTTCAAATTATCATCACTTTTTCTTTTTTTGAAAATGGTTCATTTCTAAAGCATTATCACGAACACCGGAAGAAGAAAGGCCTCGACAAGTATGCCTGATTCTCTTACCTATTTTTTGTAAACAAAAATTGCAAATATCAATCGCACTTTTAGAAGGAGCCGTTCTTTTCTCACTGGGTAATTGTTGCACCTCTGCATTGGCAATGTTAAGGCTATTATTTTTATCGATCATAGAGGAAAAGATACGTTTTTGGCCTTTACCCTTAATAGCTTTTGTGACCCTTGAAACGTGCAGCTGAACATATGTAACAATTACATATCGTTTTATTTCTAGTTCCTTTACTTAAATGCATTTTTTCATAACTAGGCATTTTTTGAAGAGGTCATTTTGAATTACCGTTGTCTTGCTCAACAATTGTAAGCCTACAAGAAACGCAGATACTTGAAGGAAACATAGTATCAAATCCTTCATTGATATGCTTTTTTATCAAATTACAAAGTTTCTCAGTTATTGAAAACTCTGCACGTGAACGACCTTTAAACACGATTTCGTTTCCACAAGTAGCACAAACCTTTACTCTATTCTCCTCATGAACACACGTGTGGTCCAAATGTGATAGATTATTCATTTTCAATAATATACTTTTATTTGCAGTTTAAAAATGCTTGCTGTAATTACACTCACTATCTACAATTTTTACGCCATTCCAATCAAATGCATGTTTAAAAAGAGATACATGTTGATTAATCACTGAATCTAGATTTTTATTATTTCTATGTTCATTCATCTTAGTTTTTAAAGAACGCTTCGTTTCACCAACATAAGAGGCAGGGCAATTTTTGCATTTAAAATTTATAGACAACATTTGTGTGTTTTAGTTTTTTAGTACAGCCTTTGCCTCATTTAATTATGGAATTGAAATTTTTTATACTCATGGTACTGTTTGAATATTATAAGAGTGTAAAATTTGTGATAATTTATTGAAATTATTGGTGTAAGGAAGCGTTATATAACTAAGGCGCTTAATTTTTTAATTTGGCTGGTTATTGGTTCAATTGTTTTTGCTTTTATTAATGCGAAATTGTATATTTTGTTTTATGAATTCAATAGGATAGTCATTGCTTAATAACAACTTTTGCACAATTTTAAAGTTTTTTGAGTGAAAACATTCGTCAGATAACAAAAAAGCTCGGTCTACTAAATTATAGATAATGCTCTTTTTTTGCTGAATTGGATGATTTGAGAAATAATTTATAAGTCTGCCTGATGCTGTAGGTTTTTGATACCAATCTGTTATAATATGACGATTAGTTCTAATTAAAGTTACGTCAAGGAAATTGATTTTTTTGTCTTTTTCTAGCTCTTTGAAAATCAATTTCCTTGACGTAACTTTAATTAGAACTATTTCTTGATACATCAACGATTGATTTAACGACTAAAAATAAGATGCATAAATTATTATCTGATACTAATACATATAAAGAAATAAGTAAAAATCCACTTAACAATTTACAAAAATGCTCAAAAGAATTTATGAAAAATTGGAATGATAATCGATATCTTAATAAAAAATATCATAAAAATGAAATAAGTTTAACGGACACAACTTTACCAAAGATCTATGTATTGTGACGTTGTAAAACGTACAACGCACAAGTACATGCACATGGCTTGTATTTACAAGTCATGTGCATGCATGCATGTATAACGTCGCGGGTAGCGAATCCCTCGCTGGCGGACCGAAGTGCACCGAGGCACTTTTAAAATAAGTACTAACACCTACGGTATGGGGATGTTTTAGCGACGGAGCCGAGAAACGACGCAACCGATACCCGACGGTAGTACGCGGACTACGATCCAGACCACGGCCAAGAGGTATCGTGAGCCAAGGACCGAGCCCAGGTCGTCTCACGATACCTGGCGAATCCGCTGTTGATGTCAACAAGACGGGAGGTTAGGCGGCGTCCTAACCTCAACCGTCACACGTGCTCAGCAGACGACGACGGTTGAGATGGCGCATGGGGTGCGCGCACGCCCGAACTAAGTACAACTAGTCGGGAGAGCCAGGGCGCTCCCCCACCTTACACCCGTATGCCGGGAAACGCGACACCGACGGCGACGATAGTGCGGCACTAGGCGTGGTGCGCGGGAAGGGGGGAATCACTCGAGCAGCGAGAAGAGCTCGAGTGAGCGACCGTGAGTGGGATTATGGGAGAGAGCGCGCGGAGCGAGGGGAGCGCGCGAGTAGAGTAGGAGTCGCAGTATACCTAATGTATGCGTGCGAAGGTATACCGCGGCATAATAGAATATATATATATAGATATAGACGGTGCGCGCACACCTATGTATTGGTGTATACTATTGTATATAGCGCGCGCACGTATACAGGGTGATCCAGAAACATAGGTAACATATATATATATTCCGATTCAGAAAATTAATTCAAGTATAACCCCGTCGGAATTTATAAAAAATATTAATTAGGCGAGGTGTATTTAATTTTTGAAATGGGCCAATCAGAGGCCGGATTAGGGAAGAAAGGTGAGCGGCGTTGCCGCGCGAGACTAATGCAACAGGTCAACGAGCGAAGCGGCCGAGGCGCTTGAACATAGCTAATGCGTATAGCAGAAGCGAAGATCGCGAAAGCGAATGAATCGCAAAATATATTTATGAGATTGATTGTACGAATAAAATGTACAATCAAGGATATGATTTTTATTTAAGTTTGAATTAGACCGCAGACTAATAAATCCATTACTACTATTATTAATTTACTTACTAAATCTATGATACGCGTGCGTTATAAATATGAGATTATTACAGTTTTTAATCTCATCGTATTTACATTAATTTATTGAAACCTTTATGACGAATTTTAAGACAATAAATTTTGAATTGAATTAAGTTTTGTGTACAATATGGCCAATAAATACGTTTACCATAAAGATATATCGCTACATATTGGAAATATATTAATTAATATTGCAAGTATATTGGCAATAATATTGCTAGGTAAATAATTCCTAGTCCGTGTAAAATGAAATTTAGCTCAAGCCTCAATTCTCCGTTTAAAAAACGTAATGCTACCGCGAGCGCTCTCCGATGTTCGCGCCAGGGTTGCCAGATGGCGATTTTTTCTCTTTGTTGCTCTCGCTTAATAAACATCAATATACGTACGAGAGAAAAGGAGAAAAAATCGCCAACTGGTCACTCTGGTTCGCGCACATCAAATTTTGTGTTCGCGGAGTAAGCCCGCCGCGGGCGTTCTACGACGTTCGCGCTCATCAAATTTTGTACTAGCAGAGTAAGCCCGCCGTGGACGCTCTTCGACGTCTGCACTGCAAGAGCAAACGTGCTCGAAAAGAGTTACTTCGTTTAAATTACAATTCATTGTGTTTCAGACTTAATAAATATTTTGGAAAACTCGTTCCAAATGTTTAGGATAATAATTGCAATAGTCTGGCTGTTGAATTGAATTAAGTGTTCAATATACAAAGTGCCAATGAATAACTACCATAAATTCGCAATATATTGGTAATATATTAACAATAATATTGCTAGTAAGTTAATTCTGAGTCCGTGTAAAATAAAATCTAGCTGAACCCTCGATGAAGTTTTATAATAGTCTGGGAATCATCTAGCTATAGTACATCTATAATATGTTTACGTTTACCAAAAATTTTTAAACTGATTTTTTATAATATATTAGTATATGCTGAACAAATCGATATCATTAAAATTAATTGGATCATATCTTTACTAAAAATCGGTATTATGAGAAATCGTGGATTTATGTCACGCATCTTAGTAGTTATTCGGATGACCAAAGGCAGACGTTCATTCCCGTTTTCATTCACTTGAGGTAATAAAAGATCATCGATTCGTGGGTAGTATTGACAATTTGGAAGATTATTGATAGTACTTTGGCAACATATTGGCAATATATTGATAATACAAATAATAAATACTTAACGAAATACACTTTTAACTGCAAGATTTAAGCCAGACTTTAAGCCATACTTGCGCGAACACTTTCAGACACACATACAGCCATACAATTAGCCATACTAAAAGATCAATTTTTCATTGCTTGTAACTACCCTCTGTATTGGTTGGTACGAAAAGCCAACTTAAGAAAAATCAACAAGTTATTTTGTTATTCTAAAATATCTGTCTTTGTTGATTGCTTTAAATCGTCTTCTCGTTCATGCATTAGTAGCACAAACTGTGTGAGAAGTTTCATCAACCACCTAAATACAGGAGGGTAGTAATAAGGAATGAAATTTACTTTTTTATCGAGAAATAGACATTTTCATGTTATTTTCTTATCTAAAATATCTGTCCTTTGTTGATTTTTCTTAAGTTGGCTTTTCGTACCAACCAATACAGACGGTAGTTACAAGGAATGAAAAGTTGATCTTTTAGTATGGCTAATTCTATGGCTGTATGTATATCTGTAAGTGTTTGTGAAAGTATGGCTTTAAGTCTGGCTTAAATCTTGCAGTTAAAAGTGTATTTCGTTAAGTACCCGCGTAAAAAAATTAAAGTTTATATGAACTTTATATAAACTTTAGGTTTGGCTAAACTTGATATGGGGTTGGCCAAGGAGACTGAGCCGAACTTGTGCAATTGACTGTTTAAGTTTGGCGAAAGTATATCAAATGTTCAGCAGAAATTCATATAAAGTTTTTATAAAGTTTTTTTACAATTACTGACAAATAAAATATAGTTTATACTAAGTTTAGCTGTACTCAATATTAACGTGATAGCAAGTTCAGGTTTATAAAGTCACATAATGTTGATATCAACATACCCAAAGAAAAATTTTAAAAATCTGCTTTAACTGACATCAGTAAGAATACATCGCTTAGAATAATGGTGAAAATAGATACTTTGTGGTTTTTTAAATTTCATCTTTCAGGTTATGTCTTCAAAACTAAGGAAATGGACAACAATTTTCAGTGACCGATTCGAATTTTTGGAATATATCTCCGTTTTTGTAGCTATATATCTTTATGGTAAACGTATTTATTGGCTATATTGTACACAAAACTTAATTCAATTCAAAATTTTATTGTCTTAAAATTCGTCATAAAGGTTTCAATAAATTAATGTAAATACGATGAGATTAAAAACTGTAATAATCTCATATTTATAACGCACGCGTATCATAGATTTAGTATGTAAATTAATAATAGTAGTAATGAATTTATTAGTCTGCGGTCTAATTCAAACTTAAATAAAAATCATTTCCTTGATTGTACATTTTACTCATACAATCAATCTCATAAATATATTTTGCGATTCATTCGCTTTTGCGATCTTCGCTTCTGCTATACGCATTAGCTATGTTCAGGCGCCTCGGCCGCTTCGCTCGTTGACCTGTTGCATTAGTCTCGCGCGGCAACGCCGCTCACCTTTCTTCCCTAATCCGGCCTCTCATTGGCCCATTTCAAAAATTAATTACGCCTCGCCTAATTAATATTTTTTAAAAATTCCGACGGGGTTATACTCGAATTAATTTTCTGAATCGGAATATATATATATGTTACCTATGTTTCTGGATCACCCTGTATAATATTAGATTGATTATTTTAGCTAGATAAGCGTAGTCATTAATGAAATAAAAATACGTAAATCCGTCGGTAGAATTTGGGGCGATTTTTAATAGTTTTTAAAGTGTATATATTTGTAAATAGTTGCTGGAATTAAATATTAATTGTTGTATGAGCGTGTCGGGAATAGTTAGTATGAATTATATAGCCGGTAGGCACGGGGCGGCAGCACCGACTGGGTTACCGATATATTTATTTGTAATGCGCGCCTTCCGAGTGTCGGGGATAATTGGTTGCGTGATCGACCCAATAATTAACAGGTTGGTGGTGACGTAAACCACTATTATTGGATAATCGGCCTTGACGGAAATAAGATCAAGGCTGACTACGCGTATCGATCACGCAATCAACCACCCTAATCAACGCCGGTAAATAAGGAGTAGAATAGGATAGAGAAAGATAGCGATAGGTTGGGGAGGAAAACCCTTAATTTGGGAGGATCAAGCCATGCCGCGATCCGGATGAAGAAGCCGGTCTCGATGATTCGCTACCTGATCGTCCGACGAGGCAGTCGAGTTAATTTTCTTACTAGTATTTGTGGCAACGTAGCCATTTTTCCTTTTTGTTGTTAGTTGAGTAGAGTTTGTTAGTCGAGGTGTGACGAGAGTAGTATTGGAGCGGTGAGGAGATTTATTAGGCGAGTAGAGTTACGGTTAGCCCGACGGGCGGCCGAATTATATTAATATTTATATATATTTTAAATTACAGCCGGACGGAGTGTGAGAGATTATGTGCACGTGTGTGAGTCGGTCGCAGATCGCGATTATTAATTGTGTCGTTGCCGGAAATTATAATATCTTTTGATTTAAATCTTCAATAAATGTTAGTTGTGATTATTATTGAATTCGTGAGTGTTCTTTCCGTAAATTTTCCTTTACTCTCAAAGCCGCCGGTTCCGAGGTGGTCAGCCGTCGGGATTCCCTCTGTGACGAGGAGTCGAGGTGAAGATTTGCCGGGTTGCCGAGTAGTGTTGTAACGTAATTATTCGTTTATTTTAAATATCGCCAGGCGCCCAATAAAATTATAAATCGGCGATATCATAACCATTTTTAACGTCGCTACGACGGAACCTCCGTCGGCATTTAATTTAATTTAATTGAATTCTTTCCGACGAAAAGTAGCGTCGCAGTATAGGTAGTCCTACTTATGAATTATCAAAACGACTCAACCACATTATAGAAAATAGTATTAAATTACCTCAGTGTCATGTCCTAAATAGTTACGATTTAAAGAAGAAAATAAGTAATTTGATTATACCAGAAGATTATATAATGATTAGTTTGGATGTAATCTCACTGTTTACCAATAAACCTTTGGAACTAATAAAAAATAGTATAGAGAAGAGACATTTTGATATTTTTAAACATTTTAACATACCATTGAATGAATTTTTAGATGCTACTAAATTTTTAATGAACAATACATTTTTCCAATTTGATAATAAATTTTATCAACAAATTCAAGGTACACCGATGGGAAGCCCATGTTCTCCCATTTTTGCTGATATTGTAATGGCAGATTTATAAGAAGAATGTATTAGTAAATTGTCATTTAAACCTTTAATTTATTACAGATATGTTGATGACATATAACGATAATTCCTAAAAATAAATTATCTGAAATTATTACAATTTTTAATTCGTACCACAAAAAATTGCTATTTACGTATGAAATTGAGCAAGAATGTACGTTAAATTTTCTTGAACTAAAATTAATTAAAACTTCTGATAAGATTTTAATCGATTGGTATCACAAACCAACATTTTCTGGTAGAATATTGAACTTTAAATCGGAACATCCTTTATCACAAAAAAGAGCCATGGTATTTTCACTAGTTGATAAGTCTATTTTACTCTCTGACAAAATGTTTCCTAAGAAAAATATTAAGTTGGTTAAAAAAATCTTACTTAATAATGATTATCCACAGAAATTTATAAATAATAATTTACAAAAACGTATGCAGTTAAAACACAATAGTTCAACACATAATTTAAATAATAATTTAAGCAATAAAAAGAAAAATGCAGTAATATTAACTTTACCATATGTTCCAAATGTGTATGAAAATGTATCGAATAATGTTAAAAAATATAATATTAAGACTGTACCTAAAATTGTTAATACACTTAATCGGGTTATACACAGAGAAAAATATAAAACTAATAAATTGAAACAACAAGCGTTAGTTTATAGAATGAAATGTACTGACTGTAGTGCATCTTATGTGGGAGAAACAAAAAGAATGGTAAAAACTAGGGTGAATGAGCACTGCAGGAATAGTAAAAAATTAATAAACAATATGTTATTAACAATCATATTAATGAATTGGGACATAAAATGGATTTTAATAATGTTAATATATTAGACACAGAGAGAAATTGGAGAAAAAGAATAATCTCTGAAACAATACATATAAATATGCAAAAACAACCACTTAATAAAAAAGATGTTAATAAATTGCAATCAGTGTATACAAGATTCATAAATAAATTCAAGGATAAATAATTATTTCGCTGAAAACAGTATTTTACTCTCTCTCTCTCTTGAATTATTCAAAGAAATTTAAAATCAAATACCCGCTTCTTGTTTGATTCTTACAGATCCCTAGTTTACCAAACAGTACTATAGTCATATTAAGCGTCTAGTCAATTTTAATTAGTCATGTTTTGATTGTATCAATCATATGTTTCGTACATTATACAAATTTATCTGCTGTTATTATTATTTATTCTTATTTATTTATTTATTTAATTATTTATTGTCGTTTTAATGGTTATTACCATGTTCACCATGAAAGAAGGGAGATATAAGTATTGTTTTGATGTGAAAATTCTGGTTTCTGTGAGTATTCTATTAACATTTTTAAGCTTTGTTGCTGTAGTAATACTTATTGTCATTATGCTAATTTGCAGATTTTTGTTAGATTAAATTATTTGACAAATCCACTAATGGATAATATGACCTAATGAATAATAGAACAGGTACATGATTATTTACATTGTATATAATTTATTAATATTGTCAAAGGTGAAAACAACAAAAAGTTAAACGTTCGCTACAGGTTATTTCAATATAAAATTTATCGGGCTTTGCGAACCAATATGCTTTATTAAGCAAGGTTTTTACTCTTCGTCCACTATGGTTGGTGGAAGTCCCAGAGTAAACCTTTAAAATTTAAAAAATTGGCGTTTCGACCACAGCACTCTAGCTTTGGTCTCCTCAGTAAGGAGCTAGAGGCCTTCCTTAGACGCCCGTCGCAGATGGAAAGCGACGACAAATGAAAGAAGTGCGGCTATATATATATACCTTGTTATCGACTGTTTCTCTAACGGGTAGAGAGAACAGTCGTATCCTCCTGGTGGTAAGTACTCCCACCAACCAAGAGCGCGACGTTTTTCACCCGAAGTCGCGAGTTTTGAGAACAACAAAAAGTTAAACGTTCGCTACAGGTTATTTCAATATAAAATTTATCGGGCTTTGCGAACCAATATGCTTTATTAAGCAAGGTTTTTACTCTTCGTCCACTATGGTTGGTGGAAGTCCCAGAGTAAACCTTTAAAATTTAAAAAATTGGCGTTTCGACCACATTTTAAAGGTTTACTCTGGGACTTCCACCAACCATAGTGGACGAAGAGTAAAAACCTTGCTTAATAAAGCATATTGGTTCGCAAAGCCCGATAAATTTTATATTGAAATTGTCAAAGGTGATTGTAAACATTAATTGTACACAAATTTATTTAATAAAGGATTGCACCTGAAGAGGGAGACACAAATGTTTCCGAAACGTTGTACATAAGAATTATAAGTGACTCGTTAAATCAATCATTAATGTATCAAGAAATAGACTTCAATACGAGTGAATATAAGAAATAATTTAATTAGAACTAATGGTCATATTATAACAGATTGGTATCAAAACCCTACAGCATCAGGCAGACTTATAAATTATTTCTCAAATCATCCAATTCAGCAAAAAAAAAGAACATCATCTATAATTTAGTAGACCGAGCTATTTTGTTGTCTGACGAAACGTTGCTTTTTTACAAAAAATCTGTCATTTTAAGATTTTTTCCTTTGCCTCCGTCAGATCGTATATAAGTTTTTCAAGATTAACACCATGGAGAGTGATCATGATACATACAACAGTACAGATTATAGGTCTGGAGGAGTTAGAATTAAAACCTTTTCTTCACCCATGTATATACCTATATTGTTTAACAACTTTCAAACTGTAGCAATAGATATAAGGGATCAACAAGGCAATCCTATAGCATTCGATTCTCGTACTTTGACATTGACGCTAGACTTTCGTCGTCAAGAATAAATAATGGATTGCTACGATGAATATTTTAGTCAACAAGTTGGTGGAGGTAGAGAAAGTGTTGGGCGTATTTACATCGGAAATCCTTATCAAAAAGGTCACGGTGGTATCGGTTCATTCCTCGCAGGAATTTTCCGAAGAGTGTTACCTCTTATTACATGCGGTGTAAAAGCTGTAGGTAAAGAAGCCTTACGTACTGGTGCGGACATCGTTTCTGACGTGACATCTAATAATGTATCTTTAAGAGAATCGTTTGAGACATGAGTTCGCGACTCAGGTAACAGTTTAAAAAGGAAAGCTAATGATAAGTTAGACAGATTGATCGACGGGTCAGGTTATAAAAAACAGCGCATCACCGGTGCACTGCAGTTGATACCTGCAGCTTTGACAGGTCATATCAAGAGATCAATAAAGAGAAAATTAAATAAAAATCGTAAATCGAGAAGTACTAAATCAGTCAAGAAAAAGAGAAGAAAAAAAATCACACAAAAGAATAGGAAAAATAAAAAAAACGTTCGAATAAATCGTGATATTTTTGGATAAAAATGGCATTCTTACATACACAATCTTGCGAATGTCTCAAATGAGAATTACTCTTATTTGAGATTCCGTCCACACAGACAACCATCGAAGGGTCGCAGTGGATTCAGCACAAACCTATCTCATCGTTGACAAGTGATTCACTTATTGAGTTTGTAATTCCTGGAAACGGTGACGAATATCTGGATCTTACTCACACTATGCTAAGTTTACGTGTTTCCTTAAAATACACTGCTATTGATATTGATGAAGCTACACGACAGCAGTTGAAGAAATCAGGCCGTATCAATAATTGTATGCATTCGATGTTTAATCGTGTAGACGTATTTTTTAATTATAAATCTGTATCCTCACCGAATAATACATATGCTTATCGTGCATACATAGAAACTTTATTAAACTATGGTAGCGCTGCAAAAGAGTCACATCTTACAACTGTATTATGGTCTGATGATACACCCGGAAAAATGGACGATTCGGAAGGTGGTAATATAGGTCTCACAAATCGTACTAAACTTTTAAATTACGAAAAGTCTGTTGATATGATTGGACATTTACACGGTGATGTTTCTAATCAAGACAAGTTATTAATAAATGGTGTAGATGTCCGCGTGAGATTGGTTCAATCACGAGATAGTTTTGCCCTCATCGATCCAACAGGTTTCCTATCTGTCAATATTGACAAGGCCAATTTATTGATTAGACGCGTAAAGATTAATCCTGGAATACTATTGGCGCACGCCAAAGCTCTGTCCAACACCACAGCGAAATACCCTGTAACACGAGTGGAGATGAAGGCTTTTACAATGCACAACGGTGTACATGGGGAATCATTAGACAACATAATTCTTGGACAATTGCCAAAAAGGATAATTATTGGTTTCGTAAAAAATAAGGCTTTTAATGGTCATAAAAATTTTATCCTTTTAATTTCGAAAACCTTAACATTAATTTTTTGTGTCTATACGTAGACGGTGTACAGATACCATCAAAACCATTGCAACCTGATTTTAAAACAAATCAGTTGTACGTTGAGGCCTATCACACATTATTTTCTAATGGTTTCTGTCTATTCGTCTTTGATTTGACACCTAACTTGTCGGCGAATGATCATGCGCACTGGAATTTGGTTAGACACGGTAGTATTCAATTAGATATGAGATTCGATGAACCATTGTATACCACCGTGAATTGTATAATTTATGCTGAATTTGAAAACATATTAGAAATTGATGCGTCAAGACAAGTAATGGTCGATTTTAGCGGATAAATATTTTATAGATGTAGCTGTTTGACGAATAATGTAAAAATACAACATTTATACGGATCAGTACGTTTTAACTCTTAGGACTATCACCATGGATATAATCATTGACATTCAGTGTTCCAAAGAAAAGAAGATACAGTAATGGCTAAGGAAGTTGCAGTCGTTTCAGTGAACCATGATTTTAGTGGACATTATATCGTTGCACCATCAATAGGTATCAAACGATTAACTGAAGATATAAGGAAACAAAATAACTGGTTAACAAACCATCATCATGGTATAGATTATTTCGAAGGTGAAGTGTCAAAGAAGATGTTGATAAAAAGTATGAAAGAAATTACAAAGAACGCACTTACGATCTATATGCGTGGTAAAGAAAAATGGCTATTTATTCATAAACTGACAGCGCACGAGGTTCTTAATTTGGATTACGACAACGACTGTCCGTCATTTCAACATTTGCCATGGAATGATAAATATGGCATCCATCACGGATTAAAGAGAACATATTTGTAATATAGTTGTGCATTAAATAATATTTATCGTTTAAAAGAGTGGCTAAACTCGAAAAAAAGAAATACACCCGTTGAATTAAACTTTAGTAGATCAATAAAGCTTTGTGATGAACAGTTTGGAGGTTCTGAAACATTTGTCCAGTATTCGGACTCACACAGTGGGCGTATTTCCAGCAGATCGGATACCACGGGTGTGGATCGAACCGACGGCATTTGTCTTCAATACTGATGATCATATGAAATCCGGAATGCATTGGGTTGCTGTATACGTTGGTAAAAATGGCATTGGATAATACTTTGATAGTTATGGAAATCCTCCGTTTGTATCATCTCATATTAATAAAATAAACAAAAATTGTAAGCGTTATCGTTGGAATTCACGACAGCTGCAAAATGATTCATCTGACGTGTGCGGTCAATATTGTATTTTGTTTCTTGATTATATGAGTAGGGGTGTTGGGTTACAGAAATTCTTTAAGCTTTTTTCCGCTGACCTTTCAAAAAACGATGCCACTGTAAGAAGACTCGTACAACATGAGAACGCTGATGCAAGAGTCGTGGGCAGGGGTAATGACGGTTGCATTGTCAGATATTTACAAAAATCAAATTCCAAGATGCCTTTACTGTAAAATGTGTATGAGTAACAGTCACGAGTTTCACGTGGTTCACTGGATTAGTCATTATCACTTTCCTCAGTAATAATTTTCTCGTTAGTATAAAAGTGAACGTCACGACGAGAGCTTCGTCGATCTTTTGAAGCTAAGAATTATTAAGTTGTCGTGTGACAATGAATAAAAATCAATCAGAAAATGGACATCATAACCCATTAACGCCCGAAACAGAGAAATGGTAACTCTTTTTTCAACCCTAAATCTGTCACATATTCCGCAGATATATTCAAAGCAAACAAACTTTTTCTAAGGTCTTTTTTTCTACTTTCCATTTCCGGTGTCAGAATTGCAAATTTTCCCCCCGAAAATTTAATATGGCGATATTTATATAAAAAAGTGGAAAATTTCGATGCTTCTTTTTTTTAATCCAACTTTTTATTGCATTAACATTGAGGACGGAATTTTTTCTCGCAACTATGGGGGCATATATTAGTTGTAGTTAAAATTCAGTCCATTTAAAAATTTTTACCGAACATTCACGAATTTTTTTCTTAGAAATAGTGCATTTGACAAAAAACTCAATAAGAACAAAAAGTGCTTAATATTTGCCAAAGAATACTTTGAATTTTTTCAACGAGTTTTGAGCAACTTTTTCACTTTTCCAATAGGCAATTTATGACAAATTTCAAAAATTCATGGAATCGTCTCGAAAACATTCAGATGTACTTTTTGATCAATTCCGAGAAAATTTGTTTCGAATTAGTGCCCGAGTAACTCTCAAATTCCACACAATATGACTCTCTCATTAAAGGATTCTCATTTCTTAGCCGTTGATATGCAACGTTGCCCGACACCGCGTGGAGGTGAATGAGTCAAAGCGTCTTGTCGTTTTTTCATCTTTTTTTGTCTATTTTTTATTTTTTTATTGTTTTTTTTATTGTTTTATTTAATTTCTTTTAATTTTTTATAGTTTTATCATTTTTATTTTTTTTAGAAACATTTTTTAGTATTTATCTATTTTGTCTTCTATTTATGATTTTTGTTAAACACTGTTTACAATAAAAATTATTGCATGTTGTGCAAATAGAATATGTATGTGATTTTGAATTAGACCAATTCAACATTGTAATAAAATTCAGACTTTCTTGACTGACAATTCAATGTGTGTAATAAAAAATTCTAAAAGGTGTATAATTCAAATTTTTTGAGGTTTTTAATTTTTTTAGAAAGTACGTAAGATAAAGTCAGAAAATAAAAAGTACACAGAATTGACCAAATGTGCACCTGAATTTTTTCGAGACGATTCGATGAATTTTTGAAATTTGTCATAAATTGCCTATTAGCAAAACTAAAAAAGTTGCTCAAAACTCGTTGGAAAAATTTTAAAGTATTCTTTGGCTGATGCTAAGCACTTTTTGTTGTTATTGATTTTTTCGTCAAATGCACTATTTCTGAGAAAAAAAACGTGAATGTTCGGCAAAAATTTTGCGCTTCAGACGCCATTTTCCAGTCGTCATTTTGAACTTCAATATTCGAAAATCGACTGAATTTTAAGTACAACTAATTTATGCTCCCATAGTGGCGAGAAAAAGTTCCGTCCTCAATGTTAATGCAATAAAAAATTGGATTAAAAAAAAAGAAGCATCGAAATTTTCCACTTTTTTGTATAAATATCGTCATATTAAATTTTTGCTTTGAATATATCTGCGAAATATGTGACAGATTTAGGGTTGAAAACAGAGTTACCATTTCCCTGTTTCGGGCGTTAATGGGCTAAGTCATTCTATCAATCATCGGATCAGCTACTAAGTCGTTTATACTCTTTAAATAAGTCGTATACTAAAAAATCCTTATCGGTCTCGAATATAATGATTTAGGAGAATATCAAGTTTTTCCTATGGTACGACTATTAGCTACAGATTTCATCGGTTTACCATTTTCAAAGGAAGGCTGGTCCGAGTTTTGTTTAATTCTGGAAGATTGACGGATATTTTCGGGGTCATAAGGATGAGCTCTACGACCAAAAGGTTTACAGTCATGGTTGGATTTTAAGATACACATATGCACACAATGATAATGTATTTATAAAAAAAAATTACATTCGATAAGTTGTTAAATGTGAGTACATGTATCAATGAAAGATTAAAATATTTAAATAATATATCACCGCTTGTATCTGTCTTAATGCATGATACTCAAATAACTGGATTTACCGAAAAAAATATTATAGATATCACATCTGACATTAACGATGAAATTCTCAATTCGATTTATGCAAAAATTAATGCAGATGAATCTGTTACTGTAAAGAACGCGTTAAGTTTGGATGAAATTCGTTATATAATGTATGAAATAATGACTCTGTATACTGATAATACACCTACCTACCTACCTATATACCTTTTCCTAGCTACCTACCCGCACATCAGCTAAATCCTACCTATCCTCACCTACTAAAAACCCTTTCCCAAACACGGCATACAAACACTGAGGTGGTCCTGGCCATGAGGACCTTGGGCGAGCTCAGAGAATATCAGGTGGGCTCCTCCGGGTCTGACACTGCAGGCAGGATATTCTAAGGGAGGCGATCACCCGGAAGCCTTCAGGACTCTCCGAAGCCTCACAGGACAGCAGTCAAGGCGAAGAGGCAGTATCCAGACAGAAAGCAGGAGAACCTCCAACGCCAACCAAAATACACCTATAAATCAGTTACTTAATGAGAGCAAATACGCATTAAGAGGGTAAGGAACCAGGAAGAGGATACGCAGCAATAGGCAGAAGACAAAGATAAAGGCAATACATGTACAGCTGTATATAATCACTACAGCTGTACAAGAAACAGCATAGGACAAATTAAGGTTAGGTTGCTGTACACAAACAACGTGTACAGCCGACCTCTTGGATAAGCACGCATACGAATACGCATAATTGCGTAAACCTCACGACGAAGTAATTACCTGGAGCTGTAGACGGAGCGGAGATCAGTAACCGAGGTTGACGTCGTCGAGGAGAGAGGGGTGAGCCGGCGCCGAGCAGCGATGCGGCGGCAGGTGAGTTTCGTACCTGAAACTCACATCGTACAACTTACAAGGAGAGGTCACACCCTCTGGAAAACGGATCCTTACCAAACTCTAGGATATAATTTCTACTATAAAATCATACAGAAAGCCGGAGTTTTAGTGTCCAATGGCCATTTTTACGATAGATATAAGCAAATAATGAAAAATCTCGTTATAATGCTTATAACTCAGAAACAATTAAAGATGTACGTATAAACTAAATTTTAAAAGAAAGCTGAGGTCGAGTAGATACGTTTTGAAAAAAAGGAAGCTCAAATATTTTAATATGGTGAAAAGTTATGGGAAAAATAAGAATTAGCCAAAAATTTATCGAAAATTTAAAGTTACAATTTAATGATTTTTTTAGCCCAAAATTTCGACTAATTCTTATTTCTTCTTAGAGTTTGGTAAAGATCCGTTTTCCAGAGGGTGTGACCTCTCCTTCTTAGTAGAAGACGCATCTGACCGAGACTTGATCTGGACCAGGTCAACATGCACGTACAGCATGGTCACCGCTTCAGCCTGAACACTGCGGTACTCGACTCGCTCGCTCGACGTACCGCGTACAAGTACGTACTGTGCAGGCGCGCGGTACGATCGTGGCTCTCGAGCACGACGAGAGCCAGAGCTCCACGGTCAGCCGGTCTGACGAGATCCTTGTTGCCGTTTCACGCAGCCGTAGTTTTTGTACGTGGCAGCAGCAAAAGAGTGTGAGAGAAGGAAAGCGAAAACGTGAACCATACCCCGGAAATATCCCCGAGCATCACCGTACAAAAGGTTGATGAATTATTTACGTTGCCGCTTATGGTAGCGCCTAGTACCAGAGTTATTGTGTGCGAGTTCCTGGTCCCATCCTTCCTTTCCCTTCCCCTACAGCGAACCGGGATAGTGATAACGGAGTAAGCTCCGACAAACCCGATAACCCGCGAGTTATCGGATCGGTTATCGCGTAATACGTAATATCTAGTCTAGTAATAATAAATATACTATTTCTTCATCCCCCCGCCGAAAGTACGTGTTTCCCGGCCGCATATGGATACGGGAACAGCGACTTTTGCGGCCGGCCGGAGTCTCGCGCGCTCTGATTGGCTCATAGATTTTCGCGGCCTCGATGCATAGCAACGGCTGTAGCAACGGCCGCAACGTTCCCAATATAACATGTACAGTGTTTAACCTCTCAAGTAAACATTGCTAAGTTATTTCAAATTTATTAGTCGATTAACTACATCACTTATGTTTTTCAAATGTAAAATGTATTTTAATGTTGCCTTATAAAATATCTTGTATAATTGTTTTGTTTAATAAAACGATAGATAGAAAGAGAGAGCGACAGTATATATAGAATACTTATGTTGACTCTGTTCGATTTATCTATTTCGTGTCATTTTTAAATTTCACACTATCAATTTAATATTGATTTAATATCGGTGATGTAAATACATGTAAAAGAAATATGTTTCATTTCTTTATGTTCAAATTTTAACAGTGCAATTGATATTTGACTACAAATGTAAATTTTATTAATGTAAAGTCGACTTCTTCTATGCACGCTGTTTATCGCAACTTTGCATTAAAACCGCTGCTAAAGTAATACGATTTTACAATAAATTTATACATGCTTATGTGTATGTTTGTTATATTTTTGATGATAAATACATAACAAACATTGAATATCGCGTGTCACGTCGCGATACGAGAGGTCACATCTAGATGACTCTGAAGCAGGCCACGAAAGTAGCTGCAAACGAATATTGCGGCACCGGGCATTTTCTATTCGATTAATTATTAGATGTATACTTTCGAACTGGGATGAAGAAAAATAGTATACGACACTCGGCCAGAATTTTGGATGCCCTGGCCTGCGTGATATGACGTCTGAGGCGAAGCCGAGGAAATCCAACTTTCTGGCCATGTATCGTAATATACTATTACTTATTATTAGTCCCTGTAATTATTAACCTGCACCCTGATCCCCAGTGCAGCGTTACAACCTATACTTATTTAATCTTAGTCAATTACTCAAGAGTTTAAAGATACTGAAAATATTTCTATATAATACTGAAAATATTAAAAAAAATTAAAAATAATCGACATAAAAAAACTTACACTGGAGAAAAGAATTTTAATTTTAATTTTTAATACGTAATAACACATATATCATTACTTACAATATTTCCACACTTTTCCTGTAGGAAGCAACAACAATCTAGTAACAAATATTTGATTTTTCTACCAGAAAAATATATTCAACAACAAAATTTAGAATATAATTATATTCTTTCATCATTTCACATATGTTTCATACTTTTTCATGATATTTCGTGGAAAGAAGTACAATTTAAAATTTCATGCAAAATTACCAAACTCAGCTAATGCATCGTATGTATTCAATTATTCATTCAAACAAATAATATTTATACTTCAATTATTTTTATTTAAATTCGCGAAATATTCAGGAAATCCCGTAATTAGTGGAGTTATCCTGAAATACCTCAGAAATTCCCAAAATAGACAGAAAATCACATAATTTTTGGTGCTTTCTCGGAATACCTCATAAATTCCCGAAATAGCCAGAAAACCACATAATTTTTGGTGTTATCTCGAATTACCTTACAAATTTCGGAAATATCCAAGAAATCCTGTAAGTAGTAAAATTCTTTCGGAATACCTCAGAAATTACTGAAATATTTAGAAAATCCCGTAATTGGTGGTTATCTCGAAATACCTCTAAAACAAACACTTTCATCATTTACTATTTGAGAAAAAACTCTTTCATTATTTACTTCTCGAAAAAAACTTTAACCATTTACTACGCAAAAACATTCATAATTCATGTATATATATTCAAATTAATGCTTTGTATTATAACTATAAATAGTGTAAATCTCCATGATATTAAAATTTTATAAGTGAAATGTGAATTTTTCTGTAAAACCCCTTTATCCTGGGAATAATATTTAGAAAATACAATTTTCTATGAGTCCGTTGTGATCGCATTGATACGAGGGTAAATGTGCCACTATTACAAATTTTTTAGAGAGTCGTTTTTTATTAGTTTTTAGGCTTTGAAGTTTGATTAGTCCGCGTACGTACGTACATACAACTTTTTGTACATGCATTTTACCATTAATTATTACAATTATACAACCAATAATTAATTTTTTGTCAACAATTAATTGTCGTGGTGCCAGGTACAAACTGAATACATAAAAAGTTATAATAAATACATATTATTTGTAATATTTATAACAAATTAGATTTAGAAATATATCTAAAATGAGCACTTTTCTGTGAATTTCCCCTTTTACTGTAAATAATTATAAATAAACATTATCTTATTTAGACATAATGTGTACCTGGCATTATGACAAACAGTTCCTGGATCTTTCGGGAATTTCTGAGTTATTTTGGGATAACTCCACTAATTATGGAATTTCCTGGATATTTCGGGAATTTCTGAGGTATTCCGGAATAACACCAATAATAACGGGATTTCCTGGATATTTCGGGATATTCTGAGGTATTTCGGAATGACACCACTAATTATGGAATTTCCTGGATATTTAGGGAATTTCTGAGGAAATTCGGGATAACACCAATAGTAACAGGATTTCCTGGATATTTCGGAAATTTCTGAAGAAATTCGGGATAACTGTACTAATTACGGAATTTCCTGGATATTTCGGGAATTTCTGAGGTATTTCGAAATGACTACTAATTACGGAATTTCCTGGATATATCGGAAGTTTCTGTGGTATTTCGGGACGACTCTACTAATTACGGGATTTCTTGGATATTTGCATTTGTGTGGGTATGTCGTGTTGAACTTGTGTGAATATTGTGTGGAACTTTTGTGTATGTGTGTGTTGTGTGGTACTTGTGTAAATTTTGTGGAATATTGTTAGTATGCATGTTGTTATTAGTAATTGACGTCTACAGGAATAAATGTAAGATGATGTGTGTATTTGTAGGTACTTACGTGTGTAAATAGTGTTTACCATTAAAAAAAATATATATAAATAATTTTTCTCTGCGTTTAACACGGCTGAAACTGTCGTAATTATTAGTCAAATGATTGTCTAATAAAACGCCCGCATTAAAATTTTTTATAATTTTTTTCCTTTTTTTAAATTTTCTTGTAAGCACAAAATAGCGATAATTTAACTATTTATTATGCAGGGTGTCCTAAAAGTAAGGATACACCCAATAAATATTCCAGGTAAAAGCTTTTTTAAAAAGGTGAAGGTCATTCCTTAAGTAACTTTTTACAAAGAATCGAGTGGTGAACTTGGATTTGACCTTCAACATGTCAGTCAAGGTCATTTCAAGGTCAACTTTGTTTTTTTAAACGGGAACTTCTATTTTTGACAATAGCAATCGAAAGAGCGAAAAATTTTACGTCTAAACATGTACTCAGGTCATAGGTCAAGGTGACCTTGAACCGTCTGCTGAAGGTTATTAAGTTTTAGGTATGGATCGGCTCCGATCTGTACTTGTTTGACTTAGGGGTATTAAAAAGGTCAAGCGAATTCTTGTAATAATGGTAACCAATGGTGACCTTGGATTTGACCTAGCGTTAGACCTTGAAGTTCATTCGAAGGTTAACTTTTTTTTTAATCAAAACGGCTATTTTTCACAACAACAATCAAAAGAGCGGGAAATTTTACTCGAACCTGCTATGGATTAACTCCAATCTGTAAGTTTGAACCTTCAAGGTCATTGCGAGGTCAGTTTTTTTACATTTAGCGTTACCCAGGAACAACGACGTGGACGTAGTAAAATCTGTTCCTTTTGGGGTGCTTGATTTACATGAGTCCCCTCGTCTCTCACGATGAGGATGCTTTATTTACATGATTTGATCAGGTTCTTACTTGTAATTATTAACATATCGCATAAATCTCTATGTTATGAACTCGCATCTCACTAATCTTAAACTTTCAACCCTCAAAAAAAGAACTAATACTTTATCAACTAACGATCAATAACTTTATAAACTAATACTTAAACAAGTTTTAAATTTCCAATTATTTTATCTTTAAAAAATCTAGTTTACATGTAAAATTGTGCTACATATTTAGCTAAAAATATCAGATTATCACTATCATTTTTTAGACGAGTATCACCAATGTTGTTTTTATGTTTTTCATTCTGATTGATTTTTTAGTAAGGTTTGATCCGTCAGCTTAAAATGCAACGCCTCACTGAAAGAGAAAGAATATCACTTCTTATGATGAGAGGCTGGGGTCAAATGGAAAGATCATACAGGGCAGTAATGAATGTTTTTAACGAAACATTTAGGGTTGGTAGAACTCCAATCGCACTCTCAACCGTTCAAAATATAATTACAAAGTTTAATAATGTTGGCAGTGTTAGAGATCTACCTAAGTCTGGCAGATCAAGCTCAGCAACGGGTGAAGGGCAGTCACTGAATGTTTTATTATCATTTATTGAAAATCCGCATTCTTCCATCCGCAGAATTGCTCAAGAGCATAACACAAGCAAATCATCTGTAAGCAAAATATTAAAAGAATCCAATTTTCATCCATTTAAAGTGAACTTGGTCCACAAATGAAACGAAGACGATTTTGATCGTCGCGTTCAGTTTTGTGAAAACATGATGGCACTCATAGTTGAAGATCCTAACCTCCCATCAAACATAGCTTTTACAGATGCAGCAACTTTTCAACTAGACGGGACTTTGAACAGACATAATTGCAGATATTGGGCAGATGAAAATCCTCGCTGGATGCGTGAAGACAAATCGCAGTAACCGCAAAAATTGAATGTTTGGGCAGGAATACTTAATAACCGTATTATAGGACCATTTTTTATTGATGGAAACTTAACTGCTGAAAACTATGAAAATATGCTTCGAGCTCAAATGGTTCCTGCTAATAGAGAAATAGTAGAAGAGAACTTCGAAAATACATGGCTTCAACAGGACGGTGCAGTACCTCACTATGCACGAGACGTTCGCGCTTACTTAGATGAGATATTTGCTAATCATTGGATAGGAAGAAGGGGCGCAATTGAATGGCCAGCTAGGTCACCAGATTTGACGCCGTTAGACTATTTTTATTGGGGTTATTTGGAGGATCGGGTGTACAAAACGAAACCCCAAAACTTGGAAGAATTACGGCAAAGGATCATAGACGAATCTGCTCTCATTCCTATTGAAACGATTCAAAATAGTGTTAATGCTTTTTACCATGGATTAGCTTACTATCAAGAAGTGACAGGAGAGCAGTTCGAGCACTTAAAGTAAGATGAGATTATTACTGCTAATAATTAAGTGTGAGAGGCAAGGGGACTCACGTTAATCAAGGATCCCAAACGTGAGAGGCAAGGGGACTCACGCTAATCAAGCACCTCAAAGGGAACAGATTTTACTACGCCCACCTCGTTGTTCCTGGGTAACGCAAAATGTAAAAAAAAGACCTCGCAATGAACTTGAAGGTTCAAACTTACAGATTGGAGTTAATCCATAGCAGGTGCGAGTGAAATTTCCCGCTCATTTGATTATTGTTGTGAAAAATAGCCGTTTTCATTAAAAAAAAAAGTTAACCTTCGAATGACCTTCAAGGTCTAACGCTAGGTCAAATCCAAAGTCACCATTGCATACTATTATTACAAGAATTCCCTTGACCTTTTTAATACCTCTAAGTCAAACAAGTACAGATCGGAGCCGATCCATACCTAAAACTTAATAACCTTCAGCAGAAGGTTCAAGGTCACCTTGACCGATGAGCTGAGTACATGTTTAGATGTAAAATTTCTCGCTCTTTTGAATGCTGTTGTCAAAAATAGGGGATCCCATTTAAAAAAACAAAGTTGACCTTGGAATGACCTTGAATGACAAGTTGAAGGTCAAATTCAAGTTCACCACTCGATTCTTTGTAAAAAGTTACTTAAGGAATGACCTTCACGTTTTTTAAAAAGCTTTTACCTGGAATATTTATTGGGTGTATCGTTACTTTTAGGACACCCTGTATATATCTCTCTATAATATATAAATATTTCGCCGCCGCCGCCGCCGCCGTGTCTAAGAATTCAGAATTCAACATATATATATGTTATATATATATATATATATATATATATATATATATATATATATATATATAAGTGTGCGCGAGCGTGGGTGTGTGTGTGTGTGTGTGTGCGTGTACGTGCGTGGGTGTGTGTGCGTGTGTGTGTTATGACCTAAAATACATGAAAATTAGTGATTTTTTGAGGCATAACTTACAACAGCGGTTTTGGTCAATAAGCTAACCACCGCCATTCGAAAGCTCTCGAAAAATGTGATCTTTTAAGCGGTGTTAGTTCAAAATCGACTGTGGCGTGGTCGCCTTTTTGATATTCAAAATTTCCGGGCGTTCTATTTCTTCGAGATTTTAAAATTAAGAATTGTACCCAGGGTAGATAAGTTCTAAAGATTAATTTAAACAAAAGTTGTTTGTAATGTTTTTTCAAAAAATTCAACAGATTCTGAGATAAATGGCTTTAAATATAGTATTTTTTCTAAAAAATTGAAAACTTTCTATTTATCATGGTCGAATAACTCTTAGGCAAATTATTTTTAACACTTTTTTCTAAAATTTCAAAAATTTTTTACTATCTTCTGGAAGATATTTCCAACCTGTTCTCAAATTTTGGAGCGATTTAAAATTTTCATCGTACCACTTGACGTGAAATAACCCATATATATATATATTTTTTTTAAATTTGTTTTTTCAAGAATAGATAATATATGTATTTTTTCCGTGCGCAAAAAAAAGTTGTGACTATAACTTGAAAGAATGTGTATTAGTTTACTTATTCCTGATAAAACTCATAAAATAAAAACGGACCTAAAATTTAATGTAACGTTTTTAAAAAAAATGCACAATTTTTCGAAGAAAAAATAAATATTAATCAAGTATAACATACAATTTTCCAAATATCTATATGTGAAATATACAATAAGTTAAAAATTAAATACATTAATTAATGCATTTTTAAGATAATTCTATTATAAACAGTAATGACAAAAGAAAATTCAAATTTTAACAGTGGCAATATAAAATACGAATTACATTTGAAAAGATTTTCAAAAATTATTAATTTAGTAGCATTTAATTTAAATATTATTTAAATCAAGATTTAAAAATTGTATGGATATATAAGTGAGTAGATTACGTATATTTATATAAAATAATATTTTAAATAAACAAGTATGTATTTATTAGAAACAAAAGGTTATTTAAGGAATGCCTTTGTTTATAATAATTAAAATAAATATATGGGCTCTGTAACTAAAGGGAAAAATAAATTGGATATAATTATGGATTAAAACGCAAATTTTGAAAGAGGGTGCAAATACCGAATTACGGGAGAAATGGAAGAAACAGGTTTTTATTTATATGCCGCTAAAATGTTATAAATAATTCTTTAAAACTAATACAAAAATTAATTTAATTAAGAAGAAAGTTTTATTACTCTAAAAGTACAAAATATTAATGACATATAGAATTCTTGGCGATGACCCTTCGTCATTAAAAAAATTAATTTTAGGAGGTAAAGTTCTATTTAGATCCGTTTAAAAAAATCTAAAATTTTAATAGGCTTATACTAAATACTACAATTAAATATATGCACTTTACTATTTTTGGTAAGTTAATTGTTCATTAACACACACACACACACACACATATATATATATATATATTGTAAAGGTAAGCTACATACTCCTATGCGTATGAAGCTATACCTTATAACGAGCGCGAGTGACGATCGGAAAAGCTCGTAGGTGATCGGGAAAGCCCGCGCGTAAGCCGCGTAAGGACTAATAATGGTTCGACGCGCAAGCTAACTGAGGAGAGTATAGAGAGTTTATGCGAGTCATCGTAGATAGACACGTCGCCGGTAACGCCTTCCTTGCTAATTCGTGGCAAGAGAAAAAGAATCGTTATCGCGGATTCTAGCTCGGGTTCTGGGTTTCGTGCCGTAAAGAACGAGTGATTTTGTGGAGCGAGTGTGCTGGTGTCGAGCGCACAGCTCCAGCCACTCCCAGAAACCTGCGAGGACGGCAAAGTTGCCGCGTGCGAGAGCCCGACAAAGAGAAGGGAAACAGGCGAAGCCAAGCGCATCGACGGGGAGATAAGGTACGTGGTGCACCACTCGCGAGCCGCCAAAGCCGTAAAGACTCTCTTTACGGCTATAACTTTAAGTTAGGGATCGGCGGATCTTGCCCGCGCGCGACGGCGAGGAAGCTAACGGGCGACCGCGTACGCGTGCTAGAAAGAGAGAAAGTGCGAGTAACCCCGGTGGTTACACCTCGTCGCGAGACGTCACACGGCCTATATACGGCCTTTGTAATTTTATTGTTCTTTTCTTTATCCTATGTTAAATCAAATTTATATTTATTTATAATAAATAAAAATTCATACCCCTTTTATTCGCGGTCAATTTCAGTTCACAACGTTTTAGCTGTACAAAGACGCGAGATTGGCAAGTGATCTCGCAGTTGTTAACGGACATCGCAACGGTAGGTCGTGCGCCGGGTTCTCTGATTTGAATCCGCCGCGCACTCTCGGAGCACCGCCTAGGGAGTATAGGTAGGCAGTATCGTAGCAACCGATCCCTTTACCCCTACAGTCGCGAGAGATTGTACCCCGTTACAACTGGCGCACAAATACGTGTGGATTAGGGATTACCACAACGTGACGTCGACCCCGCGACTCATTGTAATTAATTTTCACCTCTCTCTCTCTCGAATCGTCTCGTTTCCGGCGGATCGAGACAATTATTCGTAAATAATTGACTCAAAATTCAACAAAGCGAATTGTAAAGCCTGCGCAAGGTTACAAACTTGAACCTGGTAGAATTGAAGCTTTTCGGATGGACATAACCTGGTCCGACGTCCTAACATTTATAGGTTAGGATAACAAATCCATGCGCACGCCAGGCCACAGTGCACCAAAAATAGAGATTTTTGTTTATTTGAAGTTATCCGCGAGCGATAATTAAATAAGCGCAATAGCCGACCGAAACGCCGACAGTTTGGCCCAACGAGACGAGGACATTATAGTGCAGGTGGACGAGGGGATCCACACCCAAGACGCAGCGCAAATCAAGGCCCACCTAGTACAGATGGAGCTTCGACTTGATGGGTCCCGCTATCAAAAGGCGGAACGCCTACAGCAATGGCTGCTAGGAAATTATTCGGCCGACGAGTTCAGTCAAGAAACTGACACCGTCAATGACCGGATAAGGCAGGTCGAGAAGCGGACAGAAGTGATCCGCCGAGTCGGGGAGAAAACGCCAGGAGCGTTACCTGATGAGAGAGGTACACGCCTGATTGAGGAAAATCTCAATCGTACGACCCGACTACCTAGCGAGGACCTGCCAACAGCCCCAGAGGAGGGCCAGTCTAGCAGCCAATGCAGTCGGAGGGGTAGTCAATCTGAATGGATAACGCTAATAGCGACTGATGGGACGCCATTTGATGTGCCGCGGCTATTCTCCACATGTCTGGCAGAACAAATTGCCAAGACAAAAGCTCTATAGGAGCAAATGGAAAGTATGGTGGCACAGATAACGAGGCTAACCGATGTCATAAGCCACATCACGTCCCAAAGAGCATCAAGTACGCGATTGGATCCACTAGGCCCAAGTCCACGTGTCCAATTTCAGGACACGTATACCTGCTACCGGCTATAGTAGTCACCGGTTCAGCAAGAGGACGCACGACTACAGCCCCAAACGCCAGGACCAGTTCCTAGCGCCACCCTGGGCGGAGCTTGGGAGGGGGGAGACACCTGGGTACCAGGAAGGCCCCATGTGAAGAAAGTTCACCCTTAAGGCCCCAAGTGTCGTGCGTCCCAGAACAACCGTCCTGGGCTTCGCGCTCATTTAACCCCACACGCGACCGAGGCGAGATCGTGAGAAAGTGGGGGATAAAATTCTCAGGGGACGGGAGCGAGAGCATTAACAGCTTTTTAGAGCGCGTGGATGACTGCAGAGTCCTAGCAAACATGACGCAGGATGAAGTCCTTCCTTCACTTTCGCAGTTGCTGGTGGAAGACACCGCAAGGTGGTACCGCAACAACAAAGGAAAGTGGAGGAATTGGGACGAATTCACGTGCTCAATCAAACGCTGGTACGGAGCCAGCGAAACTTACCAAGAGAAGCTGATCTTGGAGTGCACCTCACGTACTCAGGGCGAAGACGAACCGGTACGTGAGTACATGAATTGCATGATAGGCATGCTACAAGAGCTCGTCCCCAAGCCTAGCGAGAGGAACCAGGTAGATCACCTCTACCGAAACATGCTGCCGAGAATCCAGCGCCGGTTCAAGCGAATCGAGGCGCAGACGATCGACCAGCTGTTTGACTTGGCCCGCGAAGCGGAGAGGCTGCAAGAGCGCGAAAAGCTCTACAAACCACCTCCAATGGAAGGGGAGCTGGTGCGGCCGGAGTTCGCGTATAAGGCCAAGAAGAAGTCAGAGAAGGCTCCTCCGAAGGCAAAGGTAGCAGCGGTGGAATCCGATAAATCCACCACCGGCAAGAATCTGGTGGAGCTGGACGCGATTCTCACCCAGCTGAAGAAGCTGCTACGAAGTGAGAACGGGAACGCAGCCGGGAGTATCAAACCAGGAAGTCCCAAGAGTGTGGACGGCGGTTTGCTCAGAAAAAGAAACCGCCGAACCGGCCAGGAGAGCAGAGGGGCCAATACGAGAAGCCTCGCGGCGGAAAGAGCGCGGAAGGAGGGCCAAGCAGGACGCCCTTCGATCCGAGCAAACCGATTTCCTGTAATGGGTGCGGTAAGCTTGCGTATTAATCAATAAGGGAAACGCCTCCGGGAGCGGCTAAACGGGACTCAGGCCGAACCCAAGGGCCAGAGAGTCCCTGAGATGCCCAGAACCTCGGGCCCACGGAATGAACGAGACGCGCGGAGCTCATCCGCGGCGGGATAGACTCGATGAAGCCAGAGGAGCACAGGAAGGGAATCGATTCCCAAGATTCTATTCCTCAAGGTCAGTAGGAGCCACACCGGAGCTACCGTCCAGAGAACGAGACGGGCTGGTGGCTCCAAGCGGAAATAGGCGATTTCCGGATCAGAGCCCTGTACGATCCAGGAGCTTCGACGACGGTAATGGGGTCTAATGGCCTCACAATCGCTACCGCCCTGGGAAAATCGCTCTCTACCGAAAACGCGGGGAGAGTGAAATTGGCTGATGGACATGCATAACCACTGAGTGGGCACGTAATGTTGCCTTTCACCATCGGTGGTGAGACCAAGGAGCTCAGGGTTGCCATTATGCCAAATCTGGACGCCGAATGTTACGTAGGAGTCAATTTCGTACGTGCATTTCGTGCAGTTCTAGACCCAGACGCTGATCAGCTGTTGCTCAAAAGCAGCAAAGCCCACGTCCAGTTAGAGGTAGCTAGCTTGGACGGGGGTACGGCTTCCTTGTCGTCAGCAGGGGTTGCTGAGGCAACCGACAGTCAACGCGAGGAATTGCGTCAGCTGTTTGACCGAGTTCTGTCCAACACCATGCCAAAGATCGGCCGATCTCACGACGTCGAGCACACAATCGACGTCGGATCAGCCAAGCCGATCAAGCAGCGGTACTACCCGGTCTCGGACAAAATCCAAGAAGAAATGCACCGCCAAGGGAAGGAGATGCTTGACTCCGGGGTCATTGAGCCCTCGACCAGCGGATGGTCCAGCCCGGTGGTGATGGCGAGAAAGGATGACAATTCTAGACGGTTTTGTATCGACTTCAGGAAAGTCAACGCTTTAACAAAACCAGATGCATATCCTTTGCCTTTCATGCACGATATACTGCGCAAACTAAGAAAGGCTCGCTATATCTCCATTCTCGACATGAATTGCGCCTATCATCAGATACCGTTGCAAGTCGAGTCGCGCCCTATTACTGCTTTTACAGTTCCTGGATTGGGACTGTTCCAGCTCACGGGTGCCGCGCGCGAAAGCCCGACGGAGAGAAGGGAAACAGGCGAAGCCGAGCGCATCGACGGGGAGATAAGGTACGTGGTGCACCAATCGCGAGCCGCCGAAGCCGTAAAGACTGTCTTTACGGCTATAACTTTAAGTTAGGGATCGGCGGATCTCGCCCGCGCGCAACGGCGAGGGAGCTAACGGGCGACCGCGTACGCGTGCTAGAAAGAGAGAAAGTGCGAGTAACCCCGGTGGTTACACCTCGTCGCGAGACCTCACGCAGCCTATATACGGCCTTTGTAATTTTATTGTTCTTTTCTTTATCCTATGTTAAATCAAATTTATATATCTTTATAATAAATAAAAATTCATATGTAATTAATATCCGAGTACGAGTTTAATTATTGATTACCGGCGTACGTTATTCCCGTTATCCCGAATACCGCCCTCTCCGTTCTAGGAGCGGCCGAGGTAAACTTACCGCGAATTTACCCCTTTTAATCGCGGTCAATTTCAGCTCACAACGTTTTAGCTGTACAAAGACGCGAGATTGGCAAGTGATCTCGCGGTTGTTAACGGACATCGCAACGGTAGGTCGTGCGCGGGGTTCACTGATTTGAATCCGCCGCGCACTCTCGGAGCACCGCCTAGGGAGTATAACTAGGCAGTGTCGTAGCAACCGATCCCTTTACCCCTACCGTCGCGAGAGATTGTACCCCATTACAATATATATATATTACACCGCTTGTGTAAGTTATGTCCTAAAATACGTGAAAATTAGTGATTTTATGAGGTTTATGAGGCATAACTTACACCAGCGGTCTTGGCCAATAATCTAACCCAAGCCATTCGAAAGTTCGCGAAAATGTGAACTTTTGAGAGGTGTTAGATTAAAATCGATTGTGGCGTGGTCGCCTTTTTTTCTGGGAAAATCGCTCTCTACCGAAAACGCGGGGAGAGTGAAATTGGCTGATGGACATGCACAACCACTGAGTGGGCACGTAATGTTGCCTTTCACCATCGGTGGTGAGACCAAGGAGCTCAGGGTTGCCATTATGCCAAATCTGGACGCCGAATGTTACGTAGGAGTCAATTTCGTACGTGCATTTCGTGCAGTTCTAGACCCAGACGCTGATCAGCTGTTCCTCAAAAACAGCAAAGCCCACGTCCAGTTAGAGGTAGCTAGCTTGGACGGAGGTACGGCTTCTTTGTCGTCAGCAGGTGTGGCTGACGCAACCGACAGTCAACGCGAGGAATTGCGTCAGCTGTTGGACCGAGTTCTATCCAACACCATGCCAAAGATCGGTCGATCTCACGATCGAGCACACAATCGACGTCGGATCAGCCAAGCCGATCAAGCAGCGGTACTACCCGGTCTCGGACAAAATCCAAGAAGAAATGCACCGCCAAGGGAAGGAGATGCTTGACTCCGGGGTCATTGAGCCCTCGACCAGCGGATGGTCCAGCCCGGTGGTGATGGCGAGAAAGGATGACAATTCTAGACGGTTTGTATCGACTTCAGGAAAGTCAACGCTTTAACAAAACCAGATGCATATCCTTTGCCTTTCATGCACGATATACTGCGCAAACTAAGAAAGGCTCGCTATATCTCCATTCTCGACATGAATTGCGCCTATCATCAGATACCGTTGCAAGTCGAGTCGCGCCCTATTACTGCTTTTACAGTTCCTGGATTGGGACTGTTCCAGCTCACGGGTTGCCGCGCGCGAAAGCCCGACGGAGAGAAGGGAAACAGGCGAAGCCGAGCGCATCGACGGGGAGATAAGGTACGTGGTGCACCAATCGCGAGCCGCCGAAGCCGTAAAGACTGTCTTTACGGCTATAACTTTAAGTTAGGGATCGGCGGATCTCGCCCGCGCGCAACGGCGAGGGAGCTAACGGGCGACCGCGTACGCGTGCTAGAAAGAGAGAAAGTGCGAGTAACCCCGGTGGTTACACCTCGTCGCGAGACCTCACGCAGCCTATATACGGCCTTTGTAATTTTATTGTTCTTTTCTTTATCCTATGTTAAATCAAATTTATATATCTTTATAATAAATAAAAATTCATATGTAATTAATATCCGAGTACGAGTTTAATTATTGATTACCGGCGTACGTTATTCCCGTTATCCCGAATACCGCCCTCTCCGTTCTAGGAGCGGCCGAGGTAAACTTACCGCGAATTTACCCCTTTTAATCGCGGTCAATTTCAGCTCACAACGTTTTAGCTGTACAAAGACGCGAGATTGGCAAGTGATCTCGCGGTTGTTAACGGACATCGCAACGGTAGGTCGTGCGCGGGGTTCACTGATTTGAATCCGCCGCGCACTCTCGGAGCACCGCCTAGGGAGTATAACTAGGCAGTGTCGTAGCAACCGATCCCTTTACCCCTACCGTCGCGAGAGATTGTACCCCATTACAATATATATATATTACACCGCTTGTGTAAGTTATGTCCTAAAATACGTGAAAATTAGTGATTTTATGAGGTTTATGAGGCATAACTTACACCAGCGGTCTTGGCCAATAATCTAACCCAAGCCATTCGAAAGTTCGCGAAAATGTGAACTTTTGAGAGGTGTTAGATTAAAATCGATTGTGGCGTGGTCGCCTTTTTTTCGATATTCAATATTTCCAAGCGTTCTATCTCTTCGAGATTATAAAATTAAGAATTGTAACCAGGGTAGATAAGTTCTGAAGAATAATTTAAACAAAAGTTGTTTGTAATGTTTTTTCAAAAAAATCAACAGATTTTGAGATAAATGGCTTTAAAAATAGAAATTTTTCTAAAAAATTGAAAAATTTCCACTTTTCATGGTTGAATAACTCTTAGGCAAATTATTTTTAAAACCCAAATTTTTTTTGTATGTTCTGGACGATGTTTCCAGCCTGTTCTCAAATTTTGGAGCGATTTAAAATTTTCATCCTACCACTTGACGTGAAATAGCTCATATATATGTAAATATAAGTATGTATGTGGGTGTGTGTGTGTGTGTGCGTGCGTGCGTGCGTGCGTGCGTGTATATGTGTGTGTGCGGCGGAATATTTATATAATATATATATATATATATTTTAAAATTGTTTTTTCAAGAATACATAATGTATGTATTTTTTCCGTGCGCAAAAAAAAGTTGTGAACATAACTTGAAAGAATGTGTATTAGTTTACTCATTCTTGATAAAACTCATAAAATTTTTAAACGTATACTCAATAATAATAACGGATCTAAAATTCAATGTAATGTTTTACATACAGATGCAAAATTGTTTGAAGATTAAATAAATATTAATCAAGTATAACATACACTTTTCCAAATATCCATATGATATATGCAATGGGTTAAAAATTAAATACATTAATTATTGCATTTTTAAGATAATTCTATTATAAATAGTATAGGCAAAAGAAAATTGAAATTTTAACAGTGGTAATATAAAATACGAATTACATTTAAAAAGATTTTCAAAATCATTAATTTAGGAGCATTTAATGTAAATATTTTTTAAATTAAAATTTCAAAATTGTATGGATATATAAGTGAGTAGATATGTATATTTATATATATAACAATATTTTAAATAAATAAGTATGTATTTATTAGAAACAGAAGAATATTTAAGGAATGAATTTGTTTATTATATTAATTAATATTTTTATCGGTCTTACAGTCAATTATATGGGCAATCAGATTGCCCCTACTTATAATCACCCCCGAAGAATCTATAAAAATAAATATAAAAAATAAAAACACTAACTAAACATAAAAACAAATTATTAATAAAGCAATCTGACTGCCCCCCTGCACCAAAAATCTACTAACCCCAAATATGATGTCCGACGTTTCGAGCTCGCTGCCGCTTCTCATCAGGGACTGAAATGAAAATCTATTCCACACGATATTTAAACCCTCAAGAAAGCCTCCCCACTCCAAGGACCCACCCTAAATAAATTCACACCAATAAACTAAGCTAAGTTAAGATAGGATGATAAATCTACATAATATTAAAATTTTATAAGTGAAATTGTGAATTTTTCTGTAAAAAACCCCTTATACTGTAAAAAATATTTAGTGAATGTCATTTTTTATGAGTCCATTGTGATCGCATTGATACGAGGATAAATTTACCACTATTACAAATTTTTTAAAGAGTCGTTTTTTATTAGTTTTTTGGCTTGGAAGTTTCAGTAGTCCGCGTACGTACGTACGTCCGTCCGTCCATACGTACGTACGTACGTACAACTTTTTATACATACATTTTACCATTAATTATTACAATTGCACAACCGATAATTAATTTTGTTGTCAACAATTAATTGTCGTGGTGCTAGGTATAAATTGTATGTATTCAAAAATTATAATAAATATATATTATTTGTAATATTAATAACAAATTATATTTAGGAATATATCTAAAATAAGCATTTTTCTGTGAATTCCCATTTTACTGTAAATAATTATATCAATAAACAATATCTTTTGTAGACTTTATGTGTCCCTGGAATTATGACAAACAGTTCCTAGATCTTTCGGGAATTTCGGAGGAAATTCGGGATGAGTCGACTAATTACGGGGTTTCCTGGATATTTCGGGAATTTCTGAAATATTTCAGAAAGACTCCACTAATGACGGAATTTTCTGGATATTTCGGGAATATCTAAGGAAATTCGGGATGAATCTACCAATTAAGGGATTTACCTGGATCTTTTGGGAATTCCGAGGTACTTCGGGATGATTCTACCAATTACGGGATTTCCTTGATATTTCGGGAATATCTGAGGAAATTCGTGATGACTCTACCAATTACGGGATTTCCTGGATCTTTCGGGAATTTCTGAGGAAATTCGGGATAACACCAATAATAACGGAATTTCCTGGATATTTCGTGAATTTCTGAGGTATTTCTGGATAACTCTACTAAATAAGGGATTTCCTGGATATTTCGGGAATTTCTGAAATATTTCAGAAAGACTCCACTAATTACGGGATTTCCTTGATATTTCGGGAATATATGAGGAAATTCGTGATGACTCTACCAATTACGGGATTTCCTGGATCTTTCGGTAATTGCTGAGGTATTTAAAAAAATACTCCACTAATTATGGTATTTCCTCGATATTTCCGGAATTTCTGTGGTATTTTTGGATAACTCTACAAATTAAGGGATTTCCTGGATATTTCGGAAATTTCTGAGATATTGTGGAATGACGCTACTAATTACGGGATTTCCTTAATATTTCGGGAATATCTGAGGAAATTCGTGATGACTCTACCAATTACGGGAATTCCTGGATCTTTTGGGAATTCCGAGGTACTTCGGGATGATTCTACCAATTACGGGATTTCCTGGATATTACGCGAATTTCTGTGGAAATTCGGGATGAATCTACTAATTACGGAATGTCCCTTATATTTCGGGAATTTCTGAAATATTTCAGAGAGACTCCACTAATTACGGGATTTCCTGATATTTCGGGTATTTCTGAATATTTCAGAAAGGCTCCACTAATTATGGTATTTCCTGGATATTTCGGGAATATCTAAGGAAATTCGGGATGAATCTACCAATTACGGGATTTCCTGGATCTTTTGGGAATTCCGAGGTACTTCGGGATGATTCTACCAATTACGGGATTTCCTGGATATTACGCGAATTTCTGTGGAAATTCGGGATGAATCTACTAATTACGGAATTTCCCTTATATTCGGAAATTTCTGAAATATTTTAGAGAGACTCCACTAATTACGGGATTTCCTGGATTTTTCGGAAATTTCTGATGTATTTCGAAATGTCTCCACTAATTGTGGTATTTCCTGGATATTTCGGAAATTTCTGATTTATTTCGGGATGACGCTACTAATTACGGGATTTCCTGGATATTTCGGGAATTTCTGAGGTATTTCTGGATAACTCTACTAAATAAGGGATTTCCTGGATATTTCGGGAATTTCTGAAATATTTCAGAAAGACTCCACTAATGACGGGATTTCCTTGATATTTCGGGAATATCTGAGGAAATTCGTGATGACTCTACCAATTACGGGATTTCCTGGATCTTTCGGTAATTGCTGAGGTATTTAAAAAATACTCCACTAATTATGGTATTTCCTCGATATTTCCGGAATTTCTGTGGTATTTTTGGATAACTCTAGAAATTAAGGGATTTCCTGGATATTTCGGGAATTTCTGAGATATTGTGGAATGACGCTACTAATTACGGGATTTCCTTAATATTTCGGGAATATCTGAGGAAATTCGTGATGACTCTACCAATTACGGGAATTCCTGGATCTTTTGGGAATTCCGAGGTACTTCGGGATGATTCTACCAATTACGGGATTTCCTGGATATTACGCGAATTTCTGTGGAAATTCGGGATGAATCTACTAATTACGGAATTTCCCTTATATTTCGGGAATTTCTGAAATATTTCAGAGAGACTCCACTAATTACGGGATTTCCTGGATATTCGGGTATTTCTGAAATATTTCAGAAAGGCTCCACTAATTATGGTATTCCTGGATATTTCGGGAATATCTAAGGAAATTCGGGATGAATCTACCAATTACGGGATTTCCTGGATCTTTGGGAATTCCGAGGTACTTCGGGATGATTCTACCATTACGGGATTTCCTGGATATTACGCGAATTTCTGTGGAAATTCGGGATGAATCTACTAATTACGGAATTTCCCTTATATTTCGGAAATTTCTGAAATATTTAGAGAGACTCCACTAATTACGGGATTTCCTGGATTTTTCGGAAATTTCTGATGTATTTCGAAATGTCTCCACTAATTGTGGTATTTCCTGGATATTTCGGAAATTTCTGATTTATTTCGGGATGACGCTACTAATTACGGGACTTCCTGGATATTTCGGGAATTTCTGAGGTATTTCTGGATAACTCTACTAAATAAGGGATTTCCTGGATATTTCGGGAATTTCTGAAATATTTCAGAAAGACTCCACTAATTACGGGATTTTCTGGATATTTCGGGAATATCTGAGGAATTTCGTGATGATTCTACCAATTACGGGAATTTCTGGATCTTTCGGTAATTGCTGAGGTATTTAAAAAAAAACTCCACTAATTATGGTATTTCCTGGATATTTGAGAATTTCTGTGGTATTTTTGGATAACTCTACCAATTAAGGGATTTCCTGGATATTTCGGGAATTACTGAGGTATATCTGGATAACTCTACTAATTATGGGATTTCTTGGATATTTCGGGAATTTTTGAAATATTTCAGAAAGACTCCACTAATGACGGAATTTTCTGGATATTTCGGGAATATATGAGGAACTTCGTGATGACTCTACCAATTACGGGAATTCCTGGATCTTTCGGTAATTCCTGAGGTATTTAAAAAAATCTCCACTAATTATGGTATTTCCTGATATTTCCGGAATTTCTGTGTATTTTTGGATAACTCTACAAATTAAGGGATTTCCTGGATATTCTTTCGGGAATTTCTGAGGAAATTCGGGATAACACCAATAATAACGGAATTTCCTGGATATTTCGTGAATTTCTGAGGTATTTCTGGATAACTCTACTAAATAAGGGATTTCCTGGATATTTCGGGAATTTCTGAAATATTTCAGAAAGACTCCACTAATTACGGGATTTCCTTGATATTTCGGGAATATCTGAGGAAATTCGTGATGACTCTACCAATTACGGGATTTCCTGGATCTTTCGGTAATTGCTGAGGTATTTAAAAAAATACTCCACTAATTATGGTATTTCCTCGATATTTCCGGAATTTCTGTGGTATTTTTGGATAACTCTACAAATTAAGGGATTTCCTGGATATTTCGGGAATTTCTGAGATATTGTGGAATGACGCTACTAATTACGGGATTTCCTTAATATTTCGGGAATATCTGAGGAAATTCGTGATGACTCTACCAATTACGGGAATTCCTGGATCTTTTGGGAATTCCGAGGTACTTCGGGATGATTCTACCAATTACGGGATTTCCTGGATATTACGCGAATTTCTGTGGAAATTCGGGATGAATCTACTAATTACGGAATTTCCCTTATATTTCGGGAATTTCTGAAATATTTCAGAGAGACTCCACTAATTACGGGATTTCCTGGATATTTCGGGTATTTCTGAAATATTTCAGAAAGGCTCCACTAATTATGGTATTTCCTGGATATTTCGGGAATATCTAAGGAAATTCGGGATGAATCTACCAATTACGGGATTTCCTGGATCTTTTGGGAATTCCGAGGTACTTCGGGATGATTCTACCAATTACGGGATTTCCTGGATATTACGCGAATTTCTGTGGAAATTCGGGATGAATCTACTAATTACGGAATTTCCCTTATATTTCGGAAATTTCTGAAATATTTTAGAGAGACTCCACTAATTACGGGATTTCCTGGATTTTTCGGAAATTTCTGATGTATTTCAGAAAGGCTCCACTAATTATGGTATTTCCTGGATATTTCGGGAATATCTAAGGAAATTCGGGATGAATCTACCAATTACGGGATTTCCTGGATCTTTTGGGAATTCCGAGGTACTTCGGGATGATTCTACCAATTACGGGATTTCCTGGATATTACGCGAATTTCTGTGGAAATTCGGGATGAATCTACTAATTACGGAATTTCCCTTATATTTCGGAAATTTCTGAAATATTTTAGAGAGACTCCACTAATTACGGGATTTCCTGGATTTTTCGGAAATTTCTGATGTATTTCGAAATGTCTCCACTAATTGTGGTATTTCCTGGATATTTCGGAAATTTCTGATTTATTTCGGGATGACGCTACTAATTACGGGACTTCCTGGATATTTCGGGAATTTCTGAGGTATTTCTGGATAACTGTACTAAATAAGGGATTTCCTGGATATTTCGGGAATTTCTGAAATATTTCAGAAAGACTCCACTAATTACGGGATTTTCTGGATATTTCGGGAATATCTGAGGAATTTCGTAATGATTCTACCAATTACGGGAATTTCCTGGATCTTTCGGTAATTGCTGAGGTATTTAAAAAAAAACTCCACTAATTATGGTATTTCCTGGATATTTTGAGAATTTCTGTGGTATTTTTGAATAACTCTACCAATTAAGGGATTTCCTGGATATTTCGGGAATTTCTGAGGTATATCTGGATAACTCTACTAATTATGGGATTTCTTGGATATTTCGGGAATTTGTGAAATATTTCAGAAAGACTCCACTAATGACGGGATTTCCTTGATATTTCGGGAATATCTGAGGAAATTCGTGATGACTCTACCAATTACGGGATTTCCTGGATCTTTCGGTAATTGCTGAGGTATTTAAAAAAATACTCCACTAATTATGGTATTTCCTCGATATTTCCGGAATTTCTGTGGTATTTTTGGATAACTCTACAAATTAAGGGATTTCCTGGATATTTCGGGAATTTCTGAGATATTGTGGAATGACGCTACTAATTACGGGATTTCCTTAATATTTCGGGAATATCTGAGGAAATTCGTGATGACTATACCAATTACGGGATTTCCTGGATCTTTCGGGAATTTCTGAGGAAATGCGGGATAACACCAATAATAACGGAATTTCCTGGATATTTCGGGAATTTCTGAAGTATTTCTGGATAACTCTACTAAATAAAGGATTTCCTGGATATTTCGGGAATTTCTGAAATATTCAGAAAGACTCCACTAATGACGGAATTTTCGGGATATTTCGGGAATATATAAGGAAATTCGTGATGACTCTACCAATTACGGGAATTCCTGGATCTTTCGGTAATTGCTGAGGTATTTAAAAAAAAACTCCACTAATTATGGTATTTCCTGGATATTTCCGGAATTTCTGTGGTATTTTTGGATAACTCTACAAATTAAGGGACTTCCTGGATATTTCGGGAATTTCTGTGGAAATTCGGGATGAATCTACTAATTACGGAATTTCCCTTATATTTCGGGAATTCCTGAAATATTTCAGAGAGACTCCACTAATTACGGGATTTCCTGGATTTTTCGGAAATTTCTGATGTATTTCGAAATATCTCCACTAATTGTGGTATTTCCTGGATATTTCGGAAATTTCTGATTTATTTCGGGATGACGCTACTAATTACGGGATTTCCTGGATATTTCGGGAATTTCTGAGGTATTTCTGGATAACTCTACAAATTAAGGGATTTCCTGGATATTTCGGGAATTTCTGAAATATTTCAGAAAGACTCACTAATTACGGGATTTTCTGGATATTTCGGAAATATCTGAGGAATTTCGTGATGATTCTACCAATTACGGGATTTCCTGGATCTTTCGATAATTGCTGAGGTATTTAAAAAAAAACTCCACTAATTATGGTATTTCCTGGATATTTCAGGAATTTCTGTCGTATTTTTGGAATACTCTACAATTAAGGGATTCCTGGATATTTCGGGAATTTCTGAGATATTTCGGGATAACTCTACCTAATTACGGGATTTCCTTGATATTTCGGGAATATCTGAGGAAATTCGTGATGACTCTACCAATTACGGGATTTCCTGGATCTTTCGGGAATTTCTGAGGAAATGCGGGATAACACCAATAATAACGGAATTTCCTGGATATTTCGGGAATTTCTGAGGTATTTCTGGATAACTCTACTAAATAAAGGATTTCCTGGATATTTCGGGAATTTCTGAAATATTCAGAAAGAGTCCACTATTTATGGTATTTCCTGGATATTTCGGGAATATCTGAGGAAATTCGGGATGAATCTACCAATTACGGGATTTCCTGGATCTTTTGGGAATTCCGAGGTATTTCGGGATGATTCTACCAATTACGGGATTTCCTCGATATTACGCGAATTTCTGTGGAAATTCGGGATGAATCTTCTAATTACGGAATTTCCTGTATAATTCGGGAATTTTGAAATATATCAGAAAGACTCCACTAATTACGGGATTCCTCGATATCTCGGGAATTTCTGAGGAATTTCTGGATAACTCTACAAATGAAGGGATTTCCTGGATCTTTCGGGAATTTCTGAGGTTTTTCGAAGTGTCTCCACTAATTGTGGAATTTCCAGGATATTTCGGGAATTTATGAGGTATTTCGGGATGACGCTAAAAGTTACGGGATTTCCTAGAAATTTTGGGAATTGCTGAAATATTCAGAAAGACTCCACTAATTACGGGATTTCCTGGATATTTCGGGAATTTCTGAAATATTCAGAAAGACTCACTAATTACGGGATTTTCTGGATATTTCGGAAATATCTGAGGAATTTCGTGATGATTCTACCAATTACGGGATTTCCTGGATCTTCCGATAATTGCTGAGGTATTTAAAAAAAAACTCCAGTAATTATGGTATTTCCTGGATATTTCAGGAATTTCTGTCGTATTTTTGGAATACTCTACAAATTAAGGGATTTCCTGGATATTCGGGAATTTCTGAGATATTTCGGGATAACTCTACTAATTACGGGATTTCCTTGATATTTCGGGAATATCTGAGGAAATTCGTGATGACTCTACCAATTACGGGATTTCCTGGATCTTTCGGGAATTTCTGAGGAAATGCGGGATAACACCAATAATAACGGAATTTCCTGGATATTCGGGAATTTCTGAGGTATTTCTGGATAACTCTACTAAATAAAGGATTTCCTGGATATTTCGGGAATTTCTGAAATATTCAGAAAGAGTCCACTATTTATGGTATTTCCTGGATATTTCGGGAATATCTGAGGAAATTCGGGATGAATCTACCAATTACGGGATTTCCTGGATCTTCCGATAATTGCTGAGGTATTTAAAAAAAAACTCCAGTAATTATGGTATTTCCTGGATATTTCAGGAATTTCTGTCGTATTTTTGGAATACTCTACAAATTAAGGGATTTCCTGGATATTTCGGGAATTTCTGAGATATTTCGGGATAACTCTACTAATTACGGGATTTCCTTGATATTTCGGGAATATCTGAGGAAATTCGTGATGACTCTACCAATTACGGGATTTCCTGGATCTTTCGGGAATTTCTGAGGAAATGCGGGATAACACCAATAATAACGGAATTTCCTGGATATTTCGGGAATTTCTGAGGTATTTCTGGATAACTCTACTAAATAAAGGATTTCCTGGATATTTCGGGAATTTCTGAAATATTCAGAAAGAGTCCACTATTTATGGTATTTCCTGGATATTTCGGGAATATCTGAGGAAATTCGGGATGAATCTACCAATTACGGGATTTCCTGGATCTTTTGGGAATTCCGAGGTATTTCGGGATGATTCTACCAATTACGGGATTTCCTCGATATTACGCGAATTTCTGTGGAAATTCGGGATGAATCTTCTAATTACGGAATTTCCTGTATAATTCGGGAATTTTTGAAATATATCAGAAAGACTCCACTAATTACGGGATTTCCTCGATATCTCGGGAATTTCTGAGGAATTTCTGGATAACTCTACAAATGAAGGGATTTCCTGGATCTTTCGGGAATTTCTGAGGTTTTTCGAAGTGTCTCCACTAATTGTGGAATTTCCAGGATATTTCGGGAATTTATGAGGTATTTCGGGATGACGCTAAAAGTTACGGGATTTCCTAGAAATTTTGGGAATTGCTGAAATATTTCAGAAAGACTCCACTAATTACGGGATTTCCTGGATATTTTTTATTTTAATACCTTGTTTTAATATATTAATATTTTTGTCTTCAATATAATTTTTGTTGACAATTTCTTGTTATTGTTTTCTGTCAATACTTATTTTTACAGTATCTTTGTTTTTAATTCTTCTTTATAATTTTGAGATTCTTCTATTACATTTTCTTTCGATATTGTATTTTTTTCAATATTGTGTCCGAAACCTTGTTTTAATCGCGAGCGAAGCGAGCGTTTTTGGCTACTCTTATTTAATTTACTTGACTCTAACATTAAATTAACATTCTTATCATTCTTAAATATATGAATATTCTCAAGACTTTCTCTTTTAAATTTATTCATAATATTTTGTTCTAAAATTTGTACATTTTTAAAATCAAATGAATGAACAAAATCTAAACAATGCTCTTTCAAACCTGATGTGACAGATACACTCCTCAAACTATATTTATGTTCATAAATTCTCTTTTTCAAATATCTACTAGTTTGACCAATGTAACATTTATCACAATCAATACAATTTATTTTATAAACAACTCCAGATTTATCATCCTGTCTATCTGTATCCTTACAATTATTAAACAGAAAACTTAAATTATTAATATTTCTAAAGAAAACTTGAATATCTAGTTTTTTAAATTCTTTTCTTATTCTTTCAGATAAACCTCTAACATACGGTATAACAACAAATGCATCAATTTTAATATCTACTCTAACTTTTAATTTACTATTATAAATTTGATTCACTCTCTCTTCAATCACTCTATTAATCAAATCTATCGGATAATTATTATTAACAAAAGTTTTTTTAACTAAATCCAAATTTACTTTTCTAAAATCTAAAATAAAATTTCTCATCACCAGTTCAGTGACAAGATTGGTGCGTTGAAAGGTGAAATTGACCGTGCCGTTGGACAGTCACACGGTGATTTTAGAAAAGTAAATTTGGATTTAGTTAAAAAAAAAAAAAAAAAAAAAACTTTTGTTAATAATAATTATCCGATAGATTTGATTAATAGAGTGATTGAAGAGAGAGTGAATCAAATTTATAATAGTAAATTAAAAGTTAGAGTAGATATTAAAATTGATGCATTTGTTGTTATACCGTATGTTAGAGGTTTATCTGAAAGAATAAGAAAAGAATTTAAAAAACTAGATATTCAAGTTTTCTTTAGAAATATTAACAATTTAAGTTTTTTGTTTAATAATTGTAAGGATATAGATAGAAAGGATGATAAATCTGGAGTTGTTTATAAAATAAATTGTATTGATTGTGATAAATGTTACATTGGTCAAACTAGTAGATATTTGAAAAAGAGAATTTATGAACATAAATATAGTTTGAGGAGTGTATCTGTCACATCAGGTTTGAAAGAGCATTGTTTAGATATTGTTCATTCATTTGATTTTAAAAATGTAGAAATTTTAGAACAAAATATTATGAATAAATTTAAAAGAGAAAGTCTTGAGAATATTCATATATTTAAGAATGATAAGATAATATTTAAGAATGATAAGATAATCCTATCTTAACTTAGCTTAGTTTATTGGTGTGAATTTATTTAGGGTGGGTCCTTGGAGTGGGGAGGCTTTTTTGAGGGTTTAAATATCGTGTGGAATAGATTTTCATTTCAGTCCCTGATGAGGAGCGGCAGCGAGCTCGAAACGTCGGACATCATATTTGGGGTTAGTAGATTTTTGGTGCAGGGGGGCAGTCAGATTGCTTTATTAATAATTTGTTTTTATGTTTAGTTAGTGTTTTTATTTTTTATATTTATTTTTATAGATTCTTCGGGGGTGATTATAAGTAGGGGCAATCTGATTGCCCATATAATTGACTGTAAGACCGATAAAAATATTAATTAATTTAGTTATACTACAGTCGACATAAGTAATATTTTATTAATTTGTTTATTATAATCAAAATAAATATTTGGGCTCTGTAAAGGAAAAATAAATTGGATATAATTATGGATTAAAACGCAAATTTTGAAAGTAGGTGCAAATTACGTATTACGCGAGAAATGGAAGAAACAGGTTTTTATATATATGCCGCTAAAATGTTATAAATAGTTCTATAAATTAATACAAAAATTTATTTATTTAAGAAGAAAGTTTTATTACTCTAAAAGTACATAATATTAATGACATTGAACTTTTGGCGATGATCGTTCGTCATTAAATAAATTAATTGTAGGAGGTGAAGTTCTATTTATAACCGTTTAAAATAATCCAAAATTTTAATAAGTTGTTACTAAATACTATAATTTAGTAAGTATATGCACTTTTCTATTTTTGGTAAGTTAATTTTTCATTAACATTTATAATTATTAAAATATAAATTTAAGCTTTATAAGAATTCATATAGTTTAACATTTACAGTTATCATTTAATATGTGTCTATTTTTTTAATTATTTTTATTCTGATTTCATTACATTAAATTTTGGTAAAAACTTTTATTAATTAACTACAATCGTATTTAAAAAAAAATTAAATTTTTGGTATAAAACCCAATGCACTATAACAGTACCTCCAAGATGTAGTGTGAATCTGTTTAATTTCTAAGGTGTCCACGGTAGTGAAAAAATAATACAATTTAAAACATTATATTAAATAAATTAATAACGAAAAACCTTTTTCGAAATTAAAAATAGGGGGTTTGCGCGCGAAGCACGCAGGGGGGCGAAGCCCCCCTAGTATATATGTATATGGGGTATTCCACGTGAAGTGGTCCGAACAAAATTTTAAAATGCACCAAATTTTGGGTACACTTTGCAAATGTTTTTCAGAATACAGAAAAAAATTTTTAGGTACTGGAATTTATTTGCTCAAAAGTTATTCTAACCTCAAGAAGTGAACTTTTTCCAGTTTTTTTCAACAACAGCTGGGTTCATCGCTATATAACTCAAAATCTATCAACTTTTACTATGTAACATTATATGTAACATTCGTTGCTAATTATATCTAGAATTTATTCTTCTGGGTTAGAATTTCTAATCTCAAGGTCAATGTTACATAAACTACATGTCAATATTCAACTTGAAAAAAGTACAAGTGCGCCACCTTTGATTTTTTCATCCAAAGTCTAAAAGAAAGCTTGGAGCAATACCTTTCAAATGGTCTGTAGCATTTTTATGGCCTCCAATTCTGTAAAAAGTTATGACAATTTAAAGAAAGACAAAAAATTCACAAAAATTAACATGGTAATTCCCATTTAAATTTTTAAAAAAATTTCGTGTTTCTTTAAATTGTCATAACTTTTTACAGAATTGGAGGCCATAAAAATGCTACAGACCATTTGAAAGGTATTGCTCCAAGCTTTCTTTTAGATTTTTGGATGAAAAAATCAAAGGTGGCGCACTTGCACTTTTTTCAAGTTGAATATTGACATGTAGTTTATGTAACATTGACCTTGAGATTAGAAATTCTAACCCAGAAGAATAAATTCTAGATATAATTAGCAACGAATGTTACATATAATGTTATATAGTAAAAGTTGATAGATTTTGAGTTATATAGCGGTAAACCCAGCTGGTGTTGAAAAAAATATGGAAAAATTCACTTTTTGATGTTAGAATAACTTTTGAGCAAATAGATTCCAGTACCTAAAAATTTTTTTCTGTATTCTGAAAAACATTTGCAAAGTGTACCCAAAATTTGGTGCATTTTAAAATTTTGATCGGACCAATTCACGTGGAATACCCCATATATATATATATAATATATAAAAATTTCGCCGCCGCCGCCGTGTCTAAGAATTCAGGATTCAACATATTGTCACGGGAACGAACGTCGTAGATCGTTCCCGCGACTTCGTCGCCTCGAGTCACCCGAAACCGTGCGCGTTAACGAAACTACGCGTCTTGGTGGCGACGTCTCTCTACCAAGAGACGCGATAACGAACCGTGCGACTTGTGCACTCCATGGACCGTTAGGCCCAGTGCAATTCAAACTAAGCACCTTCCCCCAAAATTTCCCCTTCAACGCTTTTTTACAAGCGTTTCCAATGACGCAGCGGCTGCCCCCGCCAGTCATTCGGGAATTGTACGAGCAATTAGGAGGACGTGTTGTCCTCTCAATAAAGAATCTATACCAATACAAGTTGTTACTTTTATTCAAAGTTCACGAGTGCCCTCGTAGCGAGTCACCCACGTTACATTGGTGGCAGCGGTGGTCTATGACCCACGTTACATTGGTGGCATCGGTGGTCTACGACCGGCACCGTGGTTTTTTTTTTTAAGTTTTCACTGAAAAGTTCGAATTTTCGTATTTTCATCTCAATTATTTTCCCGGCTCAAGTGAAAAGTACTAGTGCATCGAATCAGTTTGTAATTACCAACGATAAATAAGTTACAGTTATTTGTTACACCAGAAAATCACATTATTATTAACCAAAATCAAACATATTTTTAATTTTTGGAAAAATTACTTCATTCATCTTTCGACCAAATCAGTTATTTATCATATCGAAAAGTGAATCAATTAAAACCAACAATAATTATAAATCAAATTGGAAAATTGGATCCAACCAATCAATCAAAATTTGTGGTCATTAATGGTACATAAACAAATAAGAAAATTTTTCAAATTGGATTTTCATTAACTATTAAATACACAAACTCCTACAAAATACAAGGTATGACTTTTACTATTTTCTTAGATTAAATTTATACAATGATAATTTAAATTACCGTAGTCCCTTCTTACGCGCGTTAACCGCTTAAATAAAAAAAAAAAGAAAAAAATTACCAAGCAAAACATTGGTCCTTTTTTAACTTCAAACTTTCACTTTAAACACACATATAACTTCGTTTGTTATTTTCTTTTTACCGAGAAAAGTGATATTTTATCAAAATAATCAAACATATTTCTTTTAAACTACTTTACAATTTAAAATCACAATACTTTATACAAGCAATTTTTTTAATTGTCAAACTTAAAATTTTAGTTCATTATTATTATCGCATGTATTTTTTTAAATCATTAAATTTTTGCGTTTTTCTTCCCAAAAAGTCATTCTGTCAAAAAAAATGCAATTACACCAAAACAAAACGTATTACAATTACCATAATGCGCGCTTTTACATGCCAATATCCCAGTTTCGTCGGATCATAGCACGATGCTATTTTATGACACCGTCGGCAACAAGCGTCCCTACCCTAGTTTTATAAGTATACAAAATATATGTGTGCGGCGGACAGTGACATGTCACCCATCCCAGACTACCTGGGGTTTTCCCAATTATTCTTTATACAAACTTCCCCAAAAATTTTACTATTCTACCTATCCAAATGTGTAGTGAGTGCGAGTCGTCGGCTCGCATGTGTGCGTCCGAAGGATCGCACTCATCGCCAAAAATCCTTTTTTTTTCTCTCCCAATTTCACCAAAACAACATTTTAAAAATTTTACAAACAATTTCAATAAAATGAATATCAAAACAAATATACATTTGATTTACATACATCGTTGTTTAACTAAAAATAAAATTGTTTTCTTACTCTTTAGATAATTATAACTTAATATTTAATCATTTCAACAAAACCCATAACTAAAAGCACTAATAAAATTTAGATTAATCAATGATATACGAGTTTAATATTAAAAACTACTTATTGAGTTTAAACAAACAATATACTTCAATAACAATATAAACTTAACTGAAACCACATAATGAACGTACATACAAACTTTTATATCGATACCGTGAAAATAACAAAAAAAAAATATCAAAAAATAAGCAGTTAATTTTAATAGTTTATCAATAAACAAATACAACTGCACAATAATTTTAAACGTTTCAGTCTTAAGTTCACTAAGATAAAACATCTAAATTTTTTTTAAATTAAATTAAATTTCGATCATTCTGTCCAACTTTCCACTTTTTGTTAGAAATTTCGATGCAGAAACAAGAAATAAACAGAATTTTAAATAGTATCATAACACGAATCAAATATTTAACGTAAGGTTGATATCGTTAATTTATAGCCGAATCGAATATATTTAGATAATACAATATGCAAAAAAAAACAAATTGAGTTTAATTCATTAAGCAAATTCGTATTTGTTCATTTCATGAATGTAGCATAATACATACATTAGGTTTGAGGGAAATTCATATATGTCCCGATTCACCATTCTGCATGTCCAGAATCACCATCCAACTGGATGTAAGCATCCCGATTCAGCGTCTTTAGTTTTTTTTTCAATTCTCTTTCATTCAACAAAAACCAGTACAATTTTTTGTTGTGAATCAATTTTGAGAGACTAGGTAATAATGAAAACATACATACACATCAGAAAAATGCAAAATCTCGCATCTGTATTGCACATATTATACAATATAAATGTACGTACATTTCAATACATCTTACATTTTTTAGTCTAATTCTACAATCTTATGTTACGTTGGTATATTGAACTTTACTTTTATACTTGAACTTAACGTATTATACTTGAACTTGACTTTTTATATTTGAACTTGACCTTTGGCATACTGAACTTGATCTTTACATCTCGAACTCGACCTTTTCATACTTGAACTTGACGTTTTATACTTGAACTTGACTTTTGACATAATCGAACTTTATTTTTTATTATTGAACTTGACTTTCATCTATTATTAGCATTTCTCTGAATTTTTCAAATTTTATTCGTCCTATAAAATTTTACACCTTTTTTCAAATACCTTTTACCCTTTTTTCAAATTTTTTTTATTACATTTTTATTTAGTTATTACAAACCCACAACACCAACGGTTATACATAGAAACATTAACCCCAGCAGAAAACATACAATTTTTTTTAAATTTTATCAGGTGATATTATTTTATTACTTCTTACTTTAGCACACTTTAAAAGGTGGTATCTGTATTCATATACATACATATGCATTCGCAAAAGTTACCAATGGCCATGGACACCCTAACAGCCATGCGGCTCGATTTAAAGCGCAGGCTCTCGTTGGAATCAAACCCAAACCAACGTCATATTCTTTTCTTAACAGAAATTTACATCGACGAATTTTACGAAACATTCACAAAAATAAACGAAAAACATGAAGTTAAAACCAGAATGTACATGGCAAGAGAAAACATCCCCGGACAAGCAATCATTCCTAAAATTAACATACCAGTTCTATTCATCAACAACACACCAGTTACCAAATTAACAATTTACAACATATTCTTCAATATCACTCCAGAAGAATTAACACAATGCTTACACAATCATATGATACAGGATTTTTCAGTAGATAAAATTAACAAAAAGTTTAAAGGTATATCAGCAGACGTCACTTAGCAATTAGCAATTTCAGCACAAATTCAAACAATGACTTGCAGTCGTACACTCATATTAACGTACACAAATGGCAAATCATCTCAACTTCGAAGTCAACCAAATCAACAGTTATTTTTCAACAACTCAACAATGGCTAACACTTCGAGTCAACATTTCAATCATAACAAGTTACCAGCCCACTTAGCTAAATTTGTTTTCAACACTGAAGCCGTTCGAATTTTATCAGAATTTATAACCTCTCAGGACTTTATAAAATTTTACGAAGCATGCTACAGCCCTCCCATAGGTCAACTTTTTCCACTCAGTTTTGAATCAGACAATCCCAGGTATAATCAAGAACAAGGCCTATCAAACGCTTTCCAAGACACGGAAACTTTTAAATTTAGATCATTTTTATTTAAAAATCACACATATCCAATAGACGCAACCTCAGTAACAAGAATACTCAACAAATCCATCTGCAACAATCTTTTTCAAATTCTTCACATTAACGAAATGGACTTATCGGGCATATCAACCTCAAATACTATTATTCATTTTCAGTCAACCGAATTCAAAATTAATAAACTCACATTAGACCCAACTACTGGCAACGCCGAAAGAAACTTATCACTACTCCACGTTAAACATTTTTCAGTCATAGGAAATAATACTTTTAAATTCAACCGGTTAGACACAAATCATTTAAAAATTTTATCAACTTTAGTAATCAACAATTGCAAATTTATTAAAATTCTTTCAATACTACAAACCTTACAGACAGACAACAACCTTTCCAAATTTCACTTCATTAATAGCAATTCAATAGACGTCCACTCATTACATTTAATCAATGCAGTTTTCTCAGAACACAACAAAATCAATTCTTTCAACTTTTCATTTTCACCGAATACAGCACCAGGTAACTTATACATTAATCGATTTTCAGTCAACCAATTAGAGACGCTAACACACCTCGACATTAGCTACAACTTTTATCCAAACCCAATTATAAATAATTTAATTATCAATTCACCCTACATTCAACACTTAAACCTCTTAGGATTACAAGCACCAGCAAACCTCAGCTTCCCACTTTCCCTATCTTCGATACAACTGGAATATTTTCAAAACATCAACAACCTTTTTACCGGTCTTGTCCACTTAAATTTACGCCATTTATACGTTTTAAATGTTTTCGGGAAAAAAAGAACACATGCTATTAGCTTAGAATTTATGTTGAGGCAATTTAACCCACTTATAGAATTTACTTTTATTTTCATAAAATGCAAATTTTTTCAAATCCGCCAGTACAAACAGAGATGCCAGAGTATGGGCATTACAGTAGAAGAACGCGCTGATTGTATTAAATTTATTTACAAACCAACTCAGAAAGAATAATGAGTACAAACAATAACCATCCCCAACCAACAACTATGGTCGTTGGTAGCTTTTGTTTCCCTTATCAAACTACAATATTATTATGTTGCTAACTTTATATATATATACATACATACATAGACATCATTTTGTTATGCCAAGAGAAACTTGTGACACAAATTTTTGTTTTGCTTTTCTTTTTTTTCCTTTTGACACATGTGAGCAGTAAACCGCAGGTTGTTTTGGGGTAGGAAGCTGATCTGTATTTTTACGTTTGTTAGTGGAAGTCAACCTTCTTATTGTGACTTGTAGGCGCGCACACGGTGTCAAGGAAAATTAATTATTTTCAATTTTTTCTTTCAATTACAAGTTAACACGTATTTAGAACTCAACATCAACAATGCAAACCCCATCAGCGGCACTCTGTATGTGGTAAAGCCACGGAAGCTGATCTGTATTTTTACGTTTGTTGGACGAAGTAGTCCCACCCGCGTTACAATTACAAGTCTCTCTTCTATTCTAATATTTACTATTTACCCTTTTCAGGACAATCCCCTTTTTTTTTCTCTTTCCGCAATTATATTACGTAAACTAGCATATACACATTTAGGCGGTTACCGCAATAAGAAGGGACAATCATAAAAGAAAACTTAAAATAACCAAACAATCAAACAAAAAAGAATTGCTTATTATAATTTAAGATTAGTCAGTATTTGCACAACCCCAGTGCAACCCTACACACATAAAGAGAAGATATTGCTTGGAACATTCAACAAACTCAAATCAACAAGTATTTATACATCAAATAATACATTCATTGACAAAAGTTCCATTAATATTCGAACAATCACACACTACAAACATGTCAGATCACCACCCCCTACTACGTTCAGACAGCTCCGGTAGCTTAATGACCAGCAAAAGCGACCCTGGCGCACGCCCTCGCAATAGCCCAATTTTAGAAGAAGCACTCAACATTCGTCAACATAAATCAGCACAAGAAATAGATACGCAATCAAAAATTCAGAATATTGTAGACTATTTTCAAATCCAACGTCTGTCATCTCAATCAGAATTTAAACGTGCTATCGCAGCATTGGAAGTGTCAGCATTTCGACAATTGAGACAATTACACCCGGAAAACCACAATGAACCACAATCCAACTCAGAATCCGACCCCACAGATACAGAAGACGTACAAGTTATAAAAATTCATACACCAACTCCCAAACAGAGATTATTATTAAACCTACACATGTTCATCACTCTACAAAACTGCAAATGCCAACACAAGATTATATTCAAGCTTCACAACAAAATTTTCAACTACGAACTCCTCAACCCTTTCAACCATCCACCCCACCAATAACAATAAACAGAAGCCCTAATCGTTCACCAACATCACCAATAGTTACTCAACGCAAGCAAACAAACTTCACTAAACCATATACTACTGTTGCCTCGGCCACCCACCCAGAATTGAGCAATATTTACAATCTACAATCACGTACAGATGTACCGAAGTCGATCCACACAGACAATCAATCTACTGCCACATCTCCAACCAAACCCAAGACACCGTTTATTGACCTCTGGGCAGCAGCAACAGCAGCAAATTTCGTTTTAATACCACAAGATGTTTTCAATAAATCACTAAATCAACTTTCATCTTCTTGCGTTCAAACAACCCAATCTCAAAGACAGTCACCTAACAAAACCGATAAACCCCTTATTACAAACACTCCAACTACAAACCATCAATTCAACAATACTTCAGCACCAACTCAACCAAATTATGGTCACAAATCTCAACAAAATCAACATAACAAAATTCACAATCATCAACTTCCAATTTTTCATCTCGGATCAACGCAACAAACTGCTACTTCTTTTCAACAACAACCACCAACTACCACTGCACCAAGTCAATCATTAATCCCTCAAGTCACTCAACATACACAAAATCAAGCTAATATTACACAACCATTCGGCAACTCAGCCTTTCAACCAATTTCAGTCCCAACTCAACCTCACACAAATTTAACAATAAACCAACCGTCGCACCAAATTATAACCCCACCACCGCAACACATTTACTCCCCACATCGAAATTTTAGTTCAACACAAATTAGACCATACTCAACATCTGCAGTTTATTACACTTTACACATAATTCCCTCCTTCGATGGAACACCGGAATTATTAGAAGCTTTTGCAGCAACTATCAGAAGCGCAGTCTTCATGCAACCACCAGAATTTGAAAAAGCACTTCTAATCGCATTAACAACCAAATTACAAGGACGAGCAGCACAAACATATGCACCTAGATTACCCCATTACAACACAATAGAAGAACCAATACAAGTACTGCGACCGCAGAGGCCATGACACCGACAGTTGTATTACACTACAAGTCGACAAAAAATTACAACAACAATGCCAACAGGAACAACCAACAACCCAATAACAACCCATTTGACTACAACAGTTACACCGGCCCAAATAATAATCGTTATAACAATAACCAACCTTTTAACAATAATAGATCTTTCAATTATAACAATCAGAGTTCTTCGAATCGACAATCCAACAATTTTAACAACCAACGTTCCAACAACAACCAATCTTTCAACAATAGTCAACGACTTAACAACAACAATGGATACCAATTCAATAACAACAATCAAAATAACAACGGTTTTCGTTTTAACAACAATAATCAGAATAACAATGGCCATCGTTTCAACAATCAACAACAAAACACCAATTTTCGTCAGAACAATAATTATCAAAATAACCAAAATAGATATCAAAACAACCAGAATAGAAATAACTATAATCAAAATAACAACAATTACCAACACAATCAGAATAGCAACCAAAACTACAACAATCAAAACAACAATTATCGAAATAATCAAGGTAATAATCAAAACAATAATCAAAACAAAAACCAAAATGACAACAACCAACGTAATAATAAAAATAACCCCAATAACAATAACCAGAATCAACAAGTCAACTCAAATAATCAAAGCAGCAACAATGCTCAATCAGGCAATCAGCTTTTAATCTAATAACTTGCTCGCCACAATCCTCAGCGGACGAGCATATTAACACAACCACACCCCTTTCTTCACAACAACAAGTCATTTCACGAACAAACATCAACTTACGTTTTTTATCCACAGGGAGAAAACCACCAATTCTAGAATTAGAAAGTAGCAATTTTATTAATCACAAAGCCAGATTTTACGCAGATTCCGGCGCGGATATTTCTATTATTAAAGAGCACCTATTACAGTATAACACTATAATCGATACAAGTACTACCTTGGGAATTAATGGAGTAACAGAAGGAGAGAGCAAGACGCTCGGAAAAGTAGATATTAAGTTAAATGATTTTTTGTGCACATCCTTATTGATGCCGCAAATAAATGTGTAGTTTTAAGCAACACTAGAATTCCCTTTACCAAAAATGAGTGTTTTGTTATCCCGCCTAGAATGCGTCGAATTATATATGCTAATGTTACCAAAAATTCAGCCCAAACCGGATGGGTGCCGTTACAAAATCTGAAGCCTGGCATTTTGTTTGGCAACTTCTTAGCCAATAATAACGATGGTAAAGTACACGCAGAATGCGTCAATACAAATAACAAGCCCGTGGAAATTCCAATACCCGCAGTAAAAATTTTAAAATGTGAAACGACTATAGAAGATAGTGTCATAAACGTCGATGAGGACGACAATTTTCAAAATGGATTAAATACAATTCACAGATTATTCATCGGAGACTCGCAAGTGAGTGATAATCAACAAGAAAATAAACAAGGAGACCCTCCACAACAAAATGATTGTACTACAGAAAATAGAGTCAATATAATATTATCATTAATAGATACCAAAGGCTGCAATGAAGAAGAATTAAATCATGTCAAATCACTAATCGAAGACAATCCCTACATTTTTGGACTAGAAGGCGAACCCCTTCCAGCAACACATCTCATTACACACAAAATTAAAACAGTAACAGAGAAACCTATTCGCGCTAAGCAATACAGATATCCAATTAACCTAAAAGAACAAATGGAAATCGAATTAGGTAAATTACTTGAAAATGACATCATAGAACCATCCGATTCACCATACTGCTCTCCGATGTGGATAATACCTAAATACCCGGATGCCGAAGGCAACCAAAAGTGGAGATTAGTTACCGATTTTCGTAAACTCAATGAAATCACCGTTGGTTCATTTTACCCTCTACTCTTTACTGCTGATACTTTAGATAATTTAGCGTCCAGCCAATATATAACAGCCGTTGATATTAAGCAAGGGTTTTACCAAATACTAATGGACCCAAATGACGCACACAAAACAGCCTTTTCTGGACCAACAGGCACTTTTCAGTATAAACTTATGGCAATGAGATTAAAAGATGCAACAGTTACATTTAGTAAAGCAATGGCCCTAGCATTAGCAGGACTACAAGGCAAAGAACTAGAAAAACTTAATGAACAGGCTATCTAAAGCCAACCTAACAATAGAACCCAAAAAATGTCAATTCCTCAAAAAAGAAGCCAGAGTCTTAGGTCACATAGTAGGCAACGGCATCATTAAACCTGATCCCAAAAAAAATAGAAGCTGTTAAAAATTATCCTGTCCCTACCAATCCCAAAAAAGTTAAACAGTTCATAGGATTTGTAAACTATTATAGACGTTTCATCAACAACTTTGCGAAAATAGCTAAACCTCTAACTAAATTACTGCAGAAAAATAATTCCTTTAACTGGGGCCCAGAAGAACAGCAAGCCTTTAATCTTTTAAGAGAAGCCCTTTGCAACGAACCCGTTTTAGCAGCACCAGATTTCACAAAACCGTTTATTATTACAACGGATGCGTCAGATTATGCTATAGGCGCAATTTTGTGTCAAGGCCTCTTAGGCAGAGATCAACCTTGTGCTTATGCTTCAAGATGTTCAAGAGGCAGCGAACTGCTGTACCCTACATATGACAAAGAACTCTTAGCAGTGGTTTTTGCAAAAGAACAGTTTAAACCTTACATTCACAGTCAACAGTTCACCGTAGTCACAGATCACGAACCCCTCAGCCATTTTCATACGAGTGAAAAAACAGATTTACGCTTTAACCGATTAAAAACATCATTACGAGGATATAAATTTAATGTAATATACAGACCCGGCGATAAAAACCCTCACGCAGATGCGCTCAGCCAGAACCCTGTAATCAAGGAAAATGAAGTCAACCCAGAAAAACGACGAGCAGAACTATACGCTCAAGCTGAAAAACAGGAAAACGAAAACGCAATTAGAATCACCAGAGCTGTTAGACAACGTCAAGACAAAGACAAAACAATAAAAAAGAAAGTAATAATAAAAGATCCGATTTCAACACCAAATCCCAAAAAATTAAAAACCACACACGAAAAAGATGACAAAGAAAATAAAACAGAAACAGAAGCACCCAAACTTGTATATCTAAAAAATGAATTTTTAGCAGTACGCAATACTGAAAATTCTTTCTTTTTATGTAAAGCCAGACATGACATTTACCCGAATAACAACAAAATTCAAGTACAGTGGTTAACATTTGATGACATGTCAAATTTGTATAATTTAGATTATTGCGACACCATTGAATTTCAGTGCATTTTAACAAATGTACAACTTCTGAAGAAAGGCAAATCATTTCAACTCACCCAAAAAGATTATGACGGAATTCAACAAACCCTCGAAAAATCATTAGCAGCTAAAAATGATAAAACACCCGAAAAAACTCAATCATCTCCCACAGTTCATCAAGAAAAACCTTCATACGACCCATCTATACGCAAAACATAGAAAATTTAGAACCTATTTTAAGTCAACCTGCAACTAATCAGAAACTAGGTCACATGCGAAAGGAAAAGAATTTTCCGAAAGATATTAAAGCTACTAGTACTCCACTCGATAACCAAAATGATGTAGTTCCAATAAAAACTCATCCTGCAAACAAACCCAGGATAATATATGATCACACAACACGTGAAACACAAACTAGCTCCGACTCACTGGATATCTCTCCAAATCATCAAAACTTTTACCCGATTAATTCCAACCAAAACCCCATAGAACAAAACAAGTCCAACACTCTGACCAATTTATTTAGCAATGATAATATGAAGTTACTAGTAGATGTAAAACAAAAAGAAACTAACAGCACTAAAGGAGTAGAAATTAACATATGGGAAATATCCTGATCTTCATCAACCGCTTGAAGGAAATCAACCTCAACCTTTCTCACAACAAAAGAAAGCTCCCACAATCCCACACAAAATAGTTGAACCCATTGACAATCATCGTATCACAAGAAGCAAAGAAATAATCGATAATCACTACGAACCTACAATCCCAGACCTTAACGAAAAAGAAAATTCAATCATTAGTGATACTCTTGAAGACATCGTTGAAGACATCGTATCAATCGTTTCTGATCCCCGTGAAACACCAGAGTTCACCGGCAGGATCCCAGACAACGAACAATCCTCTCGACATATTTTTTGAAGATGGACCTCAGCTTACCACCCAACAAGACAACTTCGACTATGTTCCTCATATACAAAACAAAGATTCAGTCAGCTCATACAGAGGACGATTTAGAGTTTACGAACCCAGCACACAGTGCAGCGAACCCAACGCTGATCTTATACACTCATATGACATACCTTCAGACCCCCCAGGTAACTGCTTATTCTCTTATCAAACTTTGCGAATTAAACACATCAGCATCTCAACTACGAAAACAACTATTGGATTCACCCATTTTAAACAACTGTGGTTACCCTAAACAAGCAGCAAATATTTTAAAATCACGAACAGCGTATGGCGACGCCGACTGTTTATATACCTTTTCACATACATTCAAACAAAATATTTGTGTGCACTACGAAACAGATAAGAAAGAAATTCAATTCAATCACTATTTATCTGATTCAAATGCAGAATTTATCCACCTACACCTACGAGGTCGCCATTTCACACCGTATATTAAACGTCAAGATTTTAATATTAGCAAACCATCCTTCATAAACCAAGATACAGATAATAATGACAATGAAGAGTCACCCTCCAACAACCATCCACAAACAAGTTCTAATATTATTCAAGCTAATCAACACCCATCAAACGACGACAACTCTTTTAGCTTTCATCACCAGTCCAAAGAAGTTTTAAATAAAACACTCATCCCACACATCGTTAGAAATGCCCGCCCACTACGCGAAAAACCGCCTTGGGCCATCTCGGAAAATGAAGAGAGCCCAGTTTTCACACATGTGTTACAACTCAAACTTCACCCCTTTCGTTATTCAGAAAATCTAGCATGTCTTTTGCCCACCGATTTAATTACTAACTCTGAAATAGTAGAAGCTTTAGTAGAAAGACAATTTATAAACATAGACACCTTAACTTTATCCCAGTTTACTACAGGACTCGTTGAAGTAACAGACGTCCACAACTGTTTAGTATTATTAGTATTCTTAAAAAATCATATAAATGAAAAGCCTTTGCAAGTAGACATTAAGAAATGTGTACAAAATCTCAAACACACAGTTATAAATAAGAAAATAAAAAGTTTGGCAATTGATCGAGATTTACCCATGTTAAATCTAACAGGATGGAATTTTTTGATTGAATCATGCAACACGCTTTTTCAAGGTGTCAACGTCATCATCATCTTAGATTTAAACAACCAACCAGTACCACCTGTCGAAGATAGGTACAAAAGAATATCATGAAGCAACCATCGGCGGACACAGAGGAATTAACAAAACGTACAACAAAATTGCAACAGATTACTACTGGCGAAATATGAGACCAGATGTACATCAGTTTGTTTCGACATGCATAGGATGCCAAGAAAAGAAATTAGTTAGAGTCAAAACTAAACTTCCGTTAGTGATCAGTGACACACCCAGTCGAGCTTTTGACAAAATTTCCCTAGATTTTTATGGCCCTCTCAAACCTTCACTTTTAGGCAACCGTTATATTCTCACAGTACAATGTTGGCTCACAAAATTCATAATACTCACTCCAGTAAAATTAGCTAATGCCAATGAAGTAGCAAAGTCCCTAATAGACAAAGTGATAGCTTATTTCGGCCCACCAAGAGTAATTATCACAGACCAAGGAACCCGCTTCCAAAACAAACTATTAACCGAATTTGCCAGAATATTTAAGATTGAAAAATACGCTTCAACAGCATATTACCCTCAGTCCCTCGGAGGCATTGAAAGAATGCACCATACCCTAACAGAATACATCAAGCAATATGTAAACGACATGAACGAATGGGATCAATGGATTTCTGTATGCCAGCATGCGTACAATTGCACCCAACATGATGCAACAAATTTCACACCTCATGAATTAGTTTTTGGCGACAAAGCCCGCATACCATCAAGCTTTCCACCCAAAGAGAAACTTCGCGACTTTGGCGATTACTTAACAGAATTAGTTGAAACAATTACCCAAAATCAAACCCTACCAGGCATGAATCTAATTCAAGCCAAGTTTCGATCCAAATTTTATTATGACAGAAAACTAAACCTAAAACACTTTCGAGAAGGCGAACTAGTTTACTTACTTTTTTTTTTTTTTTGTTATTTAACGTCGCTCTATTTATGCTGCCAGGGCTAATCAGCGACGGAGGTGAACGGTGTGTCTGTAAACAAAGCACATGTAGTTGAAACAGTGATGCTTGTGTCCATCGGAAGATATCATCGGTCACTGTAATTAGTCTAATAATTACAGTTTCCTGTCCTCCCGATGGAACCACCGCGATCCTCTTTAGGAGCCGCGGTGGCTCATGGGTAGAGCTCCCGACTCTCACACCGAGGGTCGTGGGTTCGATCCCAGACGTGTACCTCTGAAAATTTTTTCATGTGCATTTTTCGAACACCGCGACTCAGTGGCTCGGCGTGTCACTATAATGTGACGCCAGATCAGGTGCGCGTGCGTTTCGTGCACTTGTCAGTGCATGAGAGGCACGGGCATCTGAACTATATGGAACGTTAGGGGCGCGAAGTTTACTTACTTAAAGAACCACAAATAGGTAAATTCCCAACTCAGTACAAAGGAACCTATGAAATAATTGAATAGACTACAGTAGTTTATGACTGTCTTAGAGTCTTTCCTTAGGGCAATATCACCGCATCAATCCGCAGTATTTGCTGCCCCGGAAGCCCTCGTCAACAAGCTTCACAGTTAGTCGGTTTCACTTGTCGGCGTTGGTGCCTAAAGTTTCCCCGATGCGTTCAAAAAGTAAAAACTCTCATGAGGGCCTCCATGGCATCGATTAACCTCGATGAGAGGCCACTAAGTGTACCAAAACTCCTTACTACAGCCCACCGCATTACACGGTTAGCCTAGAGTCGTAATTCTTGGTAAGAATTCGGCGGTGTTTAGCTCCCCGCCGTCTTCCGCTTTCGAACATAAGCAGCATCCGGGTCAGATCGCTTCACCCGTCAAGCCTGCTTGCAACCACACACCCCGCAGAGTCCAACCCAATACTGGGGACACGCTGGCGTTTCACTTTCAACTCAGAGGTACGCCAACGTGGGGCTCGGATCCCAGTCCCTGCGTACCAGAGTAAAGTCATCCTGGTCCAACTGTCGACATGCCGAAGCACGCCTCCCTATTACTCCCCGGATCCCCGAGGAGGTTTTGCGGTAGGTAGCCTAACGTTCGAATGTCCGTGAAGGGTAAAGCATTCGTCACTCCCTTCACGAACTCTCTAAGGGATACCGTTCAAAAATCCCCTGAAAGAGAAAAAAAGCGTACAAACCAAAAGACTTGTACGCTATAGCTTATGAAAGGTAAAACATTCGACAATCCTTCCATAAGCCTTCCAAGGGATACCGTTCGAAAAATCCCTTGAAAGAGAGAAAAATTGCGTGCAAGCCAAAGCTTGTACGCAATGGTGTTTTTAACATCTCACTCAGCGCAAAGCCTTCAGTTCGGATGTGTATCACAACACGACTTACTGACTTTATACGAAGAGAATTTTGATGAAAGGGACACCCTTCTATGAGACATCCCAGCAACTTTCGTCTGGATGAGAAACTACTTCGGTCCGGATGTGCCCCAAGGCAGACCTCGAAAGGTCCGCCTCAGTATTTTGACGCTGCACGTAGTACACCCCGAAGGATGTCTACTTTGATTTAGCGGCCGTCCCTTCATCCCTAGGTAGAGTCTCCCTTGACGAGGTCGCCCAGATGAATAGCAGAATCGTTAACGGCATATTTTCGATAAGCAAGCGTGTTAGTAACCAAGAAATATCGCATGTTAAACAGTTGATCGCCGACATAGGCTCGACGAAACAACTCGATTTCGAGGCGCACTAGTGGCAATCCTCTTCCTCCACTGTCGCAGGAGGTAAAATTCGAACTCTCGGAACTGGGGGCCGAGTCACTCACCCTCTCCCAACTCAGGAAATCTGAGAACAGGATTCCGCCAACTTGCAATAGACTACAGCAAAAACAATGTCACCTTACAGAAAGGAGATGAAATCAAAACAGTCCATGTTGACAAGATCAAAAGAGCAACAACACTAAAAGCGCCACCACCCAAAACTCATAATTAACCTAATCCTTATTCATATTTTATCCCACCGCCACTCTAACAATAGGGCTGAGGACACAATCCTGTTAATTGTTTTTCTTGCATATTCATTATATATATATATGATACTTTAACTTACTCATACCCGGTTTGTAGTTCTCGCGGCCCCGGACGCACGCGTCCAGGATAACATTCCTATCCCCCCACTAACCCCCCTCTCATCTCTTTTTCAATAATATTACCCATCCACAATTCCGCTCCAATAGAAAAATTCACTTCGTCAATAAAATTTTCAATTTTGATTAATGTCCCATTTCGAAACACTACGCTGAACAACTCTCACCTTCGTTGGAAAGGCATGAAACATCGGTATAGACCTCAACGTATCCATTTAAAACAGTTCTTAAATTATCCCTAATTCCTGCACTTAAACAACTTAAAATTTTTACTTTCGTTGAAAAGACATGAAACGCCAGTATATGCCTCAACATACCCATTATAGTCAGTTCTCAAGCTTTCCTTTAAACTAATATTCCAACCACCCCCTCTTAAAACACCACACAAAATTATACTCTGCATCAAATCCCGTATTATTCGATATTACGTTGTACGCAGTAGGCGCAACAGTCAATCCCTAAAATTTAATAACACCCACTCTTCAAAAACTATTTACACAAAATCACGCCCCGCATCAAATTCCGTAATGCTCAACATTACATTGTACCCAGTAGGTGCAACAAAACATCAACCCCTAAAATAATATTCATCTGCTCTTACATTCCCCCTATCGTGCAGTTGCACGCATCGTCATTATGATCCTCTGTATACCTATTCAAACCATATTAGTATTCATAAACGAATACCTTATTGCTACAAGTTAGCAAATATTGAACAAACACCCCACATTATTCTACTCGAAACAAGGAACCCACTTAAAATCACTTAACAAACACAGCACAAACACATTAAGCTCAAACGCATCAATTGTACTGTTTTACAGGATGTGAATACAACACAAAACAAACCTTCTATAAGACGCAAGTAGACAATTTTACATTCAACCAAATACAGAATACAACCTTTTGTCAATTGAGTATTTTAATAATTTAAAACAGAAATTAGGAATCTGTCAAAATAGCAAATCGTAAATATTTTACTTTTTTCCTTTGTGCAATTGCGAGTTAATTATATCGCGTAAAATCAGCATGTAAAACATTGAAAATTGTTTTTTATCTCATTTTTTTTTAGTTTTAAGTCACATAGACTAAGCGACATCACTACCTCATACTAAATAGGGAAAAAGCACGCTTATTAACATTTCACAACAAAGTACCTCTTACAAACAACTCAAATATAGATACAAACATATGCTTAATAGAAATAGTATTTTAGTACAACCAAATACAAATTCATTTTCACGTAGTTTTTTTTTTCTTTCAAAAATACAATTATGTTCACAAATTGGGTTTCAACAGATTGTCAGTACAATTGCACAATTAACCTTACCTATTAACCAATTATGAATCAGCAATAACTTCATTTCAACCACTAGTTTAATAAGTAGCACGCTTAGTAGATCCCAAATGCACCATACACCTACATGTTATGTTTACAGAAACATGTTCATCATAACACTACACCTCTTCTTCATACTGCTATTATCAAACAAAACCCATTCCAACTTAATTGGATATAACTGTGGCAATAAACACGAAAAATCAACCATCATATCGATTAAAGAAATAGGCAATTGTTAACCAACTATTCAGAGCCATCAACCTCTTCTCATGAGATTCAACTATTACAAACCAGCGACCAGGAAGAAACTCAAGTTCTCACTTGCAGAATTAAAGTCAAACGTAACATCAACAGATGCGGAATGTTTTCTCATAACTCTAAAGTCAACAGCGGAGAAACTACGTTCGAACGTCCAATCACAAGAGATTTATGTTTCGATTTAATAAAATACGGTCAATTCAAATATAATGGCCAAATCGTAGACAATTTAGTAAAAAATCAAATAAATAGAGTCAACCTCAACATCGTTGGCACCTTAAAAGATAAAGGAAAATGCCAAGGTGACATATTCAAAAATCAAAATCACGACAACACAGACGTTGTCGTCACAGACAACTTGGAAATTCAATTCTCAGAAGACACCGCTTCAGCGTACAAAATTAAGGATAACATAATTATGAACAATGGATTATCATAACAGGCACAACCACTACCTGTGGATTCAACATCTTAAAAACAGAACATCCGAAATTAGTTATCTTCGAGAAAACCGACACATCATTTGCCACCCGAAAATCACTTAACATTCATGAGATTTTAAATAATGCTTATTTCAACGCCAAAATAGCTTACTTAGCCAAACACATTAAAACACAATTTGTAACACTATACAGAGATATTCTTCACAACAGATGCCAAGTAGAACGACAAATCATGTCTACAGCAATATCCTTAATTCATCAACACCCGGACCTCTTCGCTCTAACAATCATGAGAGATGAAGGATATATGGCATACTCAGCAGGAGAAGCCGCTTTCATATTCAAATGTCAACCAACCCAATGTATATTTAGAAAAACTGAAAATTGCCACGAAGATTTATCAGTACTATGTAACAACGTCTCACTTTTCTTAAAAGCTAGATCACGAATCATCGTAAAATCCAGCATCATCAGAGCTTGCAACCCGCTTATTCCTACTTACTTTTTCATAGATGGTTTTTGGCACAGAACACCTGCCACCACCATAGAAATTCGCGAACTACAAGTAATAAGCCCTCAACTCAAACCAACATGGCACTATGAAAGCATCAACAACTTAATTAACAGTGGTATTTATTCACAAACGGATATTGATCGAGCTCAGGATCACATTCTATTCCCAGCCGAACACCAAGCATACTTATTCGACATAACACGAAAACTAGCAAACAAGTCAGACATAGTCATTTCGCTAACATCATAGATGAAGATTACATACAGAACAAAGCTAAATCAATCTTTCTATCACTATCATCATCACTTTTCACTTTCGGCACATTACGCAGCCATCATAGGCATCATCTCAGCTTGGCAATTTTGTAAAGCAGTAGTTAACGTCACCATTAGAACTTACACTTTACATTCCGCTTATGGATGCAGCAGGCACCTGTTAGCAGCTTGTTTTAGTTCAATCACACAGCTATTTATGCACCTTGCTAGTAGAACACCTACGCAAACAACAAATGACACACCAGACAATGAGAATTCAAGTGATAGCGAAAACACATCATCAGAGGACTTCAAACGTCACGCACACACCAGAGACAGTATTGCACTTCGCCATACAAGTCCTCGTTACACAAAACCGAGATCCATTAACGCCAATACACTCAAACAAGTCACTTTTTCTTCCGACACCCAAACAATTCCATAATTACACCCATTCCAACCATACATAACCTACTTTTCCAGAACACAAAATCCTTCCAACCTAATCAAAATTACCCTCAAGAATCACTTAACCCAAAAACAATAGCACCTTAACCTACATTCCCTTCTAAAACTCCATTTTTTTTAATATCCAAATTTCCTTGGAACCTCCTGATAGGAGGGGCTGCTCGGCTTTTTCGTTTCTAAAAAGATCAGGAAGAGAAATTCGAGTATGGAGTCAAATCCGGGAAGAGCCTCACTGAGGGAGGCGTTGGTGGGGCCTCTCTCTCTCTCTCCCCCCCTTCCCTTTCCCCCATTTTTCCCCTCTCAACTAAGCAAAATGATTACAAATATTCTCAATCAATTGAATTCTAACAAATAAAAATAGTTAACAATTACAGATACAAACAAAAAAAAACAAGCAAAACAAAACAACAAAGACATTTTCATCAATAAGTCATAAACCATACAAATCTGTCTCAACCCAATTCTGTTTTAAGGTTACTAACCTGCGTATAGTTTTAAGCACACTGTACCGCTCTAATTCAAACACACTTATTAATTTTAGAATTGTAAGAGAAAAAAAGACAATTTTCAATTTATCACGCTACCAAAACCTTAATAAATCTTAGAAATGAATACCTCGCAAAGGCAACTACCGAAATTCATCAATGGTTAGTCATAGCATATCTTCTCTTTCCCCCCATATTTTAATCAATCTCAGCTTTTTGTTTTAGGTTATCCAATTCAGAACACAATATTTTCTTTACTGCACATATACTTTACCCTAAATGGTATAATGATTAAAGCTCATCACCGAGCATCAAAAGTCAATCATAAACAGAACCTTACTCAACACCAGAAGCCAACCGCTCTTTCACACATTGCTACCAAATCTTATTAAAACAGATTAAAACCACATCGAACAGCATGTCCACCTACCATGAATCATCAACGATCAGTTTATAGTGCAGTGTCATATTAACAAAAAAAACATTTGAATGGATGAATGTATGTTTTTTTTACACAAACAAAAATTAATAAACAATTTTTTTTCCCTTTTTTTCCACACATAAGAATGATCGAATGAATGTTTTCTTGTTATAAGTATGGACGAATGAATTCAATTGCATTTTACTATTTTTTTACAATGTCTAGTTTTTATTCAAAAAAGATACAACAAATTTCAATTTTTGTATTCGCACATTTTTTCAAAATATGATCACCACACTTACACAAACAATACTAACATTCGATGTTCACACACGCACACCACGCGGTGCTTCATCGAGGACGATGAAGTTCGCGACCCAAGGACGTGTCACGGGAACGAACGTCGTAGATCGTTCACGCGACTTCGTCGCCTCGAGTCACCCAAAACCGTGCGTGATAACGAAACTACGCGTCTTGGTGGCGACGTCTCGCTACCAAGAGACGCGATAACGAACCGTGCGACTTGTGCACTCCATGGACCGTTAGGCACAGTGCAATGCAAACTAAGCACCTTCCCCAAAATTTCCCCTTCAACGCTTTTTTACAAGCGTTTCCAATGACGCAGCGGCTGCCCCCGCCAGTCATTCGGGAATTGTACGAGCAATTAGGAGGACGTGTTGTCCTCTCAATAAAGAATCTATACCAATACAAGTTGTTACTTTTATTCAAAGTTCACGAGTGCCCTCGTAGCGAGACACCCACGTTACAATACATATATATATAATACAGAAAAAAATTTTTAGGTACTGGTATTTATTAGCTCAAAAGTTATTCTAACCTCAAGAAGTGAACTTTTTCCAGTTTTTTTCAACAACAGCTGGGTTCATCGCTATTTAACTCAAAATCTATCAACTTTTACTATACAACATTATATGTAACATTCGTTGCTAATTATGTCTAGAATTATCCTTCTCGGTTAGAATTTCTAATTTCAAGGTAAATGTTAGATAAACTACATGTCAATATTCAACTTGAAAAAAATCTAACTTCGCCACAATTGATTTTTTATCCAAAAGTCCAAAAGAAAGCTTGGAGCAATACCTTTCAAATGATCTGTAGCATTTTTATGGCCTTCAATTCTGTAAAAAGTTATGATGATTTAAAGAAAAACGAAATTTTTTTAAAAATTTAAATGGGAAATACCATGTTAATTTTTGTGAATTTTTTGTCTTTCTTTAAATTATCATAACTTTTTACAGAGTTGAAGGCCATAAAAATGCTACAGATCACTTGATACATATATATATATATATATATATATATATATATATATATATATGGGCTATTTCTCGTCAAGTGGTATCATGAAAATTTTAAATCGCTCCAAAATTTGAAAACAGGCTGGAAATATCTTCCAGAAGATAAAAAAAAATTTAGGTGTTAAAAATAATTTGCCTAAGAGTTATTCCATCAAGAAAAAAGGGAAATTTTTCAATTTTTTAGAAAAATTGCTATTTTCACAGCCATTTATCTCAAAATATATTGATTTTTTGAAAAAACATTATAAACAACATTTGTTCAAAATAATCTTTAGAACTTATCTACCTAGGCTACAATTCTTAAATTTAAAATCTCGAAGAGATAGAACACCCGAAAATATTGAATATTAAAAAGAGGCGACCACAATACAATCGATTTTGATTTAACACCGCTCAAAAGATCACATTTTTCGAGGGCTTTCGAATGGCTTGGGTTAGATTATTGGCCAAGACCGTAGGTGTAAGTTATGCCCTAAAATACATGAAAATTAGTGATTTTATGAGGTTTATGAGGCATAACTTACACCAGCGGTCTTGACCAATAATCTTTTGTTCTTGGCCAATAACCCAAGCCATTCAAAAGCTCTCGAAAAATGTGATCTTTTGAGCGGTCTTAGATCCAAATCGATTGTGGCATGGTCGCCTTTATTTGATATTCAATATTTCCGGGTGTTCTCTCTCTTCGAGATTTTAAATTGAAGAATTGTAACCTAGGTAGATAAGTTCTAAAGATTATTTTGAACAAAAGTTGTTGGAAATGTTTTTTCAAAAAATCAATATATTTTGAGATAAATGGCTTTGAAAATAGCAATTTTTCTAAAAAATTGAAAAATTTCCCTTCTTTCATGATGGATTCGGGAAATTATTTTTAACACCTAAAATTTTTTTTTTATCTTCTGGAAGATATTTCCAGCCTGTTCTCAAATTTTGGAGCGATTTAAAATTTTCATCGTACCACTTGACGTGAAATAGCCCATATATATATATGGTCTAAAATAAACCTCGTATTTTATAATATCATGTCAATATTACAGGTAACTTTCAAAATTAACACGGTATTATAGTTAAGAGAAATTTTTATTCTTTCTAACAATCAATTAATCATAATTTTGTATCAAGAATTATTTACTGATGTTTTCATAATTATTTTTAACTTTTAAATTAAATAATATTTAAAGTATATTGTTTGTACGAATCTTTTAGCACGTGCCTTCTGTATTACTATTATTATTATACGTATCCTAGATGGTGTGCTTAATATAAAAATGTCAAATAAACAATAATAAATAAGCTTTAGGTTAAAATTAATAATTGAGGCTTAAACTAATCCACGCTGATACCGCATTCCGCTTCCGATACTTATTCTCTTGAGCCCGATTTTAATATCGACAAGTACTCATCTATTTTAAATGATCTATTTGAAATGTTATAAATAATGCGTGTAATTCTATGTATTAGATTAAAAGTAGGTACCATAATACCATTTCGTAGCATTTAGAAAATGTGCAAAATTTGAAAAAACAGCTATATTAAAAGTATAGCTAGATTAAAAGTCTATAGTAATACGAAGAGTAAGGTACTGTTTACCTCACCGTTTGACGAATTCGAGCAACACGAGCGAACAGTATCATAATGTTCGCATCGGTTCGAGCCGGCGAGATTCGGCTCGGCTCGGTTCGTCGTGGCTACACGGGCGGGATCGACATCGCGCGCGAAAGATTCGCGCACGCACCTCATTAGAGAGGTAAGGGGGAGATTCGCGCGCACTGAGTAGAGTGATAGCCACCTTCTTACGCGACAGGTGTGATCCCCCCACGTCCCGTGTTCAGCTTCGCCGTGCTGTAATTTGCCATGCGTTTTGTGTGTGTGTTTCGACTGCAGGCCGATCCTGCATTTGCAGTGAGTGGTGCTACACCGTGCATCTGCCTGCAGCCACACAACCCTGGTGCACGGGCGAGCGGACAATCCGTCCGACACCGCAGCGAGAGTGAGAGAGAGAGAATGCAACCGATCGGCTGGTCGTTGTTTACCAACGACTACAGCAGCGTACAAAGTAAGTGGTACCACTTCACGCGATCGTGTTTTTATTCGCACTTACTAAACAATCGTGTTGCTTTATACCAGTCCCGATGACTGGATATATTATTTTAGTTCGCGATATTTTCTTCCCCTCTCTCTACAAGTCGGCCGCTTACCGACATGTAATAAAAGCGTAGACCTCGGCGACAATCAGATATTTTATTTGTTATTTATCTATATTTTTATTTCAATAAATTCATATTATTATTAGAATTCAATCCGGTGTTCGATTAATTGAATTTAACCCACGTACGATTCCTTCCGTAATCCTAAGAGCTCGTATATTTCTGGTTGACAAGTGCTCGACGCGATATCCCTGTTTCGCGGTCAATTTCAAATTTGAATTTTACCTGGTTGTTATCTGAAACAGTAACTCGGTTTCAGACTAACATTTAACAGATTTGGTAGAGCGGACAGGTAACCGTCGCCGCATCGCGGGAAAAATATGTTTATTTAAATACGGTAAGTTTAACCGTACGGCTGAGCAGCCGCGATATTAAAATAAACATCCGTGCGGCAACCAAACTGTTACAGTACTCAAAAATAAAAACGGACCTAAAAATTAATGTAATGCTTTTAATACAGATCTACAATTTTTCGAAGATAATATAAATATTAATCAAGTATAACATAAACTTTTCCAAATATCCATATATGATATATACAATAGGTTAAAAATTAAAAACATTAATTATTGCATTTTTAAGATAATTCTATTATAAACAGTAATGCCAAATGAAAATTCAAATGTTAACAGTGGCAATATAAAATACGAATTACATTGGAAAAGATTTTCAAAAATTATTAATTTAGAAGCATTTAATTTAAATATTTTTTAAATTAAAATTTCAAAATTGTATGGATATATAAGTGAGTGGATTATGTATATTTATATAAAACAATATTTTAAATAAACCAGTATGTATTTATTAGAAACAGAAGGTTATTTAAGGAATTAATTTGTTTATAATGTTCAAAATAAATATATGGGCTCTGTAAGTAAAGGGAAAAATAAATTGGATATAATTATGGATTAAAACGCCAATTATGAAAGAGGGTGCAAATTACGAATTACGGGAGTAATAGAAGAAACAGGTTTTTATTTATATGCCACTAAAACGATATAAATAGTGCTTTAAAATTAATACAAAAATTTATTTATTTAAGAAGAAAGTTTTATTACTCTAAAAGTACAAAATGTTAATGACATAAAACTTTTGGCGATGATCCTTCGTCAATATTAAATTAATTTTACGAGATAATGTTGTATTTAGATCCGTTTAAAATAATCCAAAATTTTTAATAAGTTTTTACTAAATACTATAATTAAGTATATGCACTTTAGTATTTTTGGTAAGTTACTTTTTCATTAACATTTATAATTATTAAAATATAAATTTAAGCTTTATAAGAATTCATATAGTTTAAAATGTACAGTTAACATTTAATATGTCTCTATTACTTTTACTATTTTCATTCTGATTTCATTACACTAATGTTTTGTAAAAACTTGTATTATAAATTATAATCGTATTTAAAAAAAAATTAAGTTTTTGCTATAAAACCCAATGCACTATAACAGTACCTCTAAGGTGTTGTGTGAATCTGTTTAATTTTTAAGGTGTCCATGGTAGTGAAAAAATAATACAATTTAAAACATTATTTTAAATAAATTAATTACGAAAAACCTTTTTCGAAATTAATAATAGTGGGTGGCGCGCGAAGCGCGCAGGGGGGCGAAGCCCCCCTAGTAGTATATATATATACTATATATATATGTATATATATATATATATATATATATGTTATATATATGTTATATATATATGTCATATATATGTTATATATATATGTCATATATATATGTTATATATATATACAGGGTGTCCCAAAAGTATGGACACACCTGAATATCTCGGAAAATAAGGGTGCTAGGAAAATACTTTCAATATAAAAGCTTTAGGAAATCAAACGATGCATCTGATGGTGACCTTCAATTTGACCTTAAGCTTGACCTTCAAGGTTATTTGAAGGTCAAAGAGATTTTTTTTAAATGGGAACCCCTATTTTTGACACCGGATTCAGAAAGAGCGAAAAATTTTACGTCCAAAGCGATGGTTTTCAATTTGTTAGAATGACCTTCAAAAGGTAAAATGAAGGTTAAATATTGAAAAATCGTAAACAAGCTATTTTCTTTGAACTTTTTCGGATTTGTGGGCGAATAAATGTCAGAGTAGATTTTGGGATTAACAACCTTGAGTATCTCGACCTTGGAGTTAATTTTCAAGGTCATTCAAAGGTCAAAGTAAATTTTTTATGGACAGCCTTATTTCTGACACCGGATTCAAAGAGAGCGGAAAACGTAATACCAGAAATGATATTTTACAGTTTTTCGTTGTGAACATGAGAAAGTTAATTGAAGGTTAAATTTCATAAACACTTAGAAACTATTGTCGTAAATTTACTAACCTTACTTTTAGCGCTACCCAGAAACAACGACGTGGACGTAGTAAGTTCTGTTTCCTTTGGGGTGCTTGATTAACGTGAGTCCCCTTGCCTCTCACGATGGGGAGCTTGCTTAACGTGAGTCCCCTTGCCTCTCACGATTGACGTGATATCTAGCCGGTGAAGGCAAGACAGAGTGATGTCCGGCCGGTGAAGGCAAGACAGGCTGGTGTCCGGCCGTTAAAGGCAAGACAGGCTGGTGTCTGGCCTGTGAAGGCAAGATGAAAATTCTTTCAGAAATCGTCAGTTACCATTTAAAGTTCTTGCTCGAAATGCCCTCCATTTTTTAGTTGACAATGCCCCATGCGATCATAAAATGATGAAACTGCTCTTTGAATCATTTCATTTGGGATTGCCTGTATCGTGTCAATAATACGTTGTCGTAATTCCTCCAAGTTTGCAGGTTTAGTAGCATACACTTTGTTTTTGACGTAGCCCCATAAAAAATAATCTAGTGGCAACATGTCAGGGGAACGAGGTGGCCACTCAATAGTTCCTCTACGCCCAATTACTCGTCCTGGAAATGTTTCATCTAAATAATTACGCACGTTTATTGCATAATGAGGGGCCGCCCCATCTTGTTGAAAGTAAGTGGTGTTAAAATTGTCACCGACAATCTCATTAACCGCAGGTACGATTTCATTCCTTAACATGTTTAGATACTTTTTCCTGTCAAATTACCTTCTATAAAAAACGGCCCTACTATGCTATTGTTTATGATACCAGCCCAAACATTTAGTTTTTGTGGATGTTGTGTATGTGATTTCAAAAACCAGTGTGGATTCTCTGATGCCCAGAACCTACAATTGTGACGATTAACGTTGCCATCTAACTGAAAAGTATATTCATCGGAAAATACTATTTCGTTTAAAAAATTTTGCCGCGCATCTATACGGTTCATCATTAATTCGGCAAATTTCAGTCTTCGATCAAAATCATCCTCATTTAATTCTTGTACCAATTTGATTTTATATGGATGAAATTTCAACAGTTTCATAATTCTATGAACGGAAGTCCTACAAACATTTGTTTCCCGAGATACTTGCCTGATAGAGGTTCCAGGATTTTCAAAGAATGATAATGCCACATTCAAAGAAGTTTCTTCATCAGTCGCAATCTTAGGCCTCCCACTTTTGGGGCAATCTTTGACACTACCAGTTTGCTCAAAACGAGAAATAGTTTTTCCAACTGTTTTTTGTGAAATTCCTGGTTGCAACGGTAAACGGTATTCTGCATTAAATAAAGCCGCAACTCGACGATATGACCTGACCATGTTACCCCATCCTCTCATCATGAGAATGGTTATTCGTTCACGTTCTGAAAGACGATTCATATTCAAATGAATAAAAGAAATGAAGAATAAGTTGAGAATTGTAAAACAAAACTAATAATTGAAAACAGAATGAATGCTTTAATAGACCAAATTCAAACTTGTTCGTTGAAATTTTCAGAGTCACTGAAAACACTATCCACGAGGTTTTCGGGGTTGTTGTACACGACTATGGGCTCAGAATTTTAACTGGGTACCCCCGGTGTAACTCTTAAATGTTTGAATATCTGCACATTAGTGCATATTTAAACATTTTCTCAAATTTGCAATCTTGCTATTTTTTCATAAATTTGCTAGAATTAGTCGTGTTTATCTATCCTTAAAACTGACGAAATCTTATTCACATATCAGGCATCCCCAAAAATTTTTTAAAGTTATAAAAAACCGTGAAAAAGGCGAATAAAATCCATATTAAAATGGTAAGATTCGGAGGTAAAACAGTTTTTTATGAGTGTACGTGGTTTTTGTGTATTTTGACTTGCTAAACCCAAATCCAGGGCTTATTTTACCCGATTGGATCAGACTGTCTTGCCTTCACCGGCAGGACACCAGCGTGTCTTGCTTATTGCAAATTTTTTATTTTTGCAAATTTTTGAATTTTGCAAATTTTTATTTTGCAAATTTTTGAATTTTGCAAATTTTTATTTTGCAAATTTTCCAATTTTGCAAATTTTTTATTTTTGCAAATTTTTCCAATTTTGCAAATTTTTTATTTTTGCAAATTTTCCAATTTTGCAAATTTTTTATTTTTGCAAATTTTCCAATTTTGCAAATTTTTTAGTTTTACTTTTTTATTTAAGCATTCCATCGTGAGAGACAAAGGAGAATCACGTTAAGCAAGCATCCCATCGTGAGAGGCAAGGCGACTCATTTCTGGCATTACGTTTTCCGCTCTCTTTGAATCCGGTGTCAGAAATAAGGCTGTCCATAAAAAATTTACTTTGACCTTTGAATGACCTTGAAAATTAACTCCAAGGTCGAGATACTCAAGGTTGTTAATCCCAAAATCTACTCTGACATTTATTCGCCCACAAATCCGAAAAAGTTCAAAGAAAATAGCTTGTTTACGATTTTTCAATATTTAACCTTCATTTTACCTTTTGAAGGTCATTCTAACAAATTGAAAACCATCGCTTTGGACGTAAAATTTTTCGCTCTTCTGAATCCGGTGTCAAAAATAGGGGTTCCCATTTAAAAAAATCTCTTTGACCTTCAAATAACCTTGAAGGTCAAGCTTAAGGTCAAATTGAAGGTCACCATCAGATGCATCGTTTGATTTCCTAAAGCTTTTATATTGAAAGTATTTTCCTAGCACCCTTATTTTCCGAGATATTCAGGTGTGTCCATACTTTTGGGACACCCTGTATGTCATATATAAGTGTGTATGTGTGTGCGCGAGCGTGCGTGCGTGTGTGTGTGTGTATGTGTGCGTGCGTGCGTGCGTGCATATGTGTGTGCGTGTGTGTGTGTGTGTGTGTGTGTGTGTGTGTGTGTGTGCTTGTGCGTGTGCGTGTGCGTGTGTATGTGTGTGTGTGCGTGTACGTATGCGCGTGTGTGTGTGTGTGTGCGTGTGCGTGTGCGTGTGCGTGTGTGTATGTACGTGTTATTTGTTTTTTCAAGAATAGATAATATATGTATTTTTTCCGTGCGCAAAAAAAAGTTGTGAATATAACTTGAAAGAATGTGTATTAGTTTACTTATTCCTGATAAAACTCATAAAATAAAACGGACCTAAAATTTAATGTAATGTTTTTAAAAATATGCACAATTTTTCGAAGATAAAATAAATATTAATCAAGTATAACATACACTTTTCCAAATACCTATATGTGAAATATACAATATATTAAAAATTAAATACATTAATTATTGCATTTTTAAGATAATTCTATTATAAACAGTAATGGCAAAAGAAAATTCAAATTTTAACAGTGGCAATATAAAATACGAATAACATTTCAAAAGTTTTTCGAAAATTATTATTTTAGTAGTATTTAATGTAAATATTATTCAAATCAAATTTAAAAATTGTATGGATATATAAGTGAGTAGATTACGTATATTTATATAAAACAATATTTTAAATAAACAAGTATGTATTTATTAGATACAAAAGGTTATTTAAGGAATGCCTTTGTTTATAATAATTAAAATAAATATATGGGCTCTGTAACTAAAGGGAAAAATAAATTGGATATAATTATGGATTAAAACGCAAATTTTGATAGAGGGTGCAAATTACGAATTACGGGAGAAATGGAAGAAACAGGTTTTTATTTATATGCCGCTAAAATGTTATAAATAATTCTTTAAAACTAATACAAAAATTAATTTAATTAAGAAGAAAGTTTTATTACTCTAAAAGTACAAAATATTAATGACATATAGAATTCTTGGCGATGACCCTTCGTCATTAAAAAATTAATTTTAGGAGGTAAAGTTCTATTTAGATCCGTTTAAAAAAATCTAAAATTTTAATAGGCTTATACTAAATACTACAATTAAGTATATGCACTTTACTATTTTTGGTAAGTTAATTGTTCATTACCATACATATGGGGTATTCCACGTGAAGTGGTCCGATCAAATTTTAAAATGCACCAAATTTTGGGTACACATTGCAAATGTTTTTCAGAATACAGAAAAAAATTTTTAGGTACTGGTATTTATAGCTCAAAAGTTATTCTAACCTCAAGAAGTGAACTTTTTCCAGTTTTTTTCAACAACAGCTGGGTTCATCGCTATTTAACCCAAAATCTATCAACTTTCACTATACAATATTATATGTAACATTCGTTGCTAATTATGTGTAGAATTTATTCTTCTGGATTAGAATTTCTAATCTCAAGGTCAATATTACTTAAACTACATGTCAATATTCAACTTAAAAAAAAGTGTAAGTGCGCCACAATTGATTTTTTTATCCAAAAGTCTAAAAGAAAGCTTGGAGCAATACCTTTCAAATGGTCTGTAGCATTTTTATGGCCTTCAATTCTGTAAAAAGTTATGATAATTTAAAGAAAGACAAAAAATTCACAAAAATTATCATGGTATTCCCATTTAAATTTTTAAAAAAATATGGTGTTTTTTAAATTATCATAACTTTTTACAGAATTGAAGGCCATAAAAATGCTACAGACCATTTGAAATGTATTGCTCCAAGCTTTCTTTTAGACTTTTGGAAAAAAAAATCAATAGTGGCAAACTTACACTTTTTTTAAGTTGAATAGTGACATGTAGTTTATGTAACATTGACCTTAAGATTAGAAATTCTAACCCAGAAGGATAAATTCTACACATAATTAGCAACGAATGTTACAAATAATGTTGTATATTAACAGTTGATAGATTTTGAGTAAATAGCGATAAACCCAGCTGGTGTTGAAAAAAACTGGAAAAAGTTAACTTTCTGAGGTTATAATAACTTTTGAGACTAATAAATTCGGGTACCTAAAAATTTTTTTTCTGTATTCTGAAAAACATTTGCAATTGTGTACTCAAAATTTGGTGCATTTTAAAATTTTGATCGAATCCTTCACGTGGAATACCCCATATATATATTATATAGTATTACCTTTGGTGTAAGTATGTCCTAAAATACGTGAAAATTAGTGATTTTATGAGGTTTATGAGCATAACTATACAACAGCGGCTTGGCCAATAAGCTAACCCCAGGCATTCGAAAGCTCGCGAAAAATGTGAACTTTTGAGAGGTATTAAATTAAAATCGATTATGGTGGGGTAGCCTTTTTTTTGATATTCAATATGTCCGGGTGTTCTATCTCTTCGAGATTTTTAAAATTAAGAAATGTAACCATGGTAGATAAGTTCTAAAGATTAATTTAAACAAAAGTTGTTTGTAATGTTTTTTTCAAAAAAATCAACAGATTTTGAGATAAATGGCTTAAAAAAATAGAAATTTTTCTAAAAAATTGAAAAATTTCCACTTTTCATGGTCGAATAACTCTTAAGCAAATTATTTTTAACACTTAAATTTTTTTTGTATGTTCTGGAAGATGTTTCCAGCCTGTACTCAAATTTTGGAGTGATATAAAATTTTCATCGTACCACTTGACGTGAAATAGACCATATATATGTATATATACTGTATGTATGTATGTAGGTATGTGTGCGTGCGGCGGAATATTTATATATATATATATATTTAAAATTGTTTTTTCAAGAATACATAATATATGTATTTTTTCCTTGCGCAAAAAAAAAATTTTTGAACATAACTTGAAAGAATGTGTATTAGCTAACTATTCTGATGTGAAAACTCATAAAATGTTTAAACGTATACTCAATAATATAATAACGGACCTAAAAATTAATGTAATGCTTTAAATACAGATGCAAAATTGTTTGAAGATTAAATAAATATTAATCAAGTATAACATACACTTTTCCAAATATCTATATGTGAAATATACAATAATTTAAAAATAAATACATTAATTATTGCATTTTAAGATAATTCTAATATAAACAGTAATGGCAAAAGAAAATCAGGTTTTAACAGTGGCAATATAAATACGAATTACATTTCAAAAGTTTTTCGAAAATTATTATTTTAGTAGTATTTAATTAATATTATTCAAATCAAATTTAAAAATTGTATGGATATATAAGTAAGTAGATTACGTATAATTATATAAAACAATATTGTTTAAATAAACAAGTATGTATTTATAGAAACAGAAGGCTATTTAAGAAATGAATTTGTTTTATAATAATCAAAATAATATTTGGGCTCTGCATAGTAAAAATAAATTGGATATAATTATGGATTAAAACGCCAATTATGAAAGAGGGTGCAAATTACGAATTACGGGAGTAATAGAAGAAACAGGTTTTTATTTATATGCCACTAAAACGATATAAATAGTGCTTTAAAATTAATACAAAAATTTATTTATTTAAGAAGAAAGTTTTATTACTCTAAAAGTACAAATGTTAATGACATAAAACTTTTGGCGATGATCCTTCGTCAATATTAAATTAATTTTACGAGATAATGTTGTATTTAGATCCGTTTAAAATAATCCAAAATTTTTAATAAGTTTTTACTAAATACTATAATTAAGTATATGCACTTTAGTATTTTTGGTAAGTTACTTTTTCATTAACATTTATAATTATTAAAATATAAATTTAAGCTTTATAAGAATTCATATAGTTTAAAATGTACAGTTAACATTTAATATGTCTCTATTACTTTTACTATTTTCATTCTGATTTCATTACACTAATGTTTTGTAAAAACTTGTATTATAAATTATAATCGTATTTAAAAAAAAATTAAGTTTTTGCTATAAAACCCAATGCACTATAACAGTACCTCTAAGGTGTTGTGTGAATCTGTTTAATTTTTAAGGTGTCCATGGTAGTGAAAAAATAATACAATTTAAAACATTATTTTAAATAAATTAATTACGAAAAACCTTTTTCGAAATTAATAATAGTGGGTGGCGCGCGAAGCGCGCAGGGGGGCGAAGCCCCCCTAGTAGTATATATATATATACTATATATATATGTATAAATTGATCAATCGGTACTTATGCCGACAAATTCATACGGGAAATGGGAATTGTGCTTACTTTGGGGTAATTATGCCGACGTCAGCATAATACCAAAGAAAATTCAACCATGTATCCGTACTTATGCCGACACACAAAAAATCGGAAAATTATCTTTGTGAGCCCCGCTTTGACGTTATAACTCCAGGCCTCCGGCTTCCGGCACCTCGAAAGACGTTATAACTTCAATCCTTCATTAATATTATAAGGTCAAAGTGTGCTTTTTTACCGGTGAGGGGTATTTAGGTATTTGGGTTATTGGTTTTTTATGCATTATTCTGTCAATTAATATTCTCCCCCTTATATCTGAGTCGTTACATATGTTTTATAACCTCAAAACACCAAGATAACACGAAGTGTCACTATAAGTACCGATACTGGTGTTTATATATATATATACTAGGGGGGCTTCGCCCCCCTGCGCGCTTCGCGCGCCAACCCCCTATTTTTAATTTCGAAAAAGGTTTTTCGTAATTAATTTATTTAAAATAATGTTTTAAATTGTATTATTTTTTCACTACCATGGACACCTTAAAAATTAAACAGATTCATACAACACCTTGGAGGTATTGCTATAGTAATTGTAATTTATAAATAAAAGTTTACCAAAATTTTGTGTAATGAAATCAGAATAAAAATAATAAAAAAAATAAACATATTAAATGTTAACTGTAAATTTTAAACTATATGAATTCTTTTAAAGCTTAACTTTATATTTTAATAATTATAAATGTTAATGAAAAATTAACTTACCAAAAATAGTAAAGTACATATACCTACTAAATTGTAGTATTTTAGTTAACAACTTATTAACATTTTGGATTATTTTAAACCGTTATAAATAGAAATTCACCTTCTAAAATTAATTTATTTAATGACGAACGATCATCGCCAAAAGTTCTATGTCATTAATATTTTGTACTTTAATAGTAATAAAACTTTCTTCTTAATTAAATTAATTTTTGTATTATTTTTAAAGAATTATTTATAAAATTTTAGCGCTATATAAATAAAAGCTGTTCCTTCCATTTCTCCCGTGATTCGTAATTTGCACCCTCTTTCAAAATTTGCGTTTTAATCCATAATTATATCCAATTTATTTTTACTATGCAGAGCCCAAATATTTATTTTGATTATTATAAACAAATTCATTTCTTAAATAGCCTTCTGTTTCTAATAAATACATACTTGTTTATTTAAAATATTGTTTTATATAATTATACGTAATCTACTTACTTATATATCCATACAATTTTTAAATTTGATTTGAATAATATTTAAATTAAATACTACTAAAATAATAATTTTCGAAAAACTTTTGAAATGTAATTCGTATTTTATATTGCCACTGTTAAAACCTGAATTTTCTTTTGCCATTACTGTTTATATTAGAATTATCTTAAAAATGCAATAATTAATGTATTTAATTTTTAAATTATTGTATATTTCACATATAGATATTTGGAAAAGTGTATGTTATACTTGATTAATATTTATTTAATCTTCAAACAATTTTGCATCTGTATTTAAAGCATTACATTAATTTTTAGGTCCGTTATTATATTATTGAGTATACGTTTAAACATTTTATGAGTTTCATCAAGAATGAGTAAGCTAATACACATTCTTTCAAGTTATGTTCAAAAATTTTTTTTTGCGCAAGGAAAATACATATATTATGTATTCTTGAAAAAACAATTTTAAAATATATATATATTATATAAATATTCCGCCGCACGCACACATACCTACATACATACATACATATATATACATATATATGGTCTATTTCACGTCAAGTGGTACGATGAAAATTTTATATCACTCCAAAATTTGAGTACAGGCTGGAAACATCTTCCAGAACATACAAAAAAAATTTAAGTGTTAAAAATAATTTGCTTAAGAGTTATTCGACCATGAAAAGTGGAAATTTTTCAATTTTTTAGAAAAATTTCTATTTTTTAAGCCATTTATCTCAAAATCTGTTGATTTTTTTGAAAAAACATTACAAACAACTTTTGTTTAAATTAATCTTTAGAACTTATCTACCATGGTTACATTTCTTAATTTTAAAATCTCGAAGAGATAGAACACCCGGACATATTGAATATCAAAAAAAAGGCTACCACACCATAATCGATTTTAATTTAATACCTCTCAAAAGTTCACATTTTTCGCGAGCTTTCGAATGCCTTGGGTTAGCTTATTGGCCAAGACCGCTGTTGTAAGTTATGCCTCATAAACCTCATAAAATCACTAATTTTCACGTATTTTAGGACATAACTTACACCAAAGGTATAATATATATAATATATATATGGGGTATTCCACGTGAAGGATTCCGATCAAAATTTTAAAATGCACCAAATTTTGAGTACACATTGCAAATGTTTTTCAGAATACAGAAAAAAATTTTTAGGTACCGGAATTTATTAGCTCAAAAGTTATTATAACCTCAAAAAGTTAACTTTTTCCAGTTTTTTTCAACACCAGCTGGGTTTATCGCTATTTAACTCAAAATCTATCAACTTTTAATATACAACATTATTTGTAACATTCGTTGCTAATTATGTGTAGAATTTATCCTTCTGGGTTAGAATTTCTAATCTTAAGGTCAATGTTACATAAACTACATGTCACTATTCAACTTAAAAAAAGTGTAAGTTTGCCACTATTGATTTTTTTTTCCAAAAGTCTAAAAGAAAGCTTGGAGCAATACATTTCAAATGGTCTGTAGCATTTTTATGGCCTTCAATTCTGTAAAAAGTTATGATAATTTAAAAAACACCATATTTTTTTAAAAATTTAAATGGGAAATACCATGATAATTTTTGTGAATTTTTTGTCTTTCTTTAAATTATCATAACTTTTTACAGAATTGAAGGCCATAAAAATGCTACAGACCATTTGAAAGGTATTGCTCCAAGCTTTCTTTTAGACTTTTGGATAAAAAAATCAATTGTGGCGCACTTACACTTTTTTTTAAGTTGAATATTGACATGTAGTTTAAGTAATATTGACCTTGAGATTAGAAATTCTAATCCAGAAGAATAAATTCTACACATAATTAGCAACGAATGTTACATATAATATTGTATAGTGAAAGTTGATAGATTTTGGGTTAAATAGCGATGAACCCAGCTGTTGTTGAAAAAAACTGGAAAAAGTTCACTTCTTGAGGTTAGAATAACTTTTGAGCTAATAAATACCAGTACCTAAAAATTTTTTTCTGTATTCTGAAAAACATTTGCAATGTGTACCCAAAATTTGGTGCATTTTAAAATTTTGATCGGACCACTTCACGTGGAATACCCCATATGTATGGTAATGAACAATTAACTTACCAAAAATAGTAAAGTGCATATACTTAATTGTAGTATTTAGTATAAGCCTATTAAAATTTTAGATTTTTTTAAACGGATCTAAATAGAACTTTACCTCCTAAAATTAATTTTTTTAATGACGAAGGGTCATCGCCAAGAATTCTATATGTCATTAATATTTTGTACTTTTAGAGTAATAAAACTTTCTTCTTAATTAAATTAATTTTTGTATTAGTTTTAAAGAATTATTTATAACATTTTAGCGGCATATAAATAAAAACCTGTTTCTTCCATTTCTCCCGTAATTCGTAATTTGCACCCTCTATCAAAATTTGCGTTTTAATCCATAATTATATCCAATTTATTTTTCCCTTTAGTTACAGAGCCCATATATTTATTTTAATTATTATAAACAAAGGCATTCCTTAAATAACCTTTTGTATCTAATAAATACATACTTGTTTATTTAAAATATTGTTTTATATAAATATACGTAATCTACTCACTTATATATCCATACAATTTTTAAATTTGATTTGAATAATATTTACATTAAATACTACTAAAATAATAATTTTCGAAAAACTTTTGAAATGTTATTCGTATTTTATATTGCCACTGTTAAAATTTGAATTTTCTTTTGCCATTACTGTTTATAATAGAATTATCTTAAAAATGCAATAATTAATGTATTTAATTTTTAATATATTGTATATTTCACATATAGGTATTTGGAAAAGTGTATGTTATACTTGATTAATATTTATTTTATCTTCGAAAAATTGTGCATATTTTTAAAAACATTACATTAAATTTTAGGTCCGTTTTTATTTTATGAGTTTTATCAGGAATAAGTAAACTAATACACATTCTTTCAAGTTATATTCACAACTTTTTTTTGCGCACGGAAAAAATACATATATTATCTATTCTTGAAAAAACAAATAACACGTACATACACACACGCACACGCACACGCACACGCACACACACACACACACACGCACACGTACACGCACACACACACATACACACGCACACGCACACGCACAAGCACACACACACACACACACACACACACACACACACACACGCACACACATATGCACGCACGCACGCACGCACACATACACACACACACACGCACGCACGCTCGCGCACACACATACACACTTATATATGACATACAGGGTGTCCCAAAAGTATGGACACACCTGAATATCTCGGAAAATAAGGGTGCTAGGAAAATACTTTCAATATAAAAGCTTTAGGAAATCAAACGATGCATCTGATGGTGACCTTCAATTTGACCTTAAGCTTGACCTTCAAGGTTATTTGAAGGTCAAAGAGATTTTTTTAAATGGGAACCCCTATTTTTGACACCGGATTCAGAAAGAGCGAAAAATTTTACGTCCAAAGCGATGGTTTTCAATTTGTTAGAATGACCTTCAAAAGGTAAAATGAAGGTTAAATATTGAAAAATCGTAAACAAGCTATTTTCTTTGAACTTTTTCGGATTTGTGGGCGAATAAATGTCAGAGTAGATTTTGGGATTAACAACCTTGAGTATCTCGACCTTGGAGTTAATTTTCAAGGTCATTCAAAGGTCAAAGTAAATTTTTTATGGACAGCCTTATTTCTGACACCGGATTCAAAGAGAGCGGAAAAACGTAATGCCAGAAATGAGTCGCCTTGCCTCTCACGATGGGATGCTTGCTTAACGTGATTCTCCTTTGTCTCTCACGATGGAATGCTTAAATAAAAAAGTAAAACTAAAAAATTTGCAAAATTGGAAAATTTGCAAAAATAAAAAATTTGCAAAATTGGAAAATTTGCAAAAATAAAAAATTTGCAAAATTCAAAAATTTGCAAAAATAAAAAATTTGCAAAATTCAAAAATTTGCAAAAATAAAAAATTTGCAATAATGCAAGACACGCTGGTGTCCTGCCGGTGAAGGCAAGACAGTCTGATCCAATCGGGTAAAATAAGCCCTGGATTTGGGTTTAGCAAGTCAAAATACACAAAAACCACGTACACTCATAAAAAACTGTTTTACTCCGAATCTTACCATTTTAATATGGATTTTATTCGCCTTTTTCACGGTTTTTTATAACTTTAAAAAATTTTTGGGGATGCCTGATATGTGAATAAGATTTCGTCAGTTTTAAGGAATAGATAAACACGACTAATTCTAGCAAATTTATAAAAAAATAGCAAGATTGCAAATTTGAGAAAATGTTTAAATATGCACTAATGTGCAGATATTCAAACATTTAAGAGTTACACCGGGGGTACCCAGTTAAAATTCTGAGCCCATATTCGTGTACAACAACCCCGAAAACCTCGTGGATAGTGTTTTCAGTGACTCTGAAAATTTCAACGAACAAGTTTGAATTTGGTCTATTAAAGCATTCATTCTGTTTTCAATTATTAGTTTTGTTTTACAATTCTCAACTTATTCTTCATTTCTTTATTCATTTGAATATGAATCGTCTTTCAGAACGTGAACGAATAACCATTCTCATGATGAGAGGATGGGGTAACATGGTCAGGTCATATCGTCGAGTTGCGGCTTTATTTAATGCAGAATACCGTTTACCGTTGCAACCAGGAATTTCACAAAAAACAGTTGGAAAAACTATTTCTCGTTTTGAGCAACTGGTAGTGTCAAAGATTGCCCCAAAAGTGGGAGGCCTAAGATTGCGACTGATGAAGAAACTTCTTTGAATGTGGCATTATCATTCTTTGAAAATCCTGGAACCTCTATCAGGCAAGTATCTCGGGAAACAAATGTTTGTAGGACTTCCGTTCATAGAATTATGAAACTGTTGAAATTTCATCCATATAAAATCAAATTGGTACAAGAATTAAATGAGGATGATTTTGATCGAAGACTGAAATTTGCCGAATTAATGATGAACCGTATAGATGCGCGGCAAAATTTTTTAAACGAAATAGTATTTTCCGATGAATATACTTTTCAGTTAGATGGCAACGTTAATCGTCACAATTGTAGGTTCTGGGCATCAGAGAATCCACACTGGTTTTTGAAATCACATACACAACATCCACAAAAACTAAATGTTTGGGCTGGTATCATAAACAATAGCATAGTAGGGCCGTTTTTTATAGAAGGTAATTTGACAGGAAAAAAGTATCTAAACATGTTAAGGAATGAAATCGTACCTGCGGTTAATGAGATTGTCGGTGACAATTTTAACACCACTTACTTTCAACAAGATGGGGCGGCCCCTCATTATGCAATAAACGTGCGTAATTATTTAGATGAAACATTTCCAGGACGAGTAATTGGGCGTAGAGGAACTATTGAGTGGCCACCTCGTTCCCCTGACATGTTGCCACTAGATTATTTTTTATGGGGCTACGTCAAAAACAAAGTGTATGCTACTAAACCTGCAAACTTGGAGGAATTACGACAACGTATTATTGACACGATACAGGCAATCCCAAATGAAATGATTCAAAGAGCAGTTTCATCATTTTATGATCGCATGGGGCATTGTCAACTAAAAAATGGAGGGCATTTCGAGCAAGAACTTTAAATGGTAACTGACGATTTCTGAAAGAATTTTCATCTTGCCTTCACAGGCCAGACACCAGCCTGTCTTGCCTTTAACGGCCGGACACCAGCCTGTCTTGCCTTCACCGGCCGGACATCACTCTGTCTTGCCTTCACCGGCTAGATATCACGTCAATCGTGAGAGGCAAGGGGACTCACGTTAAGCAAGCTCCCCATCGTGAGAGGCAAGGGGACTCACGTTAATCAAGCACCCCAAAGGAAACAGAACTTACTACGTCCACGTCGTTGTTTCTGGGTAGCGCTAAAAGTAAGGTTAGTAAATTTACGACAATAGTTTCTAAGTGTTTATGAAATTTAACCTTCAATTAACTTTCTCATGTTCACAACGAAAAACTGTAAAATATCATTTCTGGTATTACGTTTTCCGCTCTCTTTGAATCCGGTGTCAGAAATAAGGCTGTCCATAAAAAATTTACTTTGACCTTTGAATGACCTTGAAAATTAACTCCAAGGTCGAGATACTCAAGGTTGTTAATCCCAAAATCTACTCTGACATTTATTCGCCCACAAATCCGAAAAAGTTCAAAGAAAATAGCTTGTTTACGATTTTTCAATATTTAACCTTCATTTTACCTTTTGAAGGTCATTCTAACAAATTGAAAACCATCGCTTTGGACGTAAAATTTTTCGCTCTTTCTGAATCCGGTGTCAAAAATAGGGGTTCCCATTTAAAAAAATCTCTTTGACCTTCAAATAACCTTGAAGGTCAAGCTTAAGGTCAAATTGAAGGTCACCATCAGATGCATCGTTTGATTTCCTAAAGCTTTTATATTGAAAGTATTTTCCTAGCACCCTTATTTTCCGAGATATTCAGGTGTGTCCATACTTTTGGGATACCCTGTATATATATATAACATATATATATGACATATATATATAACATATATATGACATATATATATAACATATATATAACATATATATATATATATATATAACATATATATAACATATATATGATATATATGGGTGGTTCTCTGTGACATCGAAGATGAAAAAAATAAATATTGCTATAACTGTGGGAATATGTTTTAGAGGTATCCAGTAGTTCTCCTGAATGTTTTCAGATTTTTTCTGGGCCATTATTTTAAGTTACAGAGAGTCAAAGTTGACATTTTAGCACTTTTTTGCATTATATGCCCATTTTCATGAATTTTTAGCTCCCAGGGGATGCATTTTTCACTAAAAACATAAGTATGACTTTTTTTGTAAAATTTTCCGAACTTTTCATTAAAAATACTTTTAAAGACATAAATGTATGCTGTCACACTCTTGTAAGCCATTTAAACCTTAAATAGTGAAAATCAGCAATTCTGCTCCGGACTCTGGTAACCTAATACTGTCTAAAAGATGTCTTTTTATAGTCAGAAACTGCCTAAAAATTTCCAGAGTGGGTCTAAATCATTAAGATCACTTATGGTCAAAATATCCGGGAAAAGTGCCAGAAATATTAATAGAAATGTATATTTGTTGCCTTATAACGATGAATCTAGTTATCATGATCATTGCAAAAAAATTTGTGCACTTACCTCGGAATGGTAGAAAAGTATCTCCACTTGTTTCAGTATCCATCTAATCCCCTGTAATCTGCTAAAAATACAAATATTATTATAAAATTATAAAAAATTATTTTTTAAACATTTATAATGCTGGATTTTTAGTTTTACATCCCTTACAAGAATTATAATACTAATCTGAAGGATTACTATAAAAGTATCAACATTATTATTATTATTATTCAGCAATACATTGTTTAGATTTCACAAACTTGTCACTGTCACGTTATCTTATTATTCATTATAATTATATATCCGAGTTATTTATATATCTTTTGTATTAAATACGTATATTCAGTTATTGTAATAATGATGTTTATATATTTATAGTAATCCTTCAGATTAGTATTATAATTCTTGTAAGGGATGTAAAACTAAAAATTCAGCATTATAAATGTTTAAAAATTAATTTTTTACATTTGTATAATAATATTTGTATTTTAGCAGCTTACAGGGGATTAGATGGATACTGAAACAAGTGAAGATACTTTTCTACCACTCCAAGGTAAGTGCACAAATTTTTTTTGCAATGATCATGCTAATAGATTCATCGTTATAAGGCAACAAATATACATGGCTATTAATATTTCGGGCACTTTTCCCGGATATTTTGACCATAAGTGATCTTAATGATTTAGACCCACTCTGGAAGTTTTTAGGCAGTTTCTGACTATAAAAAGACATCTTTTAGACAGTATTAGGTTACCAGAGTCCGGAGCAGAATTGCTGATTTTCACTATTTAAGGTTTAAATGGCTTTCACGTAGGGATGCTTGCTTAACTGATTCTCCTTTGTCTCTCTACGATGGAATGCTTAAATACAAAGTAACACTAAAAAATTTGCAAATTGGAAAATTTGCAAAAATAAAAAATTTGCAAAATTGGAAAATTTGCAAAAATAAAAAATTTGCAAAATTCAAAAATTTGCAAAAATAAAAAATTTGCAAAATTCAAAAATTTGCAAAAATAAAAAATTGCAATAATGCAAGACACGCTGGTGTCCTGCCGGTGAAGGCAAGACAGTCTGATCCAATCGGGTAAAATAAGCCCTGGATTTGGGTTTAGCAAGTCAAATACACAAAAACCACGTACACTCATAAAAAACTGTTTTACTCCGAATCTTACCATTTTAATATGGATTTTATTCGCTTTTTCACGGTTTTTATAACTTTAAAAAATTTTGGGGATGCCTGATATGTGAATAAGATTTCGTCAGTTTAAGGAATAGATAAACACGACTAATTCTAGCAAATTTATAAAAAAATAGCAAGATGCAAATTTGAGAAAATGTTTAAATATGCACTAATGTGCAGATATTCAAACATTTAAGAGTTACACCGGGGGTACCCAGTTAAAATTCTGAGCCCATATTCGTGTACAACAACCCCGAAAACCTCGTGGATAGTGTTTTCAGTGACTCTGAAAATTTCAACGAACAAGTTTGAATTTGGTCTATTAAAGCATTCATTCTGTTTTCAATTATTAGTTTTGTTTTACAATTCTCAACTTATTCTTCATTTCTTTTATTCATTTGAATATGAATCGTCTTTCAGAACGTGAACGAATAACCATTCTCATGATGAGAGGATGGGGTAACATGGTCAGGTCATATCGTCGAGTTGCGGCTTTATTTAATGCAGAATACCGTTTACCGTTGCAACCAGGAATTTCACAAAAAACAGTTGGAAAAACTATTTCTCGTTTTGAGCAAACTGGTAGTGTCAAAGATTGCCCCAAAAGTGGGAGGCCTAAGATTGCGACTGATGAAGAAACTTCTTTGAATGTGGCATTATCATTCTTTGAAAATCCTGGAACCTCTATCAGGCAAGTATCTCGGGAAACAAATGTTTGTAGGACTTCCGTTCATAGAATTATGAAACTGTTGAAATTTCATCCATATAAAATCAAATTGGTACAAGAATTAAATGAGGATGATTTTGATCGAAGACTGAAATTTGCCGAATTAATGATGAACCGTATAGATGCGCGGCAAAATTTTTTAAACGAAATAGTATTTTCCGATGAATATACTTTTCAGTTAGATGGCAACGTTAATCGTCACAATTGTAGGTTCTGGGCATCAGAGAATCCACACTGGTTTTTGAAATCACATACACAACATCCACAAAAACTAAATGTTTGGGCTGGTATCATAAACAATAGCATAGTAGGGCCGTTTTTTATAGAAGGTAATTTGACAGGAAAAAAGTATCTAAACATGTTAAGGAATGAAATCGTACCTGCGGTTAATGAGATTGTCGGTGACAATTTTAACACCACTTACTTTCAACAAGATGGGGCGGCCCCTCATTATGCAATAAACGTGCGTAATTATTTAGATGAAACATTTCCAGGACGAGTAATTGGGCGTAGAGGAACTATTGAGTGGCCACCTCGTTCCCCTGACATGTTGCCACTAGATTATTTTTTATGGGGCTACGTCAAAAACAAAGTGTATGCTACTAAACCTGCAAACTTGGAGGAATTACGACAACGTATTATTGACACGATACAGGCAATCCCAAATGAAATGATTCAAAGAGCAGTTTCATCATTTTATGATCGCATGGGGCATTGTCAACTAAAAAATGGAGGGCATTTCGAGCAAGAACTTTAAATGGTAACTGACGATTTCTGAAAGAATTTTCATCTTGCCTTCACAGGCCAGACACCAGCCTGTCTTGCCTTTAACGGCCGGACACCAGCCTGTCTTGCCTTCACCGGCCGGACATCACTCTGTCTTGCCTTCACCGGCTAGATATCACGTCAATCGTGAGAGGCAAGGGGACTCACGTTAAGCAAGCTCCCCATCGTGAGAGGCAAGGGGACTCACGTTAATCAAGCACCCCAAAGGAAACAGAACTTACTACGTCCACGTCGTTGTTTCTGGGTAGCGCTAAAAGTAAGGTTAGTAAATTTACGACAATAGTTTCTAAGTGTTTATGAAATTTAACCTTCAATTAACTTTCTCATGTTCACAACGAAAAACTGTAAAATATCATTTCTGGTATTACGTTTTCCGCTCTCTTTGAATCCGGTGTCAGAAATAAGGCTGTCCATAAAAAATTTACTTTGACCTTTGAATGACCTTGAAAATTAACTCCAAGGTCGAGATACTCAAGGTTGTTAATCCCAAAATCTACTCTGACATTTATTCGCCCACAAATCCGAAAAAGTTCAAAGAAAATAGCTTGTTTACGATTTTTCAATATTTAACCTTCATTTTACCTTTTGAAGGTCATTCTAACAAATTGAAAACCATCGCTTTGGACGTAAAATTTTTCGCTCTTTCTGAATCCGGTGTCAAAAATAGGGGTTCCCATTTAAAAAAATCTCTTTGACCTTCAAATAACCTTGAAGGTCAAGCTTAAGGTCAAATTGAAGGTCACCATCAGATGCATCGTTTGATTTCCTAAAGCTTTTATATTGAAAGTATTTTCCTAGCACCCTTATTTTCCGAGATATTCAGGTGTGTCCATACTTTTGGGATACCCTGTATATATATATAACATATATATATGACATATATATATAACATATATATGACATATATATATAACATATATATAACATATATATATATATATATATAACATATATATAACATATATATGATATATATGGGTGGTTCTCTGTGACATCGAAGATGAAAAAAATAAATATTGCTATAACTGTGGGAATATGTTTTAGAGGTATCCAGTAGTTCTCCTGAATTTTTTCAGATTTTTTCTGGGCCATTATTTTAAGTTACAGAGAGTCAAAGTTGACATTTTAGCACTTTTTTGCATTATATGCCCATTTTCATGAATTTTTAGCTCCCAGGGGATGCATTTTTCACTAAAAACATAAGTATGACTTTTTTTGTAAAATTTTCCGAACTTTTCATTAAAAATACTTTTAAAGACATAAATGTATGCTGTCACACTCTTGTAAGCCATTTAAACCTTAAATAGTGAAAATCAGCAATTCTGCTCCGGACTCTGGTAACCTAATACTGTCTAAAAGATGTCTTTTTATAGTCAGAAACTGCCTAAAAATTTCCAGAGTGGGTCTAAATCATTAAGATCACTTATGGTCAAAATATCCGGGAAAAGTGCCAGAAATATTAATAGAAATGTATATTTGTTGCCTTATAACGATGAATCTAGTTATCATGATCATTGCAAAAAAATTTGTGCACTTACCTCGGAATGGTAGAAAAGTATCTCCACTTGTTTCAGTATCCATCTAATCCCCTGTAATCTGCTAAAAATACAAATATTATTATAAAATTATAAAAAATTATTTTTTAAACATTTATAATGCTGGATTTTTAGTTTTACATCCCTTACAAGAATTATAATACTAATCTGAAGGATTACTATAAAAGTATCAACATTATTATTATTATTATTCAGCAATACATTGTTTAGATTTCACAAACTTGTCACTGTCACGTTATCTTATTATTCATTATAATTATATATCCGAGTTATTTATATATCTTTTGTATTAAATACGTATATTCAGTTATTGTAATAATGATGTTTATATATTTATAGTAATCCTTCAGATTAGTATTATAATTCTTGTAAGGGATGTAAAACTAAAAATTCAGCATTATAAATGTTTAAAAATTAATTTTTTACATTTGTATAATAATATTTGTATTTTTAGCAGCTTACAGGGGATTAGATGGATACTGAAACAAGTGAAGATACTTTTCTACCACTCCAAGGTAAGTGCACAAATTTTTTTGCAATGATCATGCTAATAGATTCATCGTTATAAGGCAACAAATATACATGGCTATTAATATTTCGGGCACTTTTCCCGGATATTTTGACCATAAGTGATCTTAATGATTTAGACCCACTCTGGAAGTTTTTAGGCAGTTTCTGACTATAAAAAGACATCTTTTAGACAGTATTAGGTTACCAGAGTCCGGAGCAGAATTGCTGATTTTCACTATTTAAGGTTTAAATGGCTTACAAGAGTGTGACAGCATACATTTATGTCTTTAAAAGTATTTTTAATGAAAAGTTCGGAAAATTTTACAAAAAAAGTCATACTTATGTTTTTAGTGAAAAATGCATCCCCTGGGAGCTAAAAATTCATGAAAATGGGCATATAATGCAAAAAAGTGCTAAAATGTCAACTTTGACTCTCTGTAACTTAAAATAATGGCCCAGAAAAAATCTGAAAAAATTCAGGAGAACTACTGGATACCTCTAAAACATATTCCCACAGTTATAGCAATATTTATTTTTTTCATCTTCGATGTCACAGAGAACCACCCATATATATATAAAACATATATATATATATGTTGAATTCTGAATTCTTAGACACGGCGGCGGCGGCGGCGGCGAAATATTTATATATTATAGAGAGATATATATGTTGTAACGGGGTACAATCTCTCGCGTCGGTAGGGGTAAAGGGATCGGTTGCTACGGCACTGCCTACTTATACTCCCTAGGCGGTGCTCTGAGAGTGCGCGGCGGATTCAAATCAGTGAACCCCGCGCACGACCTACTGTTGCGATGTCCGTTAACAACCGCGAGATCACTTGCTGATCTCGCGTCTTTGTACAGCTAAAGCGTTGTGAGCTGAAAAGGACCGTGAATAAAAGGGATAAATTCGCGGTAAGTTTATCTCGGCCGCTCCTAGAACGGAGAGGGCGGTATTCGGGATAACGGGAATAACGTACGCCGGTAATCAATAATTATACTCGTACTCGGAAATTGATTACATATGAATTTTTATTTATTATAAAGAAATATAACTTTGATTTAACATAGGATAAAGAAAAGAATAATGAAATTACAAAGGCCGTATATAGGCCGCGTGAGGTCTCGCGACGTGGTGTAACCCCGGGGTTACTCGCACTTTCTCTCTTTCTAGCACGCGTACGCGGTCGCCCGTTAGCTTCCTCGCCGTCGCGCGCGGGAGAGATCCGCCGATCCCTAACTTAAAGTTATAGCCGTAAAGAGAGTCTTTACGGCTTCGGCGGCTCGCGAGTGGTGCACCACATACCTTATCTCCCCGTCGATGCGCTTGGCTTCGCCTGTTTCCCTTCTCTCCGTCGGGCTCTCGCGCGCGGTAACTTCGCCGTCCTCGCAGGTTCCTGGGAGTCGCTGGAGATGTGCGCTCGACACCAGCACACTCACTCCACAAAATCACTCGTTCTTTACGGCACGAAACCCAGAACCCGAGGAAGAATCCGCGATAACGATTCTTGTTCTCTTGCCACGAGTTAGCAAGGAAGGCGTTACCGGCGACGTGTCTATTAACGATGACTCGCATAAACTCTCTATAGTCTCCTCAGTCAGCTTGCGCGTCGGACCATTATTAGTCCTTACGCGGCTTACGCGCGGGCTTTCCCGATCACCTACGAGCTTTTCCGATCATCACTCGCGCTCGTTATAAGGTATAGCTTCATACGCATAAGAGTATGTATCTTACCTTTACAATATATATTTATTTATAAGTAAATACCTCATTATTTATAATAAATTATTGATTTGTATTTAAAAATTTATATGTCAATAATGCTATAACTGAACCACATTCTTTACTGTCCATAAAAAGAATGAAATGGCGATAACTTAACCATAAATTAAATGTTTTAATGAATATAACAAAAATTGTTTATTATTTGTAGTTAATTATTAATCATATATTTCTGTATATACTATATTTTTTGTAAAGATTTTTGGTCCATTATTTATTCTTTTCCTTTTATTTTTATAAGTGTCAGTATCATCTTTAATTTTATAAATTGATTTATTATTTATTGATACTTTTAAACAGTTTTTTGAAGTTGTTCTTGATAAAGCAACATATTACCCATGACTGAAAGCAGGTGTATTTAAATACAATGTAAAAATAATAATAATAGCCAGTGTAAAAATGGCTAAACTTTTTTTTTAAGTGTCTACTACTTTGGCATAAAGTAATATAAAAATCTGAAAAGATTGACATACACTGGAAACACATTATAGAACATGTTAAGAAATGTTGGGGAAAAAAACATTTTGACCCATATATACAGGGTGTTTCATTTTAATCCATCCACGTAGGTAACCTCTGTAAAAACGAACATTATAAAACATGATCGGGTTCGAAAAGAGCGAAGAATATTACGTAAATTTTGTTTTGAGCTAATTCTGAAGGTCATCAGGAAGTCATCAGAAGATCAGATATCTCGGTAACTCCTCTTCCCCAGTCTCTGAAACTACGAACTTTACGGAGAAATGACGTTTACAAAAGTTGTAGGGTTGTCGACGACGAACTTGGCCGTGACCTTAAACTTGTGACCTTGAACTTGGTTAAGGCAATGTGTTTGAATCGTGACCCAGCCGGTTAAGACAAGGTGGTCGGATCATGACCCAGCCGGTTAAGGCAAGGTGTTTGAATCATGTCCCAGCAGGTTAAGACAAGGTGTTTAAATCGTGACCCAGCAGGTTAAGACAAGGCATCCGTATCGTAACCCAGCCGGTTAAGGCGAGGTCCAAGGCGATGGCAGAATTAACTAACACATTGTTCAAAATGATGACCACCAACCTCTTGGCAGTATGCAAAGCGTTGGTAAAAGTTTTGAACACTCCTTTGTATTATTTCCAGAGTTAGAGTAGTTATTTCATCTTGGATACGTCATTGGAGCTCCTGAAGATTGGCTGGTTGGTGTTTTTTGTAAACTCTATCTTTCAACTATTCCCAAAAGAAATAATCTAAGGATGTAAGATCTGGTGATATGGCTGGGCAGTCAATTTCACCTCGCCGACAAATCCATCTGTGTGGAAAAGTTCCACCTAAATAATTACGAACGCTTCTCTTACAGTGAGGTGCAGCATCGTTTTGCTGATAAAAATAATTACTTACAATACTTTGAACGGCAAGACAATCACGTTCCCCAACAAATCTTCGTATATGTTGCCTGTCAGAGTGCCTTCGATGAGGAAAGGCCCAATTATTCGATTTTTCATAATGTCTGCCCAAAGATTAATTTTTTTGAGGCCATTGGTTCAACCAATTATCCATTATCCAGTGAGGATTTATTTCAGACCAATAAAACATATTATGCCTATTTACACAACTATTTGAAAAAATGTTGCTTCATCAGTAAAAACAATACGTTTTAAAAATTGTTTATGAGCATTTATTATGTCCATCGTTATCTGAGAACTGTAGGCGCCTATTAGGATCATCTTCATTTAGATTTTAAACATGTTTAACTTTATGCGGGTGAAATTTCGAGTGTTATGTTAATATTCTTTGTGTTCTACTATAGGATAGGCTATGTTCTTGTTGGATTTTCCTGATAGTGTTATGCGGATTCTCTTGAATTGATAATGCAACGTTAAGTTGGTGTTCTGCATTCGTTGTAGTTACTGGTCGACCCAATTTGGGCAGATCACGTACAGTACCCTGATCATTAAAACATTGCACCGTTAATTTTACTGTATATTTTGATATTCTAGTTTGTCCGAATCTAAACTGTTGGTTGAAGAGATCATACACTCTTTCATAAAATCGCCGACTATTACCAAAACGAATCATCATAAGAATAGTTATCCGCTCCCCTTCACTTAGAACCATGATGGTCCGGATGTAACAATGCCTGTCTAATTGCATGGGATAATTGAAAACTCTGAGGAGAATATTGATAACTTCAGAATTCAAAAACTGTTAAATGTAAAGGAAATAAAATAATAAAAAAAACAGTTTTGTTTAATGAAAGAGTTTTTTTATTAATTTATTCTTAAAAAACATTTAATTATTGAAAATATATTTTATTTTTTTCACAACCATAACTTTAATTTAATTGAATTTTATAGTCATTATTATGAGAACATTACCTCTTTATAGCCGGACCAACAAAAAACATACTATTTGCAGATGATGAAATAGTTACTCTCTACACACAAACTAACAACTCTTACTATTTTAAGAGCTGTCACTTTTTAAAAAGAAGAAAAATACGTAAAAAATACCATTTTTCGAGTTTTGCTAGTTTGACCTTCAAATGACCATTATGTGACCTTGTAAGACCTCATAGTCAAATTAACGTACACAGATCTAAACGCAGAATTTCCTATACTTTCTGAACGTGCAATAAAGTAGTGGAAGGTTTCATTTTAAAAAAAAGTCGACCTAACCTCAAAAACTAATGTTTCCATGGGATAGCCAAAGGAAAATCATGAATCACAAAATTTTTTTAATTCTTTATCATGAGTTTTCAAACATCCAGGAAAGCGGCCACAATGGTTCTTGACCTCTGAATGACCTCGGAATGACCTTTGACCCATATTGTGATACATCCTGTCGTAAGCAGAATTGCACGAAATTTTAGGATTCATGATCAAAGGTAGAGCATTCAAAAATCGACTTGACCTTGAAATGACCGTCCGCATCAAGTTCAAGGTCACGGTCAAGTTCGTCGTCGACAACCCTACAACTTTTGTAAACGTCTTTTCTCCGTAAAGTTCGTAGTTTCAGAGACTGGAGAAGGGGAGTTACCGAGATATCTGATTTCATGACTTCCTGATGACCTTCAGAATTACCTCAAAACAAAATGTACATGAAATTCTTCGCTCTTTTCGAACCCGGGGTAAAAAATAGGGATTCCCATTAAAATAAAGACAATCCTTCAAATAACCTTGAAAATCGGGTTCAAGGTCGAGGTTGTTGCCACTGTTGGGTGGCCGCCTCTGACCCCTTCAAGTTTTGTAGAGGTGATTTTTTAATATTATTCGTTTTTACAAAGGTTACCTACGTGAATGGATTAAAATGAAACACCCTGTATATGGGCTATTTCACGTCAAGTGGTACGATGAAAATTTTAAATCACTCCAAATTTTGTGAACAGACTGGAAGTATCTTCCAGAAGGTAGAAAAAAAATTTTAGATGTTAAAAATAATTTGCCTAAGAGTTATTCCACCATAAAAAATGGAAATTTTTCAATTTTTAGAAAATTTTCTATTTTTAAAGCCATTTATCTCAAAATCTATTAATTTTTTTGAAAAAACATTACAAACAACTTTTGTTTAAAATAATCTTTAGAACTTATCTACCTGGGTTACAATTCTTAATTTTAAAATCTCGAAGAGATAGAGCACTCGAAAATAATTGAATATAAAAAAAGGCGACCACGCCACAATCGATTTTGAACTGACACCGCTCAAAAGATCACATTTTTTGAGAGCTTTCGAATGACGGTGGTTAGATTATTGGCCAAGACCGCTGGTGTAAGTTATACCCCATGAACCTAATAAAATCACTAATTTTCATGTATTTTAGGGCATAACTTACACCAGCGGTCTTGGCCAATAATCTAACCACCGCCATTCGAAAGCTCTCAAAAAATGTGATTTTTTGAGCAATGTTAGATCAAAATCGATTGTGGCGTGGTCGCCTTTTTTATATTCAATATTTTCGAGTGCTCTATCTCTTCGAGATTTTAAAATTAAGAATTGTAACCCAGGTAGATAAGTTCTAAAGATTATTTTACACAAAAGTTGTTTGTAATGTTTTTTCAAAAAAATTAATAGATTTTGAGATAAATGGCTTTAAAAATAGAAAATTTTCTAAAAAATTGAAAAATTTCCAATTTTCATGGTGGAATAACTCTTAGGCAAATTATTTTTAACACCTACAATTTTTTTCTATCTTCTGGAAGATATTTCCAGTCTGTTCAGAAAATTTGGAGTGATTTAAAATTTTCATCGTACCACTTGACGTGAAATAGCCCATATATATATATATATATATATATATATATATAATTTTTTTTGTTACATATTTATAGATCGAATTGATCATATAAATAGAGCGTTAAATAACATTAATTAAAATATAATATAAATCAACTTTTACATCAACAAGAAATAATTTCTCGTTGCAAATATAGTGATAGCATTTTTTTATGTTCAGTAAATCAAGAGTAGAACGTAGTAAATATTTACAGTTTTTTGGCCTAGTAAATGATGAAACTATTTTTTTTCGCGTAGTAAATGATGAAAGTGTTTTTCTTCGTGTAGTAAATGATGAAAGTGTTTATTTTCGCGTAGCAAATGTTAAAAAAGATTTTCTTCGTACGGGGCGTCGATATATTAGGAATTGAATTAGCAAGTAATGAAAGATTAAATAATAAAAATAATTCTATTAAAGAATGAGAATTACAAAGCAACTTAGATAATTTATTAGGGCATATACATGCAGTAAAGCCGCATGTAATGGAGTAGCAATGGTATTTGTAGGAGAACATGGACATCCATAAATTGATCGCGAGATAGATACATATTCAAATCACGGTAAGCCTATTTAGATTAGTATTCCACAAATTAGTAAACATATTGATCTTATGACATGGTGAATAAAAATAATATTACGATTCTTTAATTTTACAAATACTATCATAAAATTTGACAAAGACAAAACATCTCAAAATGGGAAGGGGCAGGGATACTTTACAAGTTATCTTGTATTGAATGCCAGGCTATTTATAGTCGAGAAACGAAACGCTGCCTAAAAAATCGAATAAAAGGACATCAGAAAAATAAAAATCCATAAGCCGTTATTACTGCACATATTTTAAATAATATAAATCAGAATTTCAACTGAGGCCTGCGATGGCTCGGTCGGTAGGGCGCTGGGCTCGTAATCTGGAGGTCCAAGGTTCGATTCCCGGCCCCGGCCGATTGATACAAGCACCACTGGCGAATGTATTTTCAACAAGTGCTTTCTTCACCAAGACATCGTATGACCTCCGTCGCTGATTAGCACCGGTTTGGGAGCATAAAAAGAGCGACGTTAAAATAATAATAAAAAAAAAAAAAAAGAATTTCAACTGGGATGATGTAAAAATAATAGATAAAGAATCTTTTTATAAAAAGACTCATTTCGCAAATGTTACATATTAATGATCATAATTCGACGATTTACAGAATAGAAGATACTCAATATTTAAACCGACAATATAGAAATGTTATGAATAAAATTCAAAGATACTGTATAGATTAAATAAGTATGAAATTATGATTTTATTTTATAAGTCAAATAATTTTAAATTTGCTGATCAGTTTTTCAGAACAAATTGTATTTTTTTTTTGCATAGAATTTATCGGAATTTGCGAACCAATATGCTTTATTAAGCAGGGCCTATACTCTTCGTCCACTATTGTTGGTAAAAATCCCAGAGTAAGCCTTCCCAAAAATTAAAAATTAAAAAGGAGCTAGAGGTTAAAAATTGGCATTTCGACTACGTCTGTCTAGCTTTGATCTCCCCAGTAAGGAGCTAGAGGCTTTCCTTAAACGCCCGGCAACGATGAAAACCGACGTCGAATGGATGTTATAGTGGCTGTATTTATATATTGTACTCGACTGTGTCCCTAGCTGGTAGAGAGAACAGTCGGAACTCCCTAGTGGTAAGAACTCAAACCAACCAGAGTGCGACGTGTTTTCACCCGAAGTCGCAGAGTTTTAAGAAAAGTGGATTTATCGTTCGCTAAAAAGTTTTTCGATATATTGAATTTATCGGGCTTTGCGAACCAATATGCTCTATTAAAATATTTATTTTTAATGAATTGCTGTGAATCGCTTTAATTTTATTTTATATAACAAATCATTATTAAAATCTTACTAATGTAACGTAAAAATTTGCAAAATAAATATATTTGTTAGAAAAGACTTATCAGCATATTTAAAATCATATTTCTTTGAGTTAAATGATTTAATAATATAAATTTCAGTTCTACAATTTTTTAATCAAAATTTTATGATTAAAGAAATATTTATTAGATGCAATGAAATAATCTATTTACAATGTATTCGGAAATTATTATATTGGGTTAAGAAAAAGATGGACTAAAATAAAAATTTGAAACATATGCTCGCTTTGCTCGTGATTTACATGTATTGCTTGTGTGATTTAATATTCATTATGATTCATGAATAATGATATATTTAAATTGTATATTAATTTATAAAATAAAAAAAACTATTGTTTTAATAAATTGTATAAATTATTTTGAGTTTAGTTTATTTTATTTATTATATGTTTGATTTGAATAAAATTTTTTTTTATATTTATATTATATTATTTGCATCTGTATAATAATTATTAATTTAAATTTAAAGATTTAATGTTTATTTAATCATATTAAAAAATAGTAATCAAGATTAAACCGGTTAACGTACCAGCCTTAGAAAATTTTTTTCTCGTTCTCTCTCTCTCTCTCTCTCTCTCTCTCTCTCTCTCTCTCACTCAGGTGGGTTGATCAAACGCTTTTTCCTTTCCTTGGCACCTATTGCTTTGAGCGGCGGCTTCTACTTGAAATATTATCAGGTACTTTTTAATGCCTGGGATTTCATATTAAGAGGTTAAGATGCGGCGTCTCACATAAATTGGCGGTCGGATCGCGGCCGAATTTTCTGCATATCGCCTAATTTAAAAAAAGAAGCTAAAATTGCTATATTTGGAGCAAAGTTATGATAAAAATAAGAAATTGAAGATATTTTAACGAAAATTTAATATACAAAGTTTATTGTTCTTTTTAGCCCAAAATTCTTCAATTTCTTATTTTCTTCATAACTTTACTTCAGATAGAGCAATTTTAGCTTCCTTTTTTAAATTATATCTCCTTGAACTCGAATTTCTTCTGGTTTTTGGTTTAATTGTTCATCTTTATTGGTTTCGGAGTTATAGGCGTTTAAGTTGGAAGTAATTTTCATTGAAATTATTATTAGATGTCGAATAACTTTCATCAATGTAGTCACTGGCAAGCAATAACTTGGCTTTATTCATATTTCTACATTACAAAAGATAACCAAAGTTAGGATAAGATCCGTTTCCCGGAGGTCATGTATTCTCTTTGTCAGATACTCTCTTCACCCTCGATCAATTACATTTACTTATATCATCCTTAACCACTTTGTAACCCATCTATCCACAAATTTCCTTGCATTTCACTCCTGTCACCCCTTTTAAAGTTCTGCCAACCATCTATAGCGTTACCTCTAAAGCGACGGGCTATGACCGTATTTCTTTTCCTATGCTAATGTTTTTGGCTCACCAGATATCTCCTTACATTGTAGAATTTTTTTGTTTTTCGCTACTTCCCGGAGACCTGGAAAAAATCTATTTCTTTTTGCTAAGACAAATAGAGTTGATTCTCCGTCTGACACTAGACCCATAGCTAAGCTCTGCGAAGTCTCTAAACTTCTGGAGATACTTATTCATGATCAGCTCACTCACTATTTAAATAAAAATGGTTTAATTATTGAAAGACTAGCAGACTTCCGCTGGGATCATAGTACTCATACAGCTTCAATTGATATTACGGATGACGTTAGAAGGGCCATTGATAAACATATGATTACCATCCTTACCCTATTTAACTTTTCCAAAGCGTTTGACTCAGTACCTCATGGACCCTTGCTTATTAAACTGCGTTCTTTGGGCTGCTTTGACTCAGTCACTAATTGGTTCTTCCACTACCTAGTGCTAGGCTCAATAGGGGCGTTCCTCAAGGCAGTGTTTTAGGTTCTCTATTATTGTCTAGTTTTTTCAACGATCTACCATTGGTCCTCAAACATTCTAAACATATGATTTGTGCGGATGATACCCAGGTATATCACCCATTTTCTCCTGCTAACTTCGACCAGAGAGTGCAACAAATTTCGGATGATGCTAACGCGGTTCAAAACTGGACGAGGTCAAATGGATTAAGGTTAAATGTAGTTAAGACTAAAGTGATGATCCTGAGTAGTCAGGTGTACATTTCGCGTATTAACCTAGACAGAGTCCGGAAGGTTTCAATCGATGACCAATTTCTTAACTACGAGACCGAGGTCAAGTCGCTGGGAGTTTGTTTTACGTCCACCTTGTATTGGTCAAGACAGGTCGCGTCAGTGTCCCAACACGTACAAAGAGTCTTACACTCTTTCACATATTACAAGCATGCTCTTTCGCGTAGAAATAGGAAAAAACTCGTTGAGGCGCTAATTTTATTGCACTTTTATTACGCGTGCATTGTGTTCAGTGACTCGATGATTCAAGAAAGTTAAAGCTTTAGCGCTTATTAAATACTTGCTTGCATTTTGTGTAAGGTAACATCCCCTAAAATGAGCACGTTACGCCCTACCATCTCAAATTGGGATGGCAGTCGGTCGAGCTCAGAAGATCTCTCTTCATTGGCTTCTGCGCTTTTAACATCATCTCAAACAAATCCCCTTCTTACATCTTTCACGGCTCGTTCCTCCTCACGTCACCCGTCCGTTTCCCTTATCTATCTTCCTCCCAGAACTGAAGCCCTGAACAACTCCTTTATCATTACTGCCACTCTCCTTATAATCAGCTTTCTTACACTGACTTTAATCCCCTCTCATTTACTGCATTTAAATCCGTCCTGTCATCTCACCTTTCGGAGCACGACCGTCAGGCTTGGGACGCAAGGGTTAGTCGCAAGAAAATTGCTTGCCCTCCCTTGTCCGATCTCTAGTTTTGATAAGTAGTTATATCGTTTATCTGTTATTTATTATATTTGTGTAACTTAGCATTATCTGTACATTTCTTTATGTTAAGGTTTTATGCTTTCGCCGTTCCATTATGTATTTTGTTTGTATTTGTTAACTTTTGCGCATTGTCTCTATTTATTTAGCATTACTGTGGATTGCAGCGAACAATATATTAAATGAATTTGAAAATAGTTATATTTGTTGTTTTATATATTTTTGTTATTACTCATGTATTTTATTTATTATGTTATCTTGATATTTTGTTGTTTTTCATCTACTACCGATAGCAGTCATCTGTTTCTTTTATTTTATGTTAGTAAACTTGTTATGCGTCACTTGATTGTCATGTACTTGGTTCATGAGGTCTTGTGTGGATATAAAGCAGTGTGTGTTTTTTAAGTACTGAGTCAATTGGGAACAAGTTTTAACTTTGCTTCTTCGACACTTTCCTTGGCGGGATTTCTATCGTCTGGATTGGCGACTCTGCTCAATCAGTGACAATCAGAAATCCAACACCTAATACCTGCTGTGACGCTGTTTGTGTGGTGACCAGTTATACAATATTAAACTTGTGGATGTAAAAAGTACTTAATGTGCATAATACTCGGATTTCTTAGTGTAACTACAGTGTTCTACTACAATTAATTTAGAAAAAAAGATCTAAATTCATAATATTGTCTTCATATATTGAATTTTCGTTGTTAACAGGTTTGAATTTAGGTTGTATAAAACACGTGTTGAGTAGACGATAAATCTGACTACGTAGTCTCATATTTCGCCGTTAGATGGTCCCACGTGCACCGTTTTGTGACTGTTTTCTAATATATGCCTTTATATATGATTGCGCAATTACTTATATGTGGACTTATTATATTGATAAGTTATTTTTAATTTAATTATTATCTTATAATATTATTTCTTATAATATTATATTATAATATATTTCTAAGGAAAACTAAGTTATTTAATCATTCTCTAAATATCTAAATTTTACTTTACTTTTTTAAGACAAAATTCAATGCCTTATTAACCAATATTATACAAGTTTTCGTAAAATTTTACTCACCATTTGCGTATATATATATTAATTATTTTTATTATAACGGGTACAGATTTCGAGTGTCGCCGCAGGTAGGTCCCTGGATTATCGGCGACGATCGTCGATAGGACCAAGTCGACTAGCCGGGATACTTGCGAATGGAGCGCAGTGGTGAGGCTTCTGCCTCGCGCTCCCGGGATCGTGGGTTCGCGTCCCGATACCTTCGTTGATTTTTTTATTCCTTATATTCAATCCGTACCCCTTTACAATGGCGCCCAACTCAAAAACCCACTTGCCAGAAGAGACGAAGAAATTTATCTTCACCTGGCTCATCCTCGACTAAAGTGGTCACAAACTCCCATCCCCACCACCACAGTCCCGGTGGATTTTCCCGCGAGAACGCCAAAAAGTGCGGAGGTACGACTGTAGGAGAAAAGCCTGTGTTTCTCCTGCCACAGTGTGTATACGTATATACCTCCAATGTAGGCACTAGACGTAGGGGAGCTTGAGTTTCTGGGATCTGAAGCGTGGTGGTGCAAACGCACGGCGATCCTAAATAAGGCTCCCGGTGCTCAGAAACCGGTCTTTTTGACACCGGTCAAGCAGGGACAACCTTCCCCACGCGATGATCGAAGTGATCAAACGGCTCTCCGAGGGCGTAGGTCGCGTTTGGGTTTGGGATATAACGGGTACAGATTTCGAGTATCGGCGCAGGTAGGTCCCTGGATTATCGGCGACGATCGTCGATAGGACCAAGTCGACTAGCCGGGATAATTGCGAATGGTAGCGTAGTGGTGAGGCTTCTGCCTCGCGCTCCCGGGATCGTGGGTTCGCGCCCCGATACCTTCGTTGATTTTTTTATTCCTTATATTCAATCCGTACCCCGTTACATTATTCACTAGTTATTTATTTATTAAACTGCGTATTAGTATGATTTAATGTTACTATATAATTTTATAGTTATTTACATTTGAATGATTTCATATTTATGTACATTATACGTTTCTTACAATTACGGTGTTTATTTAAATTAATCATTTAGTTTTTGTTCTTTGATTAAATTATCATTTAGATGAATAATTATATTGTAAAGAGAAAAGTAAAATACTTTAAATATAATAAAAATTTCTCTACTATTTTAAGAGTATGCTCTAGCTGTAAGAAAAGGTTTCATCCAGGTGGCGTAAATTACTACTTACAGAGTAAAGCATCTTATATTTGTTTTTGTTCTAACATCTGCGAACTAATATTGAAAACAGATTACTTAAATTGTATAAATAGTAAATTGGCGAGTTCTTCTTCTGCTTCTGCGCAACAGGAAATATTTGATGTTACACGCGATATCATTACTGAATCTTTGGATTGGTCAAATTCTATTAGTAAATTGTTGATTATTCAGAATTAATAATAAATAAATCCAATTTGTTTATTTAAGTGCACAGCGTTTCGTCCGCCATGTTTGCGCCTCTTCAGGTGTTCAATATTGAATATAATGTTACAGCCCAAGTGTGCTTCATCAAATAACATTTGATACGACATCGATGGGTATTTATACAAAAACAAAGCAGATGCGTGTTTCCAAACTATGCGGCATAGTTTGTGTATATTTATGCCTTTAAATTATATTCATAACATTTCTATATTGTCGGGTAAAATGTTGAGAATCTTCTATTCTATTCAAAAATATTAATTAAACGACTAGATGCTTTAAATGCTAATATGAAATCTCATAAAAATGAAGTTAAAAAATTGATGTAACTAATGTTAAAAAAATTGTTTAACTAATGTCGTATTTTTAAATCGCTAATATTGCAGCATTTGCAGAATGATATCTTAAAAGTCCGTACATTTACTTCGAAACCTACTGAGATATTTTCTTTTTCGCACCACCTATTTTAAAATTTTTTATTATCAGGATGAAGTCACCAGATATTAATGATTTTATTTTGGAAATTAAGCGAAAGTATGGTGATATTAAGGTTGGTGATATTTTTGTTGAATCTGAATGTATTACTCGTGACAAATCTATCAAGTTCTTCAAAATGTTACTACCTGCGATTCACGAGTTGTGTTTTCTTATTAAGAACAGATTCGAGCCGTTAAAATATAAATATATATGGACTCGCGAAGGGAAAATTTTTGTACGTAAAGATGATGGAGTTGAACGCATACAAATCGTAACTGAGTCAGACTTGGATAAATTGAAATGATTGCAAAATTCTTCACGGACAGATGTATTCCATGCAAAGGAGAACTCTTTTTTTACGTGTTGCCCAAGTAAATGTGAATTCTCACATGCATCATCAGGCAGAGGTAGAGTCTCTTATTGTAGGTGAGAATATTGATATACTTTCAATCTCTGAGACATGGTTAACACCTAACAGCTCGGATGATATTTACAATATTTTTAATTTTTGCTTAGTTTGAAATGATGGTAAATCGGCTATAACTGTGTTCCACTCTAACGGATTTGAGAGTACTTTATTAAAATTATATTTACTTAATTTCAGTTTTTTATTAAACTTTGGTTTGAGCTTTAATATTTGATAGTTTAGAAGTTACAAGCATTTAAAGTATAGTCTTTTATTTGCAAATTTTTCTTTAACAGCGTGTAACTTTTAAAAAAACGATTTTTAGGGTCTGCGGCTCTGTCATTTTTCATATTTTTATATTAGAAAACATACTACAAACTACGATCGCAAACTTGGCTCATCTTACCAAAGTTTTTGATCGATTAATTATGCAACAAATAACTTCTTACTTAAAGGCAAATGAGCTCTTATCTCTTTTCCACCCCGGTTACTGGAGTTTATATAGCACTTAAATGGTTTTAATAAAAATCACGGATGATATTCGATTGGCTATTAAACGTGGTTTGGTTACTTTTCTACTATTATTTGATTTTAGAAAAGTAGAAATTAAAGGAGTTAAATTTTTCAAAAGAATGAATTATGTGGATATATAGTTACTTAGATGGTCATTCACAGGCCGTTCCTGGTCTTGATGGAGTACTACGTAAATTACTTGTAATTACGGCAAGAGTTCCTCAAGGTTCTACACCAGGACCCATTATCTTTCTCACATTAATAAACTCTATTATGCTTAAACTATTGCATACAAAGGGTAAGCTGTTTGGTAATGACCTACAAGTATACATATACTGCAAGCCTAGTGAGTGTTATGATACAATTGTTAAATTTATACAGAATGGTAAAAGGGTAGTAAATTGGTATCGGATACATATGTCAATTTATTGTCAATCTCTGTAATTACATACTATTTTTTCCTTCCCAACTATGTTTTTTCTAAAACTATCTAGTTTTTACAATAATTGAAAAATTGGTCAGATTTCAATTGATTAGGTGGTCATGTCCAGACTTGCATTACCTACTATAAAAATGTTTACAAAAAAACAAATAATTAATAAACCACTCATACTCCTTTCGCTTTTGTTTGACCAGGACTAGCCTTATGCCCTCGGGAGTAGCAAGCGAAGTTTCGCAAGCAGAAATCAAAGAATATAATACGAATACATATTAATATTACGAATATTAATCGTAAATATTATTCATTTGAATTAATTTGAATAAACTGATCAAGTTAAATAACAGTCAATTGCATGATTTATTAACAAATATGTGCATTTAAAAACAATTAACTAAATGTATAAAAAAATCTTTTTTTAAATATATAATATTTAGTTCTCTTACATTTTAATGACCATAAAGCACTAGAAAGTACATAATATTACAAACAATACGGAAACTTACGTAAGTTTATAATTAATCAAAAATTAAAAATATAAACAATTGCACTTTAAATAAAAGTCAACAAATTATCCTTGTTTAGCGAATGTAATATACAGAATATTACTTTGTTATAAACGATTATTGTTAAAATTCAAAATAAGATGGAGTATAATTAAACGCAATAAGTATTAATGAAAATACAATTACTAGTATAATAAATATTAAGAAAATTTTGTTTGTACAGTAAAATAAAATAAAATATCAGATTTGCCCCTGTATTGTGACAAGGTACTCATACCACCAGGGCCAGTTAAGCAGCTTACGATGGCCCAGGGTGTTAGGCTGAGCATAATGAGCAGCAATAAGGACTCCAGGAAGCTGTAACACATTAAGCAATCAGTGATAATCCCAATTAGGAGGAGACAAGGAAGCATGTAGTTGCACAAGTAACTGATAGCTACATGCAAGGAGAGGATTAGAAGTGAGGTTATGGTAATCATAACATTACCATAACTCTCAATTAATAACTAATATTAAATATCAAGCACTCCCTCAAGAACTAGATAATTACCCAGTAAGCAGCCAGAAACCCTCGCAGCAACGCAGCATCCAAGAAGAGAGAGAAGAGTCGAGTATCGGCCGTCCAGTCTGTACCTGCAACGGAGAGAAATTATTAGCCGATAAGCTAACACCAAAGGAACGATAGGGGTTTACCTAGTAGACAGCATCACCAGGAATACCGTTCTCTCCGTGGGATGCAGCAGCCCAGGCACCATCGTCCACTTCGTGTTAATGCGGCCGCGAGCACTCACTACACGGGGCGCGCGAGACGGCGGCGGCCGAGCAACGAAGCAGCAAACGAGCCCAAGCTCGATAGAGCTCATTGGGACGCCAACGGGGCAACATTAACCGACCGACCGCTATCGCCAATCAGTTTAATATTGTGTGTGTGTGAGAGAGCAGTGACTGCAGTAGCAATCTCCAGGAGACGATCTCCACTCAACCAAGGTGGGTGCACGCCCTGCACCGGTTATTCCGCGATCTCTCCAACTCGTAAGTGTGCTTCCCCTTTCCTCCCCTCTCCTTCCCTTGCGCAGCAAGTCGTCGCAGCTCGCACGCACCCGAGCATTATTCTATAAATTTGCCGCGATCGTACGCGGCTGGCGCCCAAACCCTTTTTTATTATTATAATAAATTAATATTATTTTATTTAATTCAATTGTTTATTTCGCCCTGACGCCACGTCCTAATCCCCAGCGACACCGTTACAGTATACAGAAAAGAATATCGATGGTTGAAAAGAATTTACCTTATAGTACATAAATATATACATTGTGACGGAAATCGTCACACAATCCATTCGCGGCAAATGAACTGTTTCAATTTATTATAATTGTAAGTCGTCGAAGCCTTTGGTATGTCAAGGCCAACCGACGCCACTTGTTTACTTTAACACAAGTATACAATTACGCGCGCAACAATACGTAGGGATGAGAGCGCGAGAGTGTATGTGTGAGTTTCCCCTCTCTCATCCCTTTTTCGGGAAATTAGGCAATTGCCTAATTTAATACGTCCCGATCCGCCGCTCGAGGCGGATGAACTAATCCGGTGCCGATGCCTACAGTTTTGTGTACGGCTAAGAAAAGGCGCGTGAGGCGCAGAAGCCGTCGGTATCCGGATCATCCTCGAGTGGTGTACCGCGAGTGACTTGGTGAGTGACTAGGACGGGGTTGTGCGCGAGTGCTAACGCGGTTCGCGAGGTACTCGCCACGACATTGGGCCGCCTCATCACCACCGCAACCGACGCTGTTCCTCCGTTACCCAGGAGGCCACCTGTGTATGAGTGTATAAGAGTGCGAGAACTCGGGAGTGTGTTCGGGTACGCCGGTACCCGAATAGCGGATTTCGGGGTATAGTCAACCGCAGGCGAGGTACTTGGTCCTCACAATACAGGGATGTATTATCTTGCACTACTGGCCAAGCTAAAAATTTTGAGCCCAAGAACGTTGATTTTTGTTGGTAAGTTGCCGAGCAATAAACGGGTTAAGTCAGCTTAATATTTAAGCTGGCATGTATAGGTGTTAAAATTCGACCGGGCAGAGCTATAAATTATTGGAATTGTCAATAAAGTAGCTAAAATGTAGTTAAAAACTCTCGACTATGTTTTCTTAATTACGCTAAGTTGACCATTCCAGTTTAATATACCCTCCAAATTAGGCTGCATTTGGTTGTACGACTACTAGGAGTTGGTAACATCGTTCTGGTGACCGTCAAGATGTATATATCGTTATCCATTCTGTAATGTAGCACAACTCCGGTCTTGCCCTAAACAGCTTGTTCATTGGACCAATAATTCCTTCTTCTGCGCTTTGTAATAGCACGGGATAAATAATATCCAGTCTCGGTGACATATGAGCCGAAAAATCCGATGACCCACCTGACCTTATCTTCTGAAGCGATTACGGTCCGTAGTAAACTGCATGATCCAGTGTAGTTCAACGCATATTGATTTTCTGTTTGGTAGTCATCGACTCTTGAACATACATTGAGCTTTCCTTTTCCTTCAAGAAGTTCGGGTAGAAAGATTCAATCAGGTAATGCAACGTTTCCTCGCCTGGTACGGTATATTTTCTATTTTCCAGTTTAAGTGCACCCAATGGCCTCAGGATTCTTTGATGATATCCAATAAAGCCAAGCCGCCAGTGGGTCTTTTTCTATGTCGCTGTAAAAGTTTACCCAGCTTGAGTTTTCCTAATTGCAGCTATATAGCTGTCTCTTACTTGCGTACCTCTTTTTCGAGCCAGTTTGAAATTTTTTCTTACCTGTTTCCTGAGGTACTCTATATTTTCATTTCAGCGTTTTATCTCGCACTCCTACTAATGTGAGTCTGCAGTTGTTTTCAAAAGCTGCAATGATTTGCTTGTTCAGTTTCTCAACGTCGGTTTATCGGATAGTTCACTTCTTGCTTCTGTAGTGATTTATCCTGTACATAGTCATCATTTTCCGGGATTGTACCCGTGGGACTCGCGACCCTGTATTAGCTTGCTGTAGATTTTCGATCGGTAACTGGCGTTTAATTATAGAAATCGTTACCGAATTAGATAATAATTATTTCTTCTCATTTATGTTTGTTGTAGAACTCAGTTGATGTGTACTTTGCGAAGCAACTGGTTTTGTATAAAAAGTGCAATATTACAATATATATGTATTTATATAGATGGTGAAGAGTAGATGGCTGCTTCGGTGGTATCCCGCTTGAATTCAGGCGCCGGCATTAGATGATGGAACGTTGACTTCCAGATATCAGGAAATCGTAGTCGCTCGCAAGTAAGGCTCGCAAGACTTTCCTTTATTAAGTACAGGCGAGGCATCTCAGTTTTAGCGATTGTTCTCATATAAAAATCACAGAATAGACAAGTAAAGCATCGCCTTACAGAAGGTTTAGACAAAAATCTAGCAGTGCTCGTATCGGACCTGGGTCCTTTTTATATACCCTAAAACTCCATTCATCTTAACAACCAATCCATTGATCTATCCAAGCTTACGCTTTATTTTGGATCGAAATTACGTAATTAAATTAAAATACAAAGCTCTCGTTTTCAGTGCGCTTGCACCCAATTGGCTCGTTACATGTGCGTGATCATAAGATGATCAAATCCCACACATTTTTTTACCAGACAGCATCGTTGTTAGTACGAATTTCTAGCTTATGTCACTCACTATTGGCTTCTTCTCCAAGTATCGATATTATAATGCAATCTATAGAAACTCTTGTGCAATACTTTCGTTTCGATCCTATGATTGACAATTCAGCTTATATGTGTATTTGCATCGAATTATATTTTAGTTCTACTCATCCGACAATAAATTAAATTAAATTTTATTGTTACTGCATTTACTTATAATCATTTTCTATCAACTTTATTTCATTCGGTTTTTATCACCATGATTTTATTTTATACTAGGCAGAAATTTATGAAAAATAATAATGTCATTTTCGTCGAGACGCAACATGGTTGCGTTTACAAATTTATTTAATATATTTATTTAATAATGCAAAATTGTATTTACTTTGCTATCTTTTATTTATATATCGTCGTGCCTTACGAATACTAGCACACCTGAATGCTTTATTAAACGTAAATGTGCTACTCTTCGTAAGGCACGACAATGTTGGGTTTACGTAAAATGTGTCTCTTGTTTCTTTTTGTTGTAACATATCCTGAATAAGTTTGAAGATATAAATAGCAGTATTTACACGTGGCCGTATAACAGAAACGTTTACGAATATCGGATCCCCTTAAAACTTAAAAGACTTCAAAAGCTTTCTTACGTTAAATAATGTAGTGTATTATTAAACTTACGTAATTTGAGAGAGACTACTTGTCTAATAGCTGAAACTCCTTTATCGGTTCTAGCGGCCCTTTGAAAATTTATACTTTGAATTGTTTCAAAAGCTTCTGACGTTATTAAGTCAGCTTTAAACATTGCATTAATTAAATCTTCTTCTATTGTTTTCATTCCAGGATTTCTTTGCATTCCATAGTAGTTTTTTCCTAAATAACCAAGCATCATTGCATAATTTTTTCTTTTAACTCTCACAAATGTTTCAATTTTCTGCTTTTTTGATTCAATGGTAGAGTCATCTTTTAATATTTTTTTTCCACTTCCACTTACATCAGTTTCTTTAGTTTCAGACATTAGTTCTATTTCCTTTACTAACGTTGTTAAGATTTTATTACCTATGAAGTGAAAAAAATGATTAATTACAAGATACTTATTATTTTTTTCATATATATGTGCCACATAGTTCTCTTTACGTCTATAGCCTTAATTTTTGGACTGCTGGGATTTAAGAGGGCATATGACACTTACAAAATTGATAGAAAAGGTATCTTATATCATAAGTTGGTTTATACAAAGTGTCGATTATGGGTTGAGCCAATATATTAATTTTCCGGCAGTCTAAAGGTTGAAAGCCTCAGCTTAAGGATTGCCTTAAATCCTCGGCTTTGTTATTGAAAAAGTCTATATATGGGTGGTTCTCTGTGAAATCAAAGAAGAAAAAAATGAATATTGCTATAACTGTGGGAATATGTTTTAGAGGCGTCCAGTAGTTCCAAATAAATTTCCAATGTAGGTCTAAATCATTAAGGTCACTTTTGGTCAAAATATCTGGGAAAAGTGCCCAAAATATTAATAGCAATGTATATTTGTTGCCTTATAATGATGAATCTGTTAGCATGATCATTGCAAAAAAATTTATGAGTTACCTTGAAGTGGTAGAAAAGAATCTCCACTTTTTTCATTATCAATCTAATTTCCTGTAAACTGTTAAAAATATAAATCAAAGTGCGCGGTAGCGCAACCAACGCAAGTATAATGCGCGCTAGCACCTAATAGACATCTAACTGCACCTGCGGTTTTTTTATTTTTGAATATTAATATATAATATGTTATTTACGTAACTTTTTATATCATTTATTATTATTTATTTAATATTTTTTCAGTTTATTAAGTTTTCGATAAATTATTTAGTAATACTTTTAACAAAACTTCATGTAAATATCTGAGATGTCAAATTCTTTTACTTGGCTATGTATTTTTCGATATCTTTTTCGTCTCCTATATATATATATATATATATATGTCTACACGCGTGATCTAGTTATTTTGTCATTATTATCTTAAACGGTCATCTTTTATCTTACACGGTCGTCAATCATCTAATTTGCCGAGAAGCGTGCGCGTAGCAGAACCTGTCAGTGACAATTATTGGTTATATTTAATGTTGATAATTTGAATTCTTGGTTTTGGACTACAGTTTTCACAGGTACAGTATAATAATTATTTAAATTTTTTGTTTTTACTACATTTGTAAGTATCAAGATTTAAATAAAAATCGTAAAAAAAATTTAGGAAATGTTTATTAATTATCTGAATAAATTATTTTAGAGAAGTTAAAAATATAATTATTTGTTAATAAAATTATTTATTTAATAATTTAGATTCTGGAGCCCAGTCGTCAAACATATCAAGCAATATTGAAACAACAAATCACTTCTGCAAAAATGTTTAGGAAAATGCCTGAAATTTTACCAATACAGAAACACATTCATTTAATTACTAGTAGTATGGTACATTTAGTACATCAAATGCAGTATTACTTTTTATTCGAGGTTGGTAAATAATTTAATGCAAAAAAAAAAAGAAGCAGTTATTTGTAACTGCAATAATTTTTATTTGCAGGTGATTGAATGTTCCTGGGGTGTATTTTTGCTAAGCAGCTGAGACAAGCATCGTCACTCAACGACATTCTAACTTCACACACTAACTTTATACAATCTGTTAAAAAAGGAACACTTCTTGATGAACAATCTCAAGTAATTAAGAAAATTTATTTTAAATCACTAATATCAAACAGTATTAAACATTTCATTATGATTTTGGGTTACTTATGTTTAGGAATTAATGAATCATCGTCGTTCTGTGTATGGACTGTTAAGTAATATATTTTTTACATTAATTTGGCAATTAATAATTCAAAACGTAGCGTGAATTAAAAAGAATATAGTCGTATAAAATTAAGTGTATTATAGAAGCTTAGTAAAGTCAAGACAATACTGCCAAAAGAAATGCGTAACATCAGCATTTCGGCAGGAGGAGAGAACAATTTTCCTCCTGTATTCATAGTTAAGACCAAAAGAAGGAGGAAGTAATAAGGAGAGGGAAGCATTTTCCCCTGGTTCCTCCCTTTGCTCTTAATCAGACCACGTTTAGTACATAGTTGACCGCTCTAGTAGATAGTCAACCTTTTTTGTATTCAATTAGTTGACCGCTCCTATAGATAGTCAGCTCTTTTCTTTTTTTGTATTTCTGTATTTTGACCGATACACCAATTTATCAATTGTGTATTAAAGAGATACTGAGTTTGTAATAAATAAACAAAAATATATCTTGTACTAGTTTATAACTATAACTAATCGCGTAAGTCATTTCAATATTCCTACATCTACCTGCCTGTCGGAGAAAAAAAGGTAAGTCTATTTAAAAACAATAATAAAATAAACGGAAAGTTAATTTATAATAATAAAAGAATAATTAATTGCATAACCGAGTCAGGTACCTCACTCTCCGCAATTATTTCTTCAAATTCTTAATTTGACTTATTTTTATTATAGGAGGAAAAAAAATCTGTAATATCGATTTTTTTTAATAGTTATTGATTAAAGAAAAATTAAATATACTATGAAACTTAAAAAAACTTGGCGCCCGAACAGGGACACGACTCGTTGCTTGTATACTCTATTATATATATATATATATATATATATATATATTTTATGTTTATATATATATTTTATGTTTGAAACGTATATATTTTATTTTAAATTGTTTCCCAGTAATAAGTAAACAAGTGAAAATTCAGAATTTTTTATTGATTTATACTGTCGCAAATTTATTACTGATTTATAATTGTTTTAATTTTAATAAATATTAGTCGAAATAAATAATGAGAATAGAAAAGTAAAGCTTTATTTTTTTATGCAAATGAAATAGATTGATGAATAAAATAATAAAATATCTATTTAATAAATTTGAGGAAAATATGTAGCTTTATTAATAAAGATATTTATAAATAAATTTGCAAAATAAATGAAAAGTAGAAGATCAATTTAATTGCATTGATTAATAAATAAAATCATTACATGGTAAAGAATTAGAAAAAAAAAGTATAATAAAAATTATTATAAAGGGTGATTGTAATAACGTTTATTTTCAATAAGATAAAATAACATAAGAATCAACGAATTAAATGAATTATACATATATATATTGTAACGGGGTACAATCTCTCGCGTAGGTAAGGGTAAAGGGATCGGTAGCTACGGCACTGCCTAGTTATACTCCCTAGGTGGTGCTCCGAGAGTGCGCGGCGGATTCAAATCAGTGAACCCCGCGCACGACCTACCGTTGCGATGTCCGTTAACAACCGCGAAATCACTTGCCGATCTCGCGTCTTTGTACAGCTAAAACGTGAGCTGAAAAGGACCGCGAATAAAAGGGATAAATTCACGATAAGTTTACCTCGGCCGCTCCTAAAACGGAGAGGGCGGTATTCGGGATAACGGGAATAACATACGCCGGTAATCAACAATTAAACTCGTACTCGGACATTGATTACATATGAATTTTATTTATTATAAAGAAATATAAATTTATTAAAAATATAATTTTTTCTCGCCCAGGCAAAAGTTTTTAAATTAATATTGAATTTTGTTGGTCTTGCTGAGCTAACGTCTAACGACTCTAAGAACTCCAAGTTGCTCGCTCGAAAAGGCACGACAATTCGCCGCGTATCAATCCCGAGGACAACATTATGAATTCATAATGTTGTCCTCGGGATTGATACGCGGCGAATTGTCGTGCCTTTTCGAGCGAGCAACTTGGAGTTCTTAGAGTCGTTAGACGTTAGCTCAGCAAGACCAACAAAATTCAATATTAATTTAAAAATATAAATTTAGTTTAACATAGAATATAAGGAAATGACAAAAGCCGTATATAGGCCGCGTGAGGTCTCGCGACGAGGTGTAACCACCGGAGTTACTCGCACTTTCTCTTCTTTCTAGCACGCGTACGCGGTCGCCCGTTAGCTTCCTCGCCGTCACGCGCGGGCGAGATCCGCCGATCCCTAACTCAAAGATATAGCCGTAAAGAGAGAGTCTTTACGGCTTCGGCGGCTCGCGAGTGGTGCACCACGTACCTTGAATCTCGATTCTCCCCGTCGATGCGCCATCGACTTCGCCTGTTTCCCCTCTCTCCGTCGGGCTCTCGCGCGCGGCAACTTCGCCGTCCTCGCAGGTTCCTGGGAGTCGCTGGAGCTGTGCACTTAACACCAGCACGCTCATTCCACCGAATTACTCACTCTTCACGGCGCGAAACCCAGAACCCGAGGAAGAATCCGCAATAACGATTCTTTTTCTCTTGCCACGAATTAGCAATGAAGGCGTTACCGGCGACGTGTCTATCTACGATGACTCGCATAAACTCTCTATCTACTCTCCTCAGTCAGCTTGCGCGTCGGACCATTATTAGCCCTTACGCGGCTTACGCACGGGCTTTCCCGATCACCTACGAGCTTTTCCGATCGTCACTCGCGCTCGTTATAAGGTATAGCTTCATACGCATAAAAGTATGTAGCTTACCTTTACAATATATATATATATATATATATATATATATATATGTGTGTGTGTGTGTGTGTGTGTGTGTGTGTGTGTGTATGTCTTTTTTATGGTTACTAATGAGTACAACTAGTATTGTACCAAAATTTCTTTTTTTCTATATCTCATCGTTTTACAGGACCGACCTTATCCTTCTTTTTCTTTATTTATAAAAAAATTAGATAGTGTACGGGTCATCGTATAAGTGAAAACGCGAGTGAAAAATTAAGGAGTGTCGCATATAAAATAAAATTGCCTTTAGCTTCCACGTAACCAAATTTTCAGAAAAAAGGAATAAATAAATAAATAAATAATATACTAAAATTCTTTTGAAGGATAAGAAAATCGAGAGTTTTTTATTGTATCTTCGTTCTTATATTTTTTTTATAGTCATTAATATAAACCAGATTAACAATTAATCAATATTACAATAATAAAAAAAAATTTAATAATTAAATGTACACTAATAAAGTAATAATCGTGAATTATATGAATCAATCCAAACATACAAACTAAATACATACGAAATCATAAATTAAATTTGTTAAATTTTGTAAATAATTTCGTTACATTTCGTCGAAACTATATTAAACAAAATTTTAAAATACATATAATAAAAGTTATAACTATTACGTTTAAGTGTATACCGTTTTGAAATAAAATAAAAGGAAATCGGTACCTGGGTATAATCCTTTATAATCCCAGTTTACGATAGGGCAAAGTGAAAATCGGTTCGGTCTCATGATATACACGTGATATACATATATATTTTTCAAGAAAAGATAAACCCAGAAATAAATAATAAATAATTACACGAGTTGAGAATAAGTTTTTTAAATTGTACGTGTAATAAATAATTAAATAACTATATAGTTAGTCATTGCGAAACAAGGAAAAGAAAATCTAAACTTCTAAACGGTGTTGTATTTTCTGATGAATGAGCACATTCATTATTCTCGTCGTGAGAAAATTTCGACCGGATGTAACTTAATATTGTTTCAAATAATATAAATCTGCGTTTAATTTTTTAAAGAAAAATACTTATTCTGTTACCTTTTTACAATCAATACATTAAATATAATAAAGAATTAATGCACCTATTAATAATAAATAAAGAAATATTAAACCATTTTTTCTACTTCCTTATATATAATAAAATATACACAAATATCTTGTTATTTAATATTGTTTCAAATAATAAATTAAACAAGTGTGTGTTGCTAATGCTAGTTTAAATTGATAAATAAAAAAAACGGTATAAATAAACTCATAAAATGAAAGGAAAATTATAAAAGTAACAATTAAAAATAAATTTTATAACATTAAATAATTATAAATAATTTATTTTTTTTTTCCATATATGCAATCTATAAAAAGAATTTAAATTAAAACATTAAAGTTAATTCATTAAGCAAATTAAAACACATTTAGAAAAACAAATACTATTTTGAATGAGACTCAATATATGAGAACTCGTTCTCAAAAAAAAGACTATTTTTTATTTCTTAACCTAATTAATTAACTTAAACAATTCTTAGAAATAATTTTTTTGTGACCACTCAAAGAATGCTTTAAATTTTTTCTAACCATAGACAATAATATTTACTTAGGTAAATTAATAAATAGGTGAAATCATATATATAGATATAGTGACCAATATTAAAATACTAACTATACGTCATTCCTTTAAAATTTGCTATAATTATATAGAAAATTAATTGAAATTAAATTATAAATATTATAAAATATATATAATTTAACCAAAGTAACATTACTTGAATAATATTTAAAATATAACTAGTATTCTAAACAACATTATAAATAAATATTGTTTATAATTCAAATAACTTTAATTTAAATTGGTAAAATTAAGGAGGAAATTTGTTTAAAATAATTAATTAAATTCTTCTTAATAAATTCATTAATCTTATAATTTATAAATTACGTTGACTGATATATTTTATTTCCATATATCTGTGAAAACTTATATACATACATCTTATTTTTGTGACTTATATGTACATTGCAGTTCGAATTCAAAATTTCCTTTCGTTATTAACTTCAGCGGAATCATCGAAAGTAATTATTATAATAAATAATTATTTAATAATTAAATAATTTTTTAGTTAATTTCCAGTTTTTTTTATATGAATAAGTAAACTATAAATCAAATATCGTCGACTACAATCCAAACTAAAACTCGATGAATAAATTAAATTAATTAAAATTAATAAACATAAAAAAAACTATTCCTATATTAATATCAACTTTTTTTTTACTACTATAAGGACCATTCCCTCATTTTATTTATATTTATGATATTTTATTTGTTATATATATAAATAAATTTGTATGAATACCAATATATATATAATTAAAAATCACCCATTTATTTTGACATTGCCATGCATATTCCCCAATAATTCACTATGGTTTCAACTTCTTTTGCCATCGGGCATTAATTGAATTTTATTTTCTCCTTTTCATTTTTGTCGTAACTTATAATTTTGATTCGGTCAAAGTTACGGGTCGAAACATCTGTTATCGCATCTATACGATCGATAATAGTGCGTGAAAATTTTAACCAAATAGATAGAATTATTAGCCAAAATTAAGAAGAATAACATCGGATATTTCGAAATTAACGCCGAAATGCAAGGCGACCAACCTCAGACCTTCCGTGGAGGATCACAACAACCAGACCAGTGGAATGTAACAGCACAAATGGTTACAACGATGGCAGGAAGTTTTGCCTTACAGAACGCATTATTAGGAATTTGTTGTTATGATGGACGCAATATGCCGTTAAAGGATTTTATAGAGGATGCAAGAAACGCATTAATTGATGTGAGTGATGAGCAACATAGCGCGACAAGTCGACGCAAGTCGTCCTAATAATCTTGATGAAGCATACAGAGAAGCAGTAAGAATTGAAACGACAATTGAAGCACGCATTCTACCCGATACGAGAAATAGATATGGACGACTACCAGATCAAGAGTGGGAAATGACGGAATATTCTGCAGCCTTCAGATATGATAGATTTACTAGACCAGAGTATAATAATAGACCTAATTATAATAAATGACAACCTAATAACAAATTCGTGAATACAAAACTAGATATAGATGACATGCAACATGCACACACATCACAAGGTAGACCACCAATAGATCAATTTAGACGATACGATGAATATCCCAGGATGGAGGAGTATCATCAAAGATATGTTGACCAACATGTTTATAGAAATAATCGTGATAATTACAGACCTTATAATGATTATTATTAGAATGATGACTATCAACCAAGAAATCAATACTATAATCGGCGTCAACAGTATTCGAGAGCCTATGACAACTATAGACCAGATCACAAATACCAATCAAACTACGAAAACAGAGGTTATGATAGAAATCATCAAAACTATTTGAATCGACAAAATAAGGAATCTTACGAAGGATATCAAAATCAACGACAGAATTACCCAATTCAAGGAGAATCTGTAAACTCCCATGAGGCTCGTCACAACGTGATGGCGAGCCAGAATATTCAAAATACCCAAGATATTCAAAATACCACGAATCCACAAAATTCACAAAAAACCCAGAAACGCCAAGGCCAATCAACTTTTCAAAATCTGTAAGATCAACAACGTGTACAGAATTTTCAAGACCATTCGACTTATCGAAATCATCCCAAGTATTCGAGCGAGCAGATACAACAACCACAAAGGAATGCATCTCCTCCACCTATGAAAAACCATCAAATAATGAGAATATTAACCAAAGACCCACTCGAGGAGAAGAAATCGCATCTTGTAAAGACCATAGCAGAATTTTCACGGAAGATGACTATCCAACCGCAGTAAGAATTCGCGTATCCTAAGGATCAAAGCCGTACTTAACCTTTATGGTAGGCAGCGGTGCTTCAGCAAATCTGATCAAAGTACAAACTCTACACCCAACAAGTTGGTGTGACACAAGAAAAAAGACTTGTTTATATGGAATTACTAATGAATGTGTTTATACATATCGAACAACAATTCTTTCTATTAGAAATAACGACGTTGAATTTCATGTATTACCAAATGATTTTCCAATCATGCAAGATGGGATGCTAGGAAGAGGTTATTTAAAACAGTTAAAGAGGTTATTTATAACAAAGCTCTTATGATTAGCGGTGATGTTATGAATCCCATATTTTTTATTCCAGACGATGTTTATGAATAAATTTTAAATTATGGGAAAACACCAGACGATGACCTATACAACCGACATATTATGAAATTGGATTCCACAAATGAGGAAAAAAATGAAAAGAAGCTTTACCATGAAGTTGAAATAAACAAAGCTAATGATATTGATGAAAATGACCATAATATACAATTTAATAAGGGCACACCACGAAGAGAGACATTATTTAGGGAAATAGACAAGTCAGATGAAGACAATAAAATAGTAGATACATTAAATCTAAATAACACGACTGTACACCGTTTGAAAGGACGATCAAAACAAATAATTCGAATAAATCTAATAAAAACTAATCTAAAAGAAGGATATCTCCCCAGAATTAATGTAGGAGATAAAGATATATTTTTGGGAAAAGGAATAGTATCCAACTACAACAATAGTTGTAATATTATGGCAATTAATACAAAAGAAAAAGATGTAGAAATAGAAATCGAACCGAGAGTACTATTACCATTTGAACAAACAATACACGATTTTGATCCCGATACAACTAGTGAAACAGAAATTCCAAAATTTCAATCAACCGAACAAAGCATAGAAGAAATTAAAAACTTATTAAAACTAGACCATTTAAACGAAGAAGAAAAAGAGCACGTAATGCAACTAATCAATGACTATAATGAAGTATTCTTAATACCAGGCAAATCACTGCCCTGTACTTATAAAGTAGAACATGAAATATCTTTAGGAAATAACATACCGATAAATACTAAGCAGTACATACACCCGCCAGCCCATTTAGAAGTAATAAAGGATCAAATTAAAAAAAACTACAAGACAGAATTATTGAACCATCAACATCACCAATGAATAGTCCGCTTTGGAGTGTACCAAAAAAACCAGATAGTAATGGAAAACCCAGATGGAGAATGGTAATTGACTTTAGAGAACTTAACAAAAAACCATAGGAGACGCTTATCCGTTACCCAACATATCCGATATCTGCGACCAATTAGGAAAAAGTTTTTACTTTAGTTTATTTGATCTTACATCAGGTTTCCAACAAATACCAATGAAAGAGAGCGACAAGTGGAAAACCGCTTTTTCAACCCCAAATGGACATTATCAGTATCGAAGGATGCCTGAAGGACTCAAAAATGCACCTGCAACCTTTCAGAGGTTAATGGACCAAGTACTATGAGGACTACAAAATACTGAAATGTTAGTATATCTCGATGATATTATTGTATATGCAAAAGATCTACATGATCATGATAGAAAAGTTAGAAATTTATTTGAGAAACTAAGAAATGCAAATCTCGTACTACAACCGGATAAGATAGAATTTTTAAGGAAAGAAGTTACCTATCTTGGACATATTATTAGCGAAAAAGGGATAGAACCAGATCCGCAGAAAATATCAGCAGTAAAAAATTTTCCGACACCGAAAACCAGAAAAATATTAGACAATTTCTTGGACTTGCAGGATATTATCGAAAATTTATAAAAGATTTTTCTAAAATAGCTCGACCCTTAAACCAATTGCTACAAAAAAATGTAGAATTTATTTGGGAAGACAAGCATGAAGAAAGTTTCAATATTTTAAAACAGCATTTAATACAAGCCCCAATATTACAGTTTCCCGACTTTGATAAAGTTTTTACACTAACAACCGACGCTTCAGATTATGCCATCGGAGCGGTACTAAGTCAGGAAATAGATGGATTCGACCACTCTATTGCATATTTATCTAGAACTTTGAATAAAGCTGAAAGAAATTATACTACAACGGAAAAAGAATGCCTGGCAGCACTTTATGCTATGCACCAGTTCCGGCCATATTTATTATGTCGAAAATTCATTCTTCAAGCAGACCACGAACCTCTAAATTGGATGCATAATAGAACCGATCCAGGACAAAGATTAATGCGATGGATGTTTAAATTTACAGATTATCAATAAATTTTTAAATATAAACCAGGACGTTTAAATAATAATGCCGATGCTTTATCAAGGATTGAGACTCAAGTTCCAGAGAATGAAATAAATGAAAGATTACCTAAACTTAAAATTTTAGTCTTAACAAATAAAGATCAAATACCAAAAAAAGGAAAACTATCACGACCCAGAGCCAAAACATTAAGAAATGAAAAAACATCACCAAAGGAAGGATCATCAAGATCAAAAACAACCAAATTTATACCAAAATTAGAACACAGCGTAATAGCGCAGAGGACACGCTCCAAAAGTACAATACCGAAGGATGCTTTAGCTGCAGGACCATCTCAAATAAGGAAAAAACCAAACATATCTTTAAGTTCAACGGATAACAGGCCACCTATACCTTATCCGCGACGTAGTGGACTACGTTCCGAAGAGGCAAGGGAGGGTGTATCAGAATCACAAAATTTTGACACAGAGAATAAAATTGCTATTACAGTAACTCCAGAGTCAGAAAGTGAATTTGAAGAAGCAGATAGTGAATCTATCACTTAAGTAAAGCTAGAAGCCGAAGTTTTTAACCACGAGGAAAGAAAAGGACACGAAACCAGCTTAACTTATCAAGAACTCCAAAAATCTATAGAAAAATTTAATGACAGTCTACAAAGAAGAATGGAGATGCAGGACAGCATTCAATATCAAGAAGATCCAGAACTAACTGTAAATGTAACCCATTTCTCAGATGGAGATGAAGTACCACCAGATATTCAAGAAGAGCTACAAGAAATGGATCCATATGATGGAGAAAATCATGATGACTCAATAATGCAACAACGAATCGAAGAATTAATAAAAAGAGGGGAAAAGCCACTCGACCACAAAAAGAAATAACAATTGACTCACAAGATGAAGGTGAAATAGCTGATGAAGAAATAGATCAGGTAGAAACAGACCGAATAGTTAAGACCAATACGAGAGCAATCTCAGTGACTCCGACAATAAAAATAAAAGAACCAAGAACCAGAAGTACACCCATAAATTCAGATCAAACAGGGAAATTAAAAAAATTTATTCCTTTAGAAGAAATACAAGAAGAAAATGTAATTGATCCAGTTGAATTAGATTTTTCAAAACCAGCAGAAATTGGTTACCCAGTATTTTTCCCAATTCCACCAAGTCAAGAACCTATAAATTAATTCAACTCATTTAAAAGTAGGAAAAGCACATCAGAAAACAGAGATTGCGAAGGACAAAATCCTACGACTCGATTGTTGTCTGAAATAGGAGCAATCGATCTCAGGACATTAAAATCAAAAAAGCCAAAAATTGGGCAAATGTTGGTAACCCCATACAAAAACCATAATATATTTTCATTAGTAATAAAAGACAAATATTATGATTCATTAGACTTTAGCACGATTAGAACAACGCTTAGAAGTTTAAAAACAATTTTAATTCAAAAAAATTTAAGCAGCTTTAGAATCTCAAAGAAAGGAGATTTTACAGTTACTCTGGAACCCGGACTTTTAACAGAGATCCTATTCAAAGTCTTTCAAGATTCACGAATTAAAGTATTAATATGTTATGGCAAAGCAGAATTACCTAACGTTAATCAGAAGAAAGATATTATAGCCGCATTACACGACAGCTTAATTGGCGGACATAAAAGAGTAAATCAAACCTACAAAAAAATACGAGAACGTTACTATTGGCCGAGAATGAGGAAAAACATTCTAGATTATATTAGAACGTGCCCTACTTGCCAGGAAAGGAAAATTTACCGAATTAAAACACGTGAACCGATGATTATAACTGATACACCGATAGATGCCTTCGATAAAGTATCAATTGACACTGTTGGTAAACTAAAAACTACACCACAAGGGAATTGCCACATATTGACCATGCAATGTAATTTGACCAAATACTTAATAGCCGTCCCAATATCTAATTTAAGAACGACCACAAGAGCTGACGCGTTAGCAAGAGATGTAATCTGTTACTTCGGTGCACCACGAGCAATTTTATCGGATAGAGGTACCAGTTTTCTATCAGACATAGTTAAAACAATGTTAAAGATCTTTAAAATTAACCACTTGACCACTTCCGGCTACAAACCACAAACTAATGGGTCGATCGAGCGAAGTCACGCGCCTCTAATGGATTTTGTAAAAAGTTACTGGGATCGATTAATCCCTTTCGCCATCTTTACATATAATACTAGTGTACATTCTTCGACCAATTTCCAATGCGAATTCCAGACCAAGAGAAACTGCGGACTTATAATTCGTTTTTAAGGGATTTAATTACGCGTTCAGGGGAAATGAGGGTCGCAGCGGGAGAAAACCAAATACAAGCCAAAAACAAATCAAAAGAACGTTACGACCAAAAAGTTAAAAGATTCAATGTACAAGTAGGAGATTATGCTTACGTACTAAACGAACCACGATTTTCTAAATTTGATTGCTATTATAAGAAACCTTTAAAAATAATCGAAATAGTCGGACGAAATAATGTTATTTTAGAAATGCCAAATGGCAGAAGGGTTAGAAAACATGTAGATAAATTGAAACCCGCTCCACTCCGTAATAATTAATCTATGATTTTTTTCTTTTTTTGTTTCAGACTTTCCTTTCCAAAAATGATCCATCTAATAATCCTTTCGTTATCCTTTTTGACATTAACTGACGCTCAAAACCTATACGATTTGGAAGTTTTAGAGTCTGTATCAGGAATTTATTATGAGAGAATTGAAACCGTAAAAATAAGACGTACAGATTGGCAATTAGCCGTTTATATAAAAACTGATGATTTTGTTGACAAACACCAACTCACTTTAAACACTGAATATGTTTTTAATCAATGTAAGAACGTAATTTGTACATGGAAATGTAGTATGCTGATTGATCATGATTTAATATTCAGACAAAAACTAAACTTTCCTAAAATCTAAAGAAGTTAGAATATTCAGAAATAAAAAGCGCCAGGTTATCCAGAAGTATAAGGAAGAAACGGACGGTGCCATTAGGAGTAGTGGGTAGCCTGAGCCACAGCTTATTTAGACTTGCAACTACTGAGGAGATCGATAAAATAAACCAAAATATTGACCAACTATATAAAGACCAAAAGAAAATCATTAATTTATCAAATTAAAGATCACACATAATTAGTGCTTCATTAGAACATCTATATAATATTACCAATAAACATTCTGAAGCATTAAAAAGCTTAATAGATACAATAAACTTGAAAATAACAGGTTTAGCTAAGGAAGAAGAACACATTCATTACATGATCGAAACTATGGCATACACGAGGAAAATTGAAACTACCATAGATCACCTAATCTATAGTAATCAAGAACTATTAATCATACTGCAATACTTGAAGGAGGGAAAAGTACATCCTAGATTATTAAAACCAGACATAATACATCAAATAAATGAAGACATCAACCATGAACTCGAGAATTTAAGATTGCCCACGCCATACGAATATTTACGAGCAGAAGAGATAATGAAGATTGCCAATATAGATGTCATCTACCAAAACGGCAAAACAATAGCTATATTACACTTACCTTTAGTGGACCAAATCCCATATCACTTATACAAGTTATACTCATTAGCAGTTCCGCAAGAGATAAATAACAAAACTCTAGGATTGGCATACATAAAGACCACACACCCGTATTTAATTCTGAGTGTCGACCATAAACAATACCAAAAACTCAATTATGATCAATTACAAGAATGCAAACATCTAAGCTACGGATACATTTGTCCTTGTAGGAAACCCTTTTTGGAAACCTCGATAAAGGAAGACTGTGAATTATCAATGTTAATATGTCCGAGCATCGAACGATTGAAACAATGTGACATTGTATACAAACATAACTTGGAGACTCAGTGGCATTATCTGCAAACTGAAGGATCATGGTTATATTCGGCAGCAAGGCCAGAAACACTACGAATAATATGTCCCGGAACACCTGATTCTATACTAACTATCAAAAACATAGGAATTCTAAGGATTGCCACTGGATGTATAGGAAACACGGATACAGTCATGCTGATTACAGAAAACATTAGAAAAAGTAACAATAAATATATATGTCAACCAAGAATAAACTTAAAAATAACAGAGATATTGCCAACCTTAAAAAAACAAAAGGACCATAATCAATTGATCGATTTAACAGAAGAATTGAGCGTTGAGCATCCAGTGTGGAAAGATAAAGAAGAAAAATTAATTAATATAGTCGCTCAATTAGAGCAAATAGGAGAACACAAAAGAAACCAAGGTTTTTACAATCATTTATCGTATGGAACTCTTTCAGTTAATATACTCATAATTACCGGTTTGGTAACCGTTTGGATCTATCATAAAAAGAAATCAACCAAGAAAGTTAAAATTATCCAATATAACCAACAAAGTCAAAAAAACTTATAAGAAAGAATCGTTAGAATCAACTTTAGATAACTCTAATTCCCAAAATCTAACCCTTGACATTCAACATCTACCCTCGTCAATGCTCCCAAAACAATCTGCAGAATTAGATTAAGAAAATAATAATAAAAAAGGGGGGGGGGTAATTAATTAATAATTGCATGAAAATGAAATTGCCTTTAATTTAAAAAGTTACGTTATTTGTTCCAGATCTAATAAAAATTGACCATCGACCACTGACACAATAAAAAAAATGGCTAACAGTATAGAAACAAATTATGGATTAAAAATCGTGCGTGCGACAGAAGAAGGAGAATTAGTTATTTCATCAGACATCTCAACACCGATTTCAGTTGTAGTAAATTGGATAGAGAGTGTTGCGCGAATTAGACATATTAAAACCGTTATTCGCACTAAGATTCCTAATACTCTGTTTCGAGCAATACTATCTGATCCAGTGACCAATATCAGACCACTTATCGATAATAATAGAAATGATTTAACCCCTAAATTACAAACGACCAAAACAAACGAGCACCATGTTCCAGCGGAAAAACAAGATGGAACCCGATTATTCTGCAAAGTTCCCTTGTATGATACCGAGGATCAATTTATGCAAGACTTTGCAAGAATAGGAACATTAGAATACGCATATATCACTAAGGACCAACAAGGACGAGGTAACTACGGGTATGTTCGATTCTATGACCACAAAGACGCTCAGAAGGCCTTACATAACTACCCAAAAATTTATGGAGCAATAATATCAGAACCAAGGAAATATCCTAAGCACAAATGGGATATCCTTTTTAAAACAGAGAAGAAGGTTCATCCGTTGTGCAAGAGACTGGTCGGTATCAGCACATATTCTGAACATGAAAAAATTTGCGAAAAACAGGCGGCATTTGTTTTAACAACCGAAGATCCAATTTCTTGGGCTGTAGGCACAGAAGCACGACCACCATCAGAAGAAGTCGAAGAAATAAAGGACCAGGATGAAGATGTAACTCCTGTAGAAGTTAGATATATAGACAGAAAGCGAATAGCGCAGGATTTAATGGAACATCATCCTATGCCTGTAGACCTTGATACTGGCGTAGTAGCTGACCCGTTTGGAGGAGTATTATGAGATAAGGAAGAAAAGTTAATAGATGCGAAGAGACCAAGAATATGTAGAGCATCCAAAGAAATATAAACAGACCAGGAAGTAAACAAAGTAATAAATCATCTAAGTCTAATGAGAACTCAAATAGTTAATTGCGAAAAAGACCAAAATGATCTAATACAATTGTGGCCAAAGGAAGAGACCAACATACAGATATCATCTATATAGAGGAGATATAGAGGAAATAGACCAAATTATCAAAGGAACCAATTATACTGACCAAACTAATCCTAATAAATACCCGTCCCGACCACATAGCTGTTAAATGCATTAGGTATGATCTAACTAATGATTTCTTCATACCTAACTTCTAAAAAATATGTAAAAAAAATAGGAGAAAGAATTTTTTTTTGATGTTTTGAAAAATTTCTATGTTAATATTTCTTTTATTTATGTTACAGAATTGACCAAACGATTGACCACCTAATTTTTAAGAAAAAAAAGAAAGGACCATACACGCCTCGATTAAGGAAGAGATATACATATATATATATATATATATATATATATATATATATAGAATCAGTTAATATGCCTACTATAGGTACACATGACAATTAGTAGTACAGCAAAATTGTTCGACAGATTTGGAGATATTATACGGATTGAGAGAGAAGAGAAGCCCACTAACATGATCTCCTTGACATTCAGCACGGAGGCCGAAGCGCAAAAAGCGGACGAACAGTTTAATGAAAAGCCCAAGATCAATATAAAAAAACCTAGGATGGAGGAATCTGGAAAAATTGAACAAGCGTCAAATAAAGATTCAAAACCCAGAGAAGACGAGGCATCGATCAGTAGGCATCCAGGATCAAGGACTGTAGAAGAAGAAATAAAAATAAGACATAATTTTGACGAAGCAGGAAGACGACTCCATTTTATAAATAAACAAAATTACTCCGATGAAGAAATATATAGAATATTCCGCAGACATGGATCCATTGAATATTATTATTCATTTATAAACTTAGACGAAATTAAAATGGGATTTATTTGTTATTTCTAACATGATTCACGTTTCAAGGCGCTCTCCGAAGAAAAAACTTTGAGCCCCAAGGCCGTGGGACCTCAAATTATAAACAGATATGACGGACCCTTAAAAAAATTACATTATAAGTGCCAAAGATGGGTGAATGGCAGAAATTTTCATGACCACATCCGTTATTGCGATATCCAAACAGACTCACCAGCAAGTGTAGATGGCAATCCAGATGAAGAAGAACACTAATGGAAACATTATACATATATTGTGACAGGCCTATGTTGTTAGTCACATAGAAAAATATGTTCTTTTTTGGTCATCAGGATATGATTAGGGTTCAAAAAGGAATATATAATTGACTAGTATCATGGGTAGACATATGATTATAAATACCATGCGCCATCCATGAATACTTGGTCGAAAGGATCAGGTTCACTTGATATAGGAATTAGTAGTGAGCATTCTATAGAGCCTCAAAATGAATTCAAATAATATTTCATGATTTCTTATTCAAATCAAGTTCTAATTAAGCTATTCGAAAAAATAGATTTTAAGATATAAAATCTTTTAATCGTTTTTTCCTGTGATTAGCTTAATTAACATTTGATTTGATAATTATAATAAATCCAATTTATTATATTCATAACGTGTACCGACGCGGTGGCGGAGTGGCGGAGACGCACCTCAGCCGGTTACGAGGGTTAAGCAGTATTGAGCGCGGTACTCAAGTGGATGGGTGACGTTCTCGGTCGCTTGGCTTTCGTGGCGGGTTAGGTGTTTTTTCACACTTCACAACGTGAGCGGGAGGTGTGGAACATTCGGTTTCGGTGTCAAGGCCTACGCAATGTGACTTTGACACCCAAAAAGAATGCTTCGAATACACCGGCCATCTCGGGTGAGGTTTTCCCTGCTTCACAGGTTTCCCTCATCCACGGGCATAACCCCGGGCGAATGCGAGATGGTGGGGTTTTTAAGAGAGGGATAAAAGCACCCACACATAGGTGGTAGGTGGACACCGTTAAAGTCCCCCAGGGGGTAAACGGTAGGAAGTGCCAGGAAAAAAGACGGCACAAAATCAAGAATAAAAAAAAAATATTCATAACGTGTAAGTTTATTATTAAACAAGTCTTTTCAAAGATTATATAATTCTTTATATTATGAATATTATATAAGTCCCCGTCGGACTTTTGCTTAAATATATGAAGTACGGAGATGGCTCTCCGTCACTCGGTCGCGCTGATGCGAATGCTGCTGAGTACGAGGAGACGGCTGGTTTTGTCTCTTCAAGATTTGACTGGAAAATCTCCCTCTTTGCTGATTTTCCTTATTACTGGAGTGCAAATTCGCTTCCCTTGCTTTTCAGACATTCACACATTTACATTTCATTCTATGTATGTGCGGTATTGCCCCACTCTTAGACAAATTATATTTTGTGTCGCTTTTGATTCTTCAACGTTTAAACTTATAATATTTAAAATTTACAATGTTTAAACGATGTTTAAATCAATATAATGATAAAAATAATTATTATTGTTTAACAAAAACTTAAATAAATAAATGGATCATATTTTTATACTATTATTAATGTCCAAATAATTAAATAACAATCTTTTCTAAATTATTTATATTTGAAAATGTTATTTTAATTATTGTATATCATCGTTATTGTTATAATTAATTACTTAATTTAATTATTATAAATTATTTCAATTTTGCTCCGATTGAGCTAATATTTTAATTAAATTTTCGATTTTTGTAAAAAAAAAAGTAAAATTATAAATAATTTGAATTTTGATTGTTTATTGTTTAAATTTTATCGTTAAACAATAAATGATCAGATAAAAAAAATTTTCGCATCCAGCGAGGATCGAACTCCGATCCCGAGCGTGGTAATCCAGCACGCTATCGCCTGAGCTATCGAGCCCTCTTATACGCTATAAGAATATACATCTATTCGAGTATAGACTTGCACGTCTTAAAATATATATATATATATATATGGTTGGTTCTCTGTGACATCGAAGATGAAAAAAATAAATATTGCTATAATTGTGGGAATATGTTTTAGAGGTATCCAGTAGTTCTCCTGAATTTTTTCAGATTTTTTCTGGGCCATTATTTTAAGTTACAGAGAGTCAAAGTTGACATTTTAGCACTTTTTTGCATTATATGCCCATTTTCATGAATTTTTAGCTCCCAGGGGATGCATTTTTCACTAAAAACATAAGTATGACTTTTTTTGTAAAATTTTCCGAACTTTTCATTAAAAATACTTTTAAAGACATAAATGTATGCTGTCACACTCTTGTAAGCCATTTAAACCTTAAATAGTGAAAATCAGCAATTCTGCTCCGGACTCTGGTAACCTAATACTGTCTAAAAGATGTCTTTTTATAGTCAGAAACTGCCTAAAAACTTCCAGAGTGGGTCTAAATCATTAAGATCACTTATGGTCAACATAGATTTCACAAACTTGTCACTGTCACGTTATCATATTATTCATTATAATTATATATCTGATTTATTTATATATCTTTTGTATTAAATACGTATATTCAGTTATTATAATAATGATGTTTATATATTTATAGTAATCCTTCAGATTAGTATTATAATTCTTGTAAGGGATGAAAAACTAAAAATTCAGCATTATAAGTGTTTAAATAGTATATTACACATCTAGGGAGGTAAAGTATTGGTGAGCCTATAGTACACGTAAATTGCCGTCCGAGCCGAAGGCGAGGGTGGCAAACGTGTGCTATTGGGTCGCCATTTTACCTCCCGTGGTGTGTATACTATTTTTTTCAACAACGAGGCCGAAATTGCAACTTCGCGATTCGGGCGCCGGGAGCGAAAGTGACAGTTTCGGCCCGTTGTTGAAAAAAATTAATTTTTTACATTTGTATAATAATATTTGTATTTTTAGCAGCTTACAGGGGATTAGATGGATACTGAAACAAGTGAAGATACTTTTCTACCACTCCAAGGTAAGTGCACAAATTTTTTTGCAATGATCATGCTAATAGATTCATCGTTATAAGGCAACAAATATACATTTCTATTAATATTTCGGGCACTTTTCCCGGATATTTTGACCATAAATGATCTTAATGATTTAGACCCACTCTGGAAATTTTTAGGCAGCTTCTGACTATAAAAAGACATCTTTTAGACAGTATTAGGTTACCAGAGTCCGTAGCAGAATTGCTGATTTTCACTATTTAAGGTTTAAATGGCTTACAAGAGTGTGACAGTATACATTTATATCTTTAAAAGTATTTTTAATGAAAAGTTCGGAAAATTTTACAAAAAAAGTCATATTTATGTTTTTAGTGAAAAATGCATCCCCTGGGAGCTAAAAATTCATGAAAATGGGCATATAATGCAAAAAAGTGCTAAAATGTCAACTTTGACTCTCTGTAACTTAAAATAATGGCCCAGAAAAAATCTGAAAAAATTCAGGAGAACTACTGGATACCTTTAAAACATATTCCCACAGTTATAGCAATATTTATTTTTTTCATCTTCGATGTCACAGAGAACCACCCATATATATATATAAATATAAATAAATTACCTTAATACTATATTTTATTTTGTATGCATATGACCACCCTAGTAGGCTAAGACGACCACATGACCACCGTAGGATAAGAAAATTATAAGAGCATTGTTTTTCTGTTACTGCCTAAGGGAGGAGAATGTTAAGTAATATATTTTTTACATTAATTTGTCAATTAATAATTAAAAACGTAGCGTGAATTAAAAAGAATATAGTCGTATAAAATTAAGTGTATTATAGAAGCTTAGTAAAGTCAAGACATAATACTGCCAAAAGGAATGCATATCATCAGCATTTCGGCCGGAGGAGGGAACAATTCTCCTCCTGTATTCATAGTTAAGACCAAAGGAAGGAAGAAGTAATAAGGAGAGGGAAGCATTATCCCCTGGTTCCTCCCTTTGCTCTTAACCCATTAAGGACTGAACGAACATTTTTTTAGGTCCAATTTCGAACGGTCACCACGAGGTTAATTTAATTTCAAAAAAATTTCTAAACTACCTATTCCGATGCTTTCAAGTGTGCTCTTTTTGATGATGACACTCGTTCATTGCTAAAATAAGTTTTTTATGGCAAAAGTAAACATTTAAAAAAAACGCTGATTTTTTGATTAAAAAAAAATTTTTTATCCAAATTTTTCTTGCCTTATAATTTTCTTATGTGCCTAAGACCTATAAAAAAGGTGTCTATGATATCTAAACTAAAAGTTATGGACCCTAGAAAATTTCCAACATTTTTTTTTAAACAAAATGGCGTATAAAAAAAATTTGTATTTATTAACGTCACGAATTTTTTTCATACGATGTCTTGGTAAAGAAAGCACTTGTTGAAAATACATCCTCCAGATTACTAGCCCGACGCCCTACCGACCGAGCCATCGAAAAATATGATTGAAAATTGACTATTAGTCGGCTAAAAACGCTTTTTTCAATTTTCAATAATTTTTTTCTCAAAAACTACGAATTTAGGTAAAAATTTTATAACAACAAAAAATGCTTAGAATCAGTCAAGGAACATAAATTTTTCCAAAATTTTTTAAGCCATTTTTGAATTTTTCAAAAAATGGCCAATTTGAGAAATCCAAAAATGTTCCCAAAAAAATCTGAAAAATTTCAGGCGTGTTCCTTGACAGATTCTAAGCAATTCTTGTTTATATGAAATTTTTTTCAAAGTCTATAGTTTTCGAGAAAAAAATTGGTGAAGTTAATGAATACAAATTTTTTTCTATACGCCATTTTGTTTAAACAAAAAAATTTTGGAAATGTTTTTGGGGTCCATAACTTTAAGTTTAGGTATCATGGACACTTTTTTCATAGGTCTTAGGCACATAAGAAAATTATAAGGCAAAAAAATTTATATGAAAAAAATTTTTTTTATCAAAAAATCAGCGTTTTTTTTAAATGTTTTTTTTTGCCATAAAAAACTTATTTTAGCAATAAACGAGTGTCATCATCAAAAAGAGCACACTTTAAAGCATCGGAATAGGTAGTTTACAAATTTTTTTGAAATGTAATTAACCACTTGGTGACCGTTTGAAATTGGACCTAAAAAAATGTCCGTTCAGTCCTTAATGAGTTAATCAGACCACGTTTAGTACATAGACGACCGCTCCACTAGATAGTCAACCTTTTTTGTATTCAATTAGTTGACCGCTCCAATAGATAGTCAGCTCTTTTCTTTTTTTGTATTTCTGTATTTTGACCGGTAAACCAATTTATTAATTGTGTATTAAAGAGATACTGAGTTTGTAATAAATAAACAAAAATATATCTTGTACTAGTTTATAACTATAACTAATCGCGTTAGTCATTTCAATATTCCTACATCTACCTGCCTATCGGAGAAAAAAGGTAAGTCTATTTAAAAACAATAATAAAATAAACGGAAAGTTAATTTATAATAATAAAAGAATAATTGAGTGTATAACCGAGTCAGGTACCTCACTCTCCGCAATTATTTCTTCAAATTCTTAATTTGAGTTATTTTTATTGTAGGAGGAAAAAAATCTGTTATATCGATTTTTTTTTAATAGTTATTGATTAAAGAAAAATTAAATACACTATAAAACTAATAAAACTTAAAATATACCAATACTTGAACTTCGAACTCTTGAAGACACTTTTCTTGGACATAAAATAAAATCTTTTTTCTGATGGAAAAGTAACTGTATCACAAAATAAGAAACGAAATCTATGCAGGAGTCACAGTCGCAGTTCACTTATACAATCATCCAGTTTAGTTCATGATTTATTATCACAAAGTAATTTTTTTCAAGCGTTAATACAGATTTAAGAGGACCTAGTGTCGAAGAAACAGAAAAATTTTTACCTACCAAAAAAATCAGGAGAAAAAGAATAATTTTTTGCTGTGTTGGTTAATAATCTTAATGAAAAGCTTTCTGCCTTGCCATATTGGAAATCCCAAGCTGTGATTATTCAGTTACTAAATTACAAATTTTTATTAATATTAAGTTTTTCGTCTAAAATTGTTCTTGCGCATAATTAATACAGAAGTAATCACGATATTTTTATATTAAGCCATAATTTAATATTATTTCCTTAATACATTTGTGCATGAGCTTAATGATATTGAAAAATGTGACTATTAAAACTTGTATCAGTATAAAATAAAAACAAAAATTTAACATTACATGAAATGATTTAACATTTATTATATTACTATTTTTGTGTAGAACTTATTATTATTTACTATGATTATAAAAGCGAATAAACTTAATTATTAGATAGACTTTAAAGTACAATAATTAGGTCCAATTAGCCTTTGACGCCTTTTAACAAATTTTTTCTTATTTCTAACAAATCAGGACATTTTAATAATATCAACACCTATTTCATCTTGTAATACACGAACTGCTTGTTCAAATGGTACAGAACTGTACATAAGTTTTATCATAGCGCAGGTTTTAATAATAATATACGGATCACATGTTTTCCTAGTAGTTTTAACTGTCATACTCCCTTCTATAAGGTCCAACTCTGCTTTGACAAAATGCTCGCTCAATGCCTTTTGTATCAGTGGCCAACATTCTTTGAATACTTGGGAAAATAGTCGCAAAGGAACTCTCTTTTAATAATAATTGATGTGGATTAACTTCTGGTTTGAATTCAGGTATTTTTAAAGACCACACATTATCTACCACACCATTAACATTCAACTCGTTTCTCCTTTGGAATCAGACATTTTTCTTTTAAAACATTAATCTCAAATAGTCAAATATTTCTGAAAAAAATAATAAATAGTTATCTTTTTATGATGACTAAAAAAAACTAAATTAAGGTATAAGTAAAAATTTAGAAGAGGTTAACAGTTATTTGACAATGTAAAAGAAAAAGTATAATTATCTAATTAGTGAGAGCGTTTATAATTAAGCGAGATTATACTCTTCAGAGTATTATAACAAACTGTATCTTTTATAGAAATTGAAATAAATCTTCGTTATAAATGAAAAACGTTAGTACTACCTTTATGCCATTATAATTGTCCACTGCAAGATCAATGCTGCGTTGGTCTTCATAACATAGAAAACCATATCCTTTAGATTTTTCTGTATCCTTATCTCGAACTAAATTATGATTGACGATTTCACCATGCCTAGATACACAAATGATTAACATTTACTTAAAGAAGAAGAGATAGTATTTAAATACAATTAATACTTGTTCTTACTGTGAAAATACAGCAACAATATCCCCTTCCGTCAAATCGTAAGGTAAACCTCCAATAAAAACCCAATCACTACCTTTGTACTCGTTGTGCCAAGATTATTTACTATTCAAACCTAATTCTTGTTGGCCAAGTTTTGCGACATTTTTAACATTTCTAAAAAAGTCCGTTATAAATTTATTTAAAAAAAATTCAAAAAACCATTATTTTAGGTTAATCTAAATTTGTATATTTAGCAGTATTTTATTTTAATTCTTATGACTATATTAACGTTGTCCTACTTACGTCACAGGATTCATGGTGACAAATTTTCTATATCTTAATCTTTATTCAAATATTAATTCTTCTTTTTGTTTGCAAAAAATTCGAATATTAAAAACACACGTTGGATCGTAAATTGTAAGGTTACAGTTTTGTATACAAAACACTGCAGATGACAAACTAAAATAGATGTATAATACGCATTATGTATGAAATTAAAAAAAAATTTATCATTTATTATATTAAATTGTTAACATCAAGTTTTAGGAATAGAAAGTATTTTGAAATAGCACCTTCCACGAAGTTGTGAGAATACGCAAGTATAATGATAATTGTTAACTGATAAAATAAATATCTTCATTTCTTGCTTCTATCTTTTTATCTACTTAGAAAAACTTCAAATGTTCAATAACTTAAAATTTGGTATTAAAAAGTAGATAAATTGTTAATAAGAAGTTGTGTGAATAGAAAGCACTGAAATGAAGCGGAATAATTGACAAGTATTTTGTACCACATCGTAAATCTAATATTTTACTTTAATTATTAAGAATAAAATCAAACCATGATTACAGTATTCGCAAAAAGTTACTGCAATTGAAAGTACTGAAATCAAAATAAAATCGTCAAGTATTTTGCGCTACATAATCATAAATAAATGTTTTAAATTTTATTTGCCAATCTATTTTTTTGTGACATAGCAGTCTTAAGGTTATATAATCATATAAATTTCAATTTATGTAATTTGTTTGTGTCATTCCCGCCTACGCGTACGAATTTTCGTCTTTTGGCGCAGTATTTCTTTACCGGGGTCGGTATTGGCTGGCGTGTTCGAGTCGGACCAATGACTGGCCTCGAGATCGCGCGCGAAACTTTAGCGGCGGACTGGTGGGGGCGCTAGAGTGAGACCCTATATAAGGGAGGTTCCGCCTCTAGGATACATCCTTTAAATCTCTTCCTCGAGCGCGTTATAGTTCATATAGTATATCTCGTGCGACGAGACGTCGTTGCAATGAAATAAATAATGCATAATGTAATATATTATTTCGTAGTATGTATTAAATATTATATCTTAAAATCTCGCACGTTGTTATTGTTTCGTGCGTTGCCTCTTCAAGGCCACGAAACACGCGTGTTTATGTCGACGACCGAGGATGTGTGCGAGCATCCGCATATACAATTGTTATTGTGTGTGTGTGTGTGTGTTAGGTACTTTTCGGGAATGCGACAATTCCCGAAAAGCTCAGTACGCTGCTGGTCTTGACCGCGACAGCATCTTCCCTTACATAACCTTAAATAGTGAAAATCAGCAATTCTGCTCCGGACTCTGGTAACCTTAAACTGTCTAAAAGATGTCTTTTTATAGTCAGAAACTGCCTAAAAATTTCCAGAGAGGGTCTAAATCATTAAGATCACTTATGGTCAAAATATCCGGGAAAAGTGCCCGAAATATTAATAGAAATGTATATTTGTTGCCTTATAACGATGAATCTATTAGCATGATCATTGCAAAAAAATTTGTGCACTTACCTTGGAGTGGTAGAAAAGTATCTTCACTTGTTTCAGTATCCATCTAGTCCCCTGTAAGCTGCTAAAAATATAAATATTATTATACAAATGTAAAAAATTAATTTTTAAACATTTATAATGCTGAATTTTTAGTTTTACATCCCTTACAAGAAGTATAATACTAATCTGAAGGATTACTATAAATATATAAACATCATTATTACAATAACTGAATATACGTATTTAATACAAAAGATATATAAATAAATCGGATATATAATTATAATGAATAATATGATAACGTGACAGTGACAAATTTGTGAAATCTAAACAATGTATTGCTGATTAATAATAATAATAATGTTGATACTTTTATAGTAATCCTTCAGATTAGTATTATAATTCTTGTAAGGGATGTAAAACTAAAAATCCAGCATTATAAATGTTTAAAAATTAATTTTTTACATTTGTATAATAATATTTATATTTTTAGCAGCTTACAGGGGATTAGATGGATACTGAAACAAATGAAGATACTTTTCTACCACTCCAAGGTAAGTGCACAAATTTTTTTGCAATGATCATGCTAATAGATTCATCGTTATAAGGCAACAAATATACATTTCTATTAATATTTCGGGCACTTTTCCCGGATATTTTGACCATAAGTGATCTTAATGATTTAGACCCACTCTGGAAATTTTTAGGCAGTTTCTGACTATAAAGACATCTTTTAGACAGTATTAGGTTACCAGAGTCCGGAGCAGAATTGCTGATTTTCACTATTTAAGGTTTAAATGGCTTACAAGAGTGTGACAGCATACATTTATGTCTTTAAAAGTATTTTTTATGAAAAGTTCGGAAAATTTTACAAAAAAAGTCATACTTATGTTTTTAGTAAAAAATGCATCCCCTGGGAGCTAAAAATTCATGAAAATGAGCATATAATGCAAAAAAGTGCTAAAATGTCAACTTTGACTCTCTGTAACTTAAAATAATGGCCCAGAAAAAATCTGAAAAAATTCAGGACAACTACTGGATACCTCTAAAACATATTCCCACAGTTATAGCAATATTTATTTTTTCATCTTCGATGTCACAGAGAACCACCCATATATATATATATATATATATATATATATATTTGCTATTATATAGTTTTGTTGAAAGTAATCTACAGTTATATTAAAGAGTTAAATCCGACTTATTTTGTTCCTACTACACCCATACCGCATCCGGTATTAACATAATTAAAATAAATAAAATAATACTAGCTATGAACGCTCGCTTCGCTCGCGATTTACATATACTGATGGTAATACAAAATTTTTACATAATTGTGCACAACCGTATAACGGAAGTGTCTTATATTTTTGTCATCAAAAAAAGTGTTGTTCCTCAAATATCTCAAAAAGTTGTCCATCAGTTTGATTGAAATTTTAAGGTTATATTCTTTATCATTTGGGAACTTTATAGTCCTATTTCCAGTTATAATGATATTTACAGGTTCATAAATACAGTTATTATTCAACAACTCAAAAACTTGAGGTTCTACAAAAAAATTTAAATGGACGAAATATTCGTTTCAAAATTACAAAAATGCTTAAAAAAATGCTAAATGATCAATAATACACGTATTTTTGTAATAAATGAAAAACTTCAAATTCTACATAAAAACTTTATATAGACGAAGTGTTTGTTTTAAAAGTCCAAAACTTTTTTCTATTGAACATTTTGCAGTTCGAAAAAAAATTTGATTAAATATCAAGTATAATTAATGTAATATATATATCATATTAATATAACATAATATAATTAATATAACATATATATCAGTTATATGTTACTTAAATTCCATAAACAGTTTCAGCAATTGAAAGTTCTGAAATCAAAGCAGACTAATCGATAAGTATTTTCTACTATCCCACAAATTTGTATTTTAATTAAATATTTTTATATATTAGGTACTTTATATATTTTTATATATGAGATCACTACATAACCGCAAAATATCGACAAAACAATTTGAGTCCGCATAAGTTCACACATACGTTTATATATTTATATATTATAGTTTATAAATTATATAAATAATCAATATAATAAATTAATTATTAAGTAAAAATTAAAACAGTTGACAGTATTATAAATCTAATCATGTAAATTTGAATAAGGTTATTATATTTTAGGTTATTCGATAGAATAACGTATATAAAACCAATAACCCAATATCCGGGCTAACCTCTCTACGGGGATAAATTCACTCTTACGTTATAATATTAATGAGGGATGAATCATTCTAAGATCATTCAAAGGACCGGAGGTCAATTAATATTATAACCTAAAAGTGTGATTTACAATTCTTGGCCAAATACAATTTTTGTCATTTGTACGCATAAGTACCTTATAAATTATTAAATTAAATAATCAATATAATAAATTAATCATTGAGTACAAATTAAAACAGTTGACAGTATCATAAATTGTAATTTTTTTTAATTTAATAAAATGATAAAAATGTTATATATAATATATTTAAAAAAAAATGAAGGTCTCGAACAGCTTCTAACCCGAGACCTTTTGAATAACAGTTGCATATAGCGTGCGCCTTAAAGCTCATGGATACCGCATCTATACGCTGTTAAAATATCAGAACTTGTATTTACGTTGTGCCTCCTGGTGTGGGGCTTACGGTTAAGGATTTCTTTTTTTTAATGTTACTCATTTGAACTTTGGCTTATTTATTAATTTAGATTTTAATTAATTTTTTTATAATTTATAAATAAAAAAGAACTTGTCAGATGTTTTGAATGTGTTCATATACTTATTGTGGAGTTCGTACTTCCCGCCGGAGTAGGAACTAACCTGAATATAGTCGAAAGATTTCGCGCATGCTTCGTATGCCAGTAATACATAGTCCATTTCTCATAAATGTTTTTTTAATCTTTTAAATAAATTTATGATGTTTTAAACATTTTAACGTTGGTTCAATTAAAAATAGAAAAGGTTCAATTAAAAATTTCGAAAATATATTTAGAAATACGTTGATTAGTATTTTTTTATTGCATATAATCAATATTTGCACGCTGGCGTAAGGGATGTCCGACAATATTTTATTGTTTAACTAACTATTTATTAATTTTTCAATGCATTTAATGCTTGAGCAAATTAAACAAAGTCTTGATTTATCTTTTGCCAGCTTGAGCTAATTAAAATACGTATTAATTTCTTCTTCTTATTTATTATGATAAATACAATAAGAACTTAAACATTCCTAAAACTTTTTTAGGACTTGTTGATTTAACAGCTGATAATAATACCAATGAAAAAGAACTTGACGAATTAAAACATATTAAAATATTATCAAATTTAAAGGAATCAGAAAGAAAAAGAGCGTATAAAGAAAAAATGACAGATGAAATGAAAATAAAGAAAGCTGTAACAAAAAGAGAGGATAAGGTAAAAATGACCAATGAAATGAAAATAAAGGAAGCTAAAAGAAAAAGAGCGTATAGAGCAGAAAGGACATATGAAATGAAAATAAAGGAAGCTGAAAAAAAATGAGCGAATAGAGCTTAAATAACGAATGAAATGAAAGTAAAGGAAGCTGAAAGAAAAAAAGCACATAGAGCAGAAATGACGAACGAAATGAAAATAAAGGAAGCTGAAAGAAAAAAGCACATAGAGCAGAAATGACGAACGAAATGAAAATAAAGGAAGCTGAAAGAAAAAAAGCACATAGAGCAGAATGACGAACGAAATGAAAATAAAGGAAGCTGAAAGAAAAAAAAATGAAAAGAGCAGAAATGACAAATGAAATGAAAATAAAGGACGCTGATAGAAAAAGAGCGGATACAATAGAAACGACGAACGAAATGAAAATAAAGGAAGCTGAAAGAAAAAGAGCACATACAGCAGAAATGACGAATGAAATGAAAATAAAGGAAGCTGAAAGAAAAAGAGCGGATAGAGCTGAAATGACGAATGAAATGAAAATAAAGGAAGCTGAAAGAAAAAAAGCACATAGAGCAGAAATGACGAACGAAATGAAAATAAAGGAAGCTGAAAGAAAAAGAATGAAAAGAGCAAAAATGACGAATGAAATGAAAATAAAGGAAGCTGAAAGAAAAAAAGCACATAGAGTAGAAATGACGCACGAAATGAAAATAGAATTGACAAATGAAATGAAAATAAAGAAATCTGATAGAAAAAGAGCGAATAGAACCAAAACGACGAATGAAACAAAAATGAAGAAAACTGAAAGAAAAAAAACGAAAAAAACAGAAATGACGACTGACATAAAGGTAAATGAAGTAAAGAAAAGTAAAATGTATTATAATAGTATGACAATACAACTAAAAACAAAACAAAATGAACATAAGAAATTAAAACAAAATAAAAGAAAAGCAAACACAGAATTAGAATATGATACGAAAGATATAAATTCAAAAATAGGTTTAATTGCAAATATAGATTTTTTTGAAAATACCATCGAATTAAATTTTTTAGGAAGTTTAAATAATAATTGTAATTTCTGTAAAGCAAAACACTTCAAGAATGAAATCTCACATGATAAAAAATATACTAACTGTTGTCATAAAATAAAATATTTTTAAATAATGATAACTCATATCCAAAAGAATTAAAAAATTTATTATTTCAAAATACTTCAATAAGTACAAATTATAAAAAAAATATACGGGGATACAATAATTCTTTTGCATTTGCTAGTTTTGGGTCAAAATTAGTAACTTTTAATACTCCTGGGCCACAAGTATTAAAGATATGTGGTCAAGTATACCATAATTCATATGCATTACATCCAAATAAAAATGAATTTCCAAAATATGGACAATTATATATAATCGACAATGAAATAGCAAATAAATATAGAGCGAAAGATTGTAAAATAGATAAACCTGATATAAATTTATTAAATGAATTATGTAAGTTTCTAACAACACATAATCCTTATGCAAAAGCATACAAAATGATGTATCAAACAGAAAAAGAAGAGATTAACAGAGCACAAAATAATAACATTACACCACGTGAAGTAGTTATGTCATTAGTTCATGACAATTGTGCAACAAATAAGTCATATTTTGGTTCATGCAATGAAGTTGCTGCAGTATATGTAGGAATTAACGGAGAACCACCAATTGACCGTGATATTCGTATTTATCCTAAATCTGATAGACCACAGATAATAAATATTCTCAGTAAACATCTCGACCCAATGTTATATCCGTTAATATTTCTTCTTGGTGACCCTGGATGGTGTCCTAATATGAAATGTTTAAAAGCAGATAATAAATATAATAATATTTCAATATTACAATATTATTCATTTAAATTAAGTATACGTGATGATTTTAATCCTTGTTTAAATTTAAAAAATATATCAGAACAATTTATTGTTGACGTATGGACAAGAATTGAAGGATGTCGATTATACTATTTGCGCAGTCATCAAGCAGAATTACGAACTGAAATGTATAAAGGATTGATGGATTATGTTTATAACAAAGTAAATATTAAACATTCTAAAATAGGGAGATTGATAATATTACCTTCAACCTATATAGGAAGTCCCAGAGCAATACAACAAAATTATTTAGATTCAATGACTCAATTACAAGTTGATGGAAAACCAGATATATTTCTCACAATGACATGTAATCCTACATGGAAAGAAATTCAAGAAAATTTGTTACCATATGAAACAGCTATAGATCGTCCGGATTTAATATCACGCGTTTTTAATTAAAAAGTTAAAATTTTAAAAAATGAACTTTTAAAAAGAAGTATTTTTGGAGAAGTTAAAGGTTATGTTTATGTGATAGAATTTCAAAAAAGAGGATTACCACATATGCACATGTTAATTTGGTTGCATAATGATGATAAATTACGAGATGTTGATCAAATTGATTCTCTTATAAGTGCTGAAATACTTGATGAAATTAAATATCCTAGATTATACAATATAGTACAAAAAAGTTTCCTAAACCATATGTTGAACAAACAAATTTTAATTCAAATGGTTATCCTTCTTATCGCCGAAGAAATAATGATAATAAAATTATATATTCAAAACATAGAATTGCAGATAATAGTTTTGTCGTGCCATATAATCCATATTTATTATTATTGTTAGAATGTCATATTAACATAGAAATATGTAATACAATAAAAGCTATAAAATATTTATTTAAATATTTTCATAATGGTCCTGATACTGCTTTTGTAAAATTCACAATGGAAGCCATTAATGATGATATAGACAAAAATAATGAAGAGATATATAATTATGATGAAATATCACAACATTTGTCTACTAGATATGTATGTGCACCGGAGGCTATGTATCGTATCTTGGAATTTAAATTACATCAACAATCTTATGCTATTATAAGATTACCTGTTCATAAAGAAAATGAACAATATATATTTTTTCAAGAAGGACAACAAAATACATTCATTGATAAAAATATAGATACAACATTAACATCATGGTTTAAATTAAATAAAGATGACGAGAATGCAACACAATATCTATATACTAAAATTCCTTATCATTATGTTTTTAATAAAAAAAATTAAAGCATGTACTAAAAGAAAACAATTTAATAAACCTATTAACATCAAAGGATAATTTAAAAGTATTTATAGATAATGAATCTATTAATAAAAATGATAATATAATAAAATAAGAAATAAAAAACTTATCCTCAGTGAAAACGCAAAAATTTATATAAAAAATGTAGTTTATTCAGAAATATTTGAATATTAATTTTATATATATGTGGGAGATTCCATGTGAAGTGATCCAGGTAAAAAATAGAATTTTGTTTTAATGTATGGAATCAGTAGAAAACTACTTGAATACAGTGTAGCTAAATTTTTAGACCTAAATTTCAATTAGTACCAGAGCTGTAACCAATCAAAAAATCGAATTTTTTAACAAAAATGACTTATTGGCCACTTTTATCACTACATAACTCAAAATCTAACAATTTTTTCTTATATACATTAAATTTGAAAAAGTTTATTAATTTCAAGAAGAATCAGTTGAAATATTTCATTTATATTATTTTTAAACTTTGAATATAGTTATAATCAATAAAAACCTTTATAGTAAAAAAAAGGGTTGTACGATCAAAAATATTTTATCCATCCAAGAATCTAATTCATCGATGACTAATTACCTTCAAAATAATGCAAAGTTTGAGTGCGGCAGAGCATTTCAGACAAAGTTATGGTGTTTTTAGGCAAATTTCTTAAAAAAAGAGAACAAATGCATTTTATGAAAAAAACAGAGTAACCGTATACTTGCATTCAAACAACATGGCACTATTATTCTTCAATAATACAAAAATATACTATTTAATGTTAGTTACTGATACTTTTCAATCTCTAAGCTGCTTACAAACACAAAGCAGTAGGTATAAGCAGTTATACCTGTTATATAATTGGATAAATACCTGAAACTTTTTATAATTCCAATAAATCCAATTATATAACAAGTATAACTAAAAGTATCAGACTTAAATAAAAACTAAATAAAAGTATCAGTAACTAACAATAAATAGTATATTTTAGTAATATTAAGGAATAATAGTTTCATATTGTTTGAATGCAAGCATACGGTTAGTCTGTTTTTTTTCATAAAATGCATTTGCTCTATTTTTTTAAGAAATTTGCCTAAAAACACCATAACTTTGTCTGAAATGCTCTGCCGCACTCAAACTTTGCACCATTTTGAAGGTAATTAATCATTGATGAATTAGATTCTTGGATGGATAAAATATTTTTGATCGTACAACCCTCTTTTTACTATAAAGGTTTTTATTGATTATAACTATATTCAAAGTTTAAAAATAATATAAATGAAATATTTCAACTGATTCTTCTTGAAATTAATATACTTTTTCAAATTTAATGTATATAAGAAAAAATTGTTAGATTTTGAGTTATTAAGTGATAAACATGGCCAATAAGTCAATTTTTTCAAAAAATTCTATTCTTTGATTGGCTACAACTCTGGTACTAATTGAAATTCAGGTCTACAAATTTAGCTACACTCTATTTAAGTAGTTTTTTACTGATTCCATGCATTAAAACAAAATTCTATTTTTTAAGTGGATCACTTCACATAGAATCTCCCATATATATGGGGTATTCCACGTGAAGTGGTCCGATCAAAATTTTAAAATGCGCCAAATTTTGGGTACACATTGCAAATGTTTTTAAGAATACAGAAAAAAATTTTTAGGTACTGGTATTTATTAGTTCAAAAGTTATTCTAACCTCAAAAAGTGAACTTTTTCCAGTTTTTTTCAACACCAGCTGGGTTCATCGCTATTTAACTCAAAATCTATCAACTTTTACTATAGAACATTATATGTAACATACGTTGATAATTATGTCTAGAATTTATCCTTCTGGGTTAGAATTTCTAATTTCAAGGTAAATGTTAGATAAACTACATGTCAATATTCAACTTGAAAAAAATCTAACTTCGCCACAAATGATTTTTTTATCCAAAAGTCCAAAAGAAAGCTTGGAGCAATACCTTTCAAATGATCAGTAGCATTTTTATGGCCTTCAATTCTGTAAAAAGTTATGATAATTTAAAGAAAGACAAAAAATTCACAAAAATTAACATGGTATTTCCCATTAAAATTTTAAAAAAATTCGTGTTTCTTTAAATTATCATAACTTTTCACAGAATTGAAGGCCATAAAAATGCTACAGATCATTTGAAAGGTATTGCTCCAAGCTTTCTTTTGGACTTTTGGATAAAAAAATCAATTGTGGCGAAGTTAGATTTTTTTCAAGTTGAATATTGACATGTAGTTTATCTAACATTTACCTTGAAATTAGAAATTCTAACCCAGAAGGATAAATTCTAGACATAATTAGCAACGAATGTTACATATAATGTTCTATAGTAAAAGTTGATAGATTTTGAGTTAAATAGCGATGAACCCAGCTGGTGTTGAAAAAAACTGGAAAAAGTTCACTTTTTGAGGTTAGAATAACTTTTGAGCTAATAAATACCAGTATCTAAAAATTTTTTTCTGTATTCTTAAACACATTTGCAATGTGTACCCAAAATTTGGTGCATTTTAAAATTTTGATCGGACCACTTCACGTGGAATACCCCATATATATATATTGTAACGCTGCACTGGGGATCAGGGTGCAGGTTATATAGGGTCAACAATTAACATAAATAAAATAAGCCTTTATTACCAGAAACAATAATTAAAGGGGTGGGCGCCAGCCGCGTTAATACGCGACGAATATCGATAACACGCGGGTTATCTTAGCCTGACACAATATAAAGGGCAGTACTCTCGCCGTTCCGAAACGTGGCCGAGTTTCGGTTGCACCGGGTTATGCTGTAAGGAGGGGAAGGGGAAGGACGGGAACGAACGGGATGCTCGCACGCACTTAATGCGGTACACGGCGGTACCGTCAGCAGAGAAGCAAATAATCACCAATCTTAACGAAGCCTCTTAGACACCAGGTTGGGACGCTGTAGCTTTCTCTCTCTTTTTCTCACACACTCTCTTTCGCTACACGAATATCTGAGGCTTCGAGATTACACCAAGTTCCGTTCAGGACGGCGGACCGTAGAGCTCTGGCTCTCGTAGCTCGCGAGAGCCGTCGTTTGGCCTACGCGCATGCGTGTAGCTCGTTTTCGGCGGCCGAGTGCGGCGCGATCGTGCGTCGGTCGCACGGACCGCGATCGCGCGTATTGAGGTGGCTCAGCTGATCTCCCGCGATCGCTGGGCATCCTCTCCCAATGTGTGCCTTTATTCCTTAGCTCAATCCCTTACAGCTGCATACTGGTTGACGTTAGGGATCCTCGTGCTACCTCTCACCGGCGCTCGTGCGTGCGGCATAGGTTGGAACTGGGTTTTTAGCCTTGGTGGGTAGGCAGGGCTTATTTACTGTGCGGGTAGGTAGGTGTAAGGAATTATATATGGGTAGGTAGATGTTCGTTGTGGGTTCGATAGCTCGTTACTTGACATGTGCAAAGCACATTGTCACAACTCCCCCCCACCAAACCGAAATTACGCGGAAGTCATAATTTCAATAAAATGCTAACAGTAATGCTAAGCTAAAAAAAATAACAAATGCTGCTAATTGCTATTTTGCTTAAAATTTCCTATGCTTATGTAATGCTAAAGTTGGTGGGGTAATTACGCTTGCTTACTTAATAAATATCCAAATAGCCGGTGCTATTGGTACGGGGTATAATTGTATAGTCTCCTTGACTAGCTGCTTGGCTGGAAATCTGTGTATGTATACGCGCTGTATGGTGTATAACTTTTAGCTGCTTTTAAATAAATTAAAATTAATTTTAATATAACGACGACTGGCCCCAATACATAAAATATACATAATAATATAGAATATTCGCATTTGTTTGAGAGCTCTATCCCTACTCGCGATACTCTCATACCTCATACTTACATGATGGCAATCATACTCATACTGTTATACAAGTTAATATATATATAAATTCAGGGAATAATGAAAATTAATAAAATAATAAACATGAAATAATATAAAATACAGAAAGAAAATTAAGAAGGTGTGGTGAATTATTACCTTCTGCTGCTTGTGAGTTCCTTGTTTTGAACTCTTTCAATTACCGATTCATTTAGTAATTACATATAATTTAAATTATTTGCTCTGCTTTCCTCACCACCCTTATTGTTTGGGAAACTTTGCCATTTTGGGTTAATAAACTACTTCTTATATCAGCTGTTGTTTAGGGACGGGACATGGGATAAGAGGAGAAAAAAAACTTTCTTATAAATATTTGGTTAGGGTCTTAATAACTATACTACATTAATTGAACAATATAGTATTTTTATTTGCTCAAAATAATTATATTTGTATATTTTTGCTGTCTGGTTAGCGCTACTGTATGGAGGGAAATGGCGTGGATGGTTCTAAAAGAATAGTATATTACACATCTAGGGAGGTAAAGTATTGGTCAGTCCATATCACATGTAAATTGACACCCGAGCCGAAGGCGAGGGTGGAAAACATGTGCTATGGGGTGACCATTTTACCTCCCGTGGGATGTATACTATTTTTCACCACCAGTAGGCCGAAAATAACACATTCCTCTTTCGGTGCCGGGAGGGAATGTGGTACTTTCGGTCTACGTGTGGTGAAAAATTTATTTCATCTCTCCCATTTTCCTCTGCATTTTCCAATAGCTGTCTGAGCAGCGGGAATAATTTTTGGAGAATACTCCCTTCCTCCCGCAGTTTCTGCAGAAAACTGCGTTTGGAGAAGGGCAGTTCCTCCAACTATGTCCCAGTCCCCCGCAATTCCAACACCCCGGGCGACATTTGCTCGGGTTGGGGTGGGACATACGTGCTTCTGCCGGGATACTCCCGCTCGTCCTTAGGATTGTCCCCGCTGCGGCAGACTGCGTAGAGGTGCCGGGGAGGTCCATGAGAGAGGGGAGGGTTGTAGGGGGCTGTACTGGTTGGGACATAAGAGATGGTAGAGTCGCGAGGGCGGATGGTTGCGGTTCTTTAAATTTTCTTGGGTAAATTGGCTTTTGCTCTACGTAGTTTGGCGTGCTGACTTTATTTAGCTTGAATTTCTGCTTTTTCGGCGATTCAGCCCTTCGCTCATTTCTTTGTGTTTGCTGCCAATAATTGCTACTTTTCTTATTCTTTACGGCTTCGCTGTTCTGCTGCTTAGGTTCTTGCTTAGGAGGCACTGTATTTTCCCTTGCTGCTTGAGGGCTGTTCGGCTTCCATGGGTACTGGTGCTGTATTTTCTTTTGTGGGTTGCTAGCTATGACTGCTATAGACTTTGCAGGTACTCCAATATCTGCCCTCTGCTCTGAGGAAACTGCTGCTGATTTACGGGTATACCTGAATGCTGGATTAAACGTACTTTGCTGTTGCTGTATGTGTGGGTTAGCTGGGATTGAGTACGTTTCATTGTTTTCCTGGTGTACTGGTGAACTGCTATGTTGTCTATTTTGCTGCTCATTCTTTTGCTGAGTGCTGTGTATTTCTATTAATTTGCTGTATAATTGCTGCATTTGCTGTATTTGCTGCTCCAATCGTCTAAATTGTTCATCGTATTTATTTTCGAGCTCTTTCTCATTATTTTGTGTCTTTTCTTTTGGTACGTTGGCTTCTGTAACTCCATCGTCTTCCTAATGGACACTTTGTACATTCCTATGTACATTGCTTAATTGCGTGCTGCTTCTGGGGTTATGTCTGTTTTCGCGTGCCTGATTGACTCTTGACTCCTGGGTCGCTAATTCGGGTTCTATATTATTGTGCGGTGGCGTATTTGCTCGGCTTACTGTTCTAGGTACGAGTAGAATAGGGGAAAAAGGGCTTGTGCTTACTGGACGAAAAGCTGAGGGTTGGATAGTTTGGGTTGATCTTGGACGGGTGTCTGTATAAATGTTGGTACTGTATGTGGAAACTGGAGCTGTATATTGGGTAAATGGGTTATCTATGAGGTCTGGGTTTGTGGGAGATGAAGGGGCTAATGTGTGGATAGGATAATAGGAAGTCGAATTTATGCTCAACTGCGTCGTCGTTAAGCTTGGGACTGTATGCGTTAATTCCATCATCGAATTATCGCATACTGGTGACGGTGGACTCAATCTATATACTGTAGATTGTGCTTGAGGACGATTTGCTGCGCTGCTTATCCTTAAATTTTCATTATTTAATCGCTGTAAATTTTCTCTCGCGTTGCTCTTTTCCCTTACAGCCGATTGCATTTCCGATCCGTATTCCATTTCCGGTAATGACAACAAATTCTCATTACTTATGGAGATTGGATCTAGGTATTGTCCTCGTGATTGTCCGGTTGGCAATTGAATGTAAAGCATCCGTCTTGCTTTACTGCTTCTTTCTGGGGCTGTATCTATAGCGATAGTGGGGATATTTCCTCTTTCTGATTGCGTAAGGGAAAAATCTGTATCAATAATCGGGTTAGCCTCGTCTACTGCTGTATTCCAGTCAGCAGACGATGTACTGAAAAAAATTTTAAGCGTTTACTGCATAGTAGTAGTATACTAAAACTGCAGAATGTTCGTCAACAAGGCACAAATCCAAACTGCTGCAATTTTGGTAGAAGTTTTCTACGGTATCTGGTTTACCGCTTAAACAGTTACCACTTAATTATACTACAGCAATTTCGGAGGGAATAACGTTTCCGTCAGTGGTAGTGTTTATATGTATATATATTTATTACGTGTATATTAAATATACAATGGATTTGTTTGTTCAAAACTTCGAAACACGATTTGAAAGTAAGTATTTATACTGTATAGAGTTACAAATTCATATCAGTGCTAGAGCATATGAGGTTATGTTTAACTATAACTGAATATTAAATATACCACCTTATTAATTGACTTTTCTCCTTGTATAGGAACAATTATAAATTTTTATTAAACACGTTAAATAAAAATACAATTTTTAAAATTATTACAACTGATTTAGAATTTAAAAAATATTGATATTTTACTTCGTCTAAATAATACTTTGATATACTGGTATGTAGTTTTTAATATTTAATATTTCAAGTAATATAAAACTTATTAAAATATTCTTAAAACAATTATTCAAACTAGTTTTATTGTTACTTAACTTATTATTTTTATGGAAAATAAGAAAAACTGTCACTGACTCAGAAAATAAGTACAGATAAGTATAATATATATGATGTATTATATCGGTCTCAAGTAGGCATATAAATTTAAGAATTATAAAAATTTAAGAATTATAATAATTTTTTATATTGATATTGTATATTTTATTATATAATTTGTGAAATTATAAATGTCCGCACGCATACGTCCCCAAAAGAATCAATCTTACAAATACTGAATAAAGATTCTGCAGAAGTAGCATCTTCCATATTTGCAGGAGGCAACTGCTTAAGCCACTTCTGCAGTTATTGCATAAGACTTATTCCAAAAGCGTATAAATTTTTTTTCAGTGTGGTCCGAAATTACGTCTAATTTCGTACCTAGCTAACCTATCTCTAATAATTTTGCTATCTGTGTCTATGTTTATTCCGACTTTGCTCGCGTATACCGTGATTCTACCATCACTGGTATTATTAATGCTGCGCCTTATTACACCGGCACCTACTGCTGGTTGTAACACCGATAAGTCTTCTCCCAATATTAAATCAAGGTCATCACCGTTGTGAGACATTTTGAATTAATTTATTGTAGCTTATTTTATCTTAATAATTAAATAAATTTATTTTTAATAGCTCTTATTAGCTCGATTGCCGTGAAATATCTTAGCTCTTGTTTAATTATATCTAATTTAAATTAAACATACCAAGCAAAAATCAAAAGATAAAATACCAATGAAAGAAAAAACAATTTTCAAGCTAATCTAATTAAATCAAATTCACTTTCACTAAGCAATCTAAAAAAAAATTAAATAAGCTTGCTTTATTATCAGCTGGGCAGTATAGAAAATAAATACAGCGTGAAATATGTATATATATATATGGGTTCAATTATTATATTGTATCTTATACAGCTTATTATTCTGGGAAATTAATATATACAGCTTTTACTACACACCAAAATATTCCTTAAATATTTAATATTAATAATATTACAATCAATCAGTATTGGGGTATATGTGCAAGGGACGTGCAAATTATGCTTATATAAATAAATATACACTGGGTTAGGTAGGCAGCAAATAACAATAAACAAAAATCATGCAGTATTATTTTATAACTATTATTATGGGGAGCAATGAGGGAGAAATTAAATTTTTGTTGCAATGGGTATAGCAGGTCAAGCTAAATTGATTATTATTATTTATTAAGCTACAATAAATAACACTAGCAAAATGTGTGATTATTTTCAATCAGCCTTAATTGTATATAAGCAAAGAAAAACACAATTTCATCAAACGTGATAATAGCACTAGGAATATTAAATAGCATTAATATGTATTATATAGCCAGAGGAAATTAATATGCTTATGAGAAAAACAATAAATTTTAATAATGCTTAAAGCAGCTTGAGTTATAATTATTACTATAAATTGCTAATTGGTTACCAATTATCTGTATTCCAATTTACAAGAAAAATAATAAAAATATTATTCTCTTACAGAAGCACACATAAAAAAAAATTTATAAATCTTGGTTAATATAGCTGTATGGGTTAGAAGGAGAGGGAAAATGAATTATATTTATATTAAATATACATAATATTGATCAGCATACCCAAAAAAAGCAACTATACATAATCAATTATGTAAAGCAGTGCAAATATTATTTAAATAACAAACAAAATTATTTCTCCGTGCACGTGCTCAATTTATTAATTACAAATGGCCGTTAAAATGGCCGACCGGCTTCTTCCGGTGTGTGTGCGAGCTTTGCTTAAGGAAAGGAAGGGCAATATGGCTGCTTTTGCGTCGCGCTTCGACGCTTACAAGAATTCTATTCGCACGCTTTTAATACACAGAGAGAAAAAAAAACTATTATTTACGCCAATTTACTTATTTATTTCAATAAAAAGATCCCTTAATACAAGCCACGTTGGGCGCCAATGTAACGCTGCACTGAGGATCAGGGTGCAGGTTATATAGGGTCAACAATTAATATAAATAAAATAAGCCTTTATTACCAGAAACAATAATTAAAGGGGTGGGCACCAGCCGCGTTAGTACGCGACGAATATCGATAACACGCGGGTTATCTTAGCCTGACACAATATAAAGAGCAGTACTCTCGCCGTTCCGAAACGTGGCCGAGTTTCGGTTGCACCGGGTTATGCTGTAAGGAGAGAAAGGGGAAGAACGGGAACGAACGAGATGCTCGCACACACTTAATGCGGTACACGGCGGTACCGTCAGCAGAGAAGCAAATAATCACCAACCTTAACGAAGCCTCTTGGACACCAGGTTGGGACGCTGTAGCTTTCTCTCTCTCTTTCTCACACACTCTCTTTCGCTACACGAATATTTGTGGCTTCGAGATTACAACAAGTTCCGTTCAGGATGGCGGACCGTAGAGCTCTAGCTCTCGTAGCTTGCAAGAGCCGTCGTTTGGCCTACGCGCATGCGCGTAGCTCGTTTTCGGCGGCCGAGTGCGGCGCGATCGTGCGTCGGTCGCACGGACCGCGATCGCGCGTATTGAGGTGGCTCAGCTGATCTCCCGCGACCGCTGGGCATCCTCTCCCAATGTGTGCCTTTATTCCTTACTGGTTGACGTTAGGGATCCTCGTGCTACCTCTCACCGGCGCTCGTGCGTGCGGCATGGGTTGGAACTGGGTTTTTAGTCTTGGTGGGTAGGCAGGGCTTATTTACTTGCGGGTAGGTAGGTGTTCGTTGTGGGTTCGATAGCTCGTTACTTGACATGTGCAAAGCACATTGTCACAATATATATATATATATATGGGTGTTTCTCTGTGACATCGAAGATGAAAAAAATAAATATTGCTATAACTGTGGGAATATGTTTTAGAGGTATCCAGTAGTTCTCCTGAATTTTTTCAGATTTTTTCTGGGCCATTATTTTAAGTTACAGAGAGTCAAAATTGACATTTTAGCACTTTTTTGCATTATATGCCCATTTTCATGAATTTTTAGCTCCCAAGGGATGCATTTTTCACTAAAAATATAAGTATGACTTTTTTTGTAAAATTTTCCGAACTTTTCATTAAAAATACTCTTAAAGACATAAATGCATGCTGTCACACTCGTGTAAGCCATTTAAACCTTAAATAGTGAAAATCAGCAATTCTGCTCCGGACTCTGGTAACCTAATACTGTCTAAAAGATGTCTTTTTATAGTCACAAACTGCCTAAAAATTTCCAGAGTGGGTCTAAATCATTAAGATCACTTATGGTCAACATAACCGGGAAAAGTGCCCGAAATATTAATAGAAATGTATATTTGTTGCCTTATAACGATGAATCTAGTAGCATGATCATTGCAAAAAAATTTATGCACTTACCTTGGAATGGTAGAAAAGTATCTCCACCTGTTTCAGTATCCATCTAATCCCCTGTAAGCTGCTAAAAATACAAATATTATTATAAAATTATAAAAAATTATTTTATAAACATTTATACGTCCCTTACAAGAATTATAATACTAATCTGAAGGATTACTATAAAAGTGTCAACATTATTATTATTATTATTCAGCAATACATTGTTTAGATTTCACAAACTTGTCACTGTCACGTTATCATATTATTCATTATAATTATATATCCGATTTATTTATATATCTTTTGTATTAAATACGTATATTCAGTTATTGTAATAATGATGTTTATATATTTATAGTAATCCTTCAGATTAGTATTATAATTCTTGTAAGGGATGTAAATTCAGCATTATAAATGTTTAAAAATTAATTTTTTACATTTGTATAATAATATTTGTATTTTTAGCAACTAATTAATAAACTTATTATTAATTGTTCTAAATTGACTGAATATTGGCTGAGAAATTGTCATCATAATTAAATAATTAAAAAATAAACTTATTATTAATTAGTTTATTATTAATTAGAGACATAACAATATTCTATATGATATATATGAATTAACTAAATGTGACTAAAAATCGTCATAATATTTTATTCAAACTTATTATTAGATTTAAATAATTAAAAAATATGATTATAAACTAATTATATGAATTATTATGAATTGACTTAATATAAATTGTTACGTAATGATTAAATATTGGCTGAGAAATCGCCATCTTAATTTGTACAACCATTTGTAATGTGAGTGTTATTATTGATAATTTTATTCTCAATAATAACAACAGTCTCAACTCAGTAAAACACAGAGAGTAAATGGATTACACATGAAATTCTCCCCTACCTCTTCCTCTTGTGAATAATAATTATCATTATGAATAATAATAATTATCATTATCATTATCATTATTATAAATAATCCGAGGATTTTGAAGAGTCCCACACCTCGGCAATAAATTGATTTCCCCCCTCTTAAAAAAAAAATCATTATGATTATCATTATCATTATCATTATCATTATGATTATCATTATAATTATCATTATGTTTATTATTATGATTATGATTATCATTATCATTAATAATAATAATAATTATTATTAATATCATAATCATAATCCCCTCTCTCCCTCCCTCTCTCTCTCTCTCTCTCTCTCTCTCTCTCTCTCTCTCTCTCTCTCTCTCTCTCTGTGATTCTATCTCTCCAATCACACCCGGAATGTCCAGTGTAAACACACTGGCACGTAACAAAGCACACATGCGCTCAATACGTATCGTCTGACGGGGAGGGAGCGCGAAGCAGCCGGGCATATATAAACTCCGCGCGCACTCACGAGATCCAGTGTGCTCTACACACTGACGAGTGACATGACTTATCAGTCATGGAAGCTCTCGCTCTATCTCGCTCGCTCGCTCGTACTCTCGCTCTCTCTCTCTCTCTCTCTCTCTCTCTCTCTCTCTCTCTTTCTCGCTCTCTCTCTCTCTCTCGTTCGCTCTCTCGTTCTCGGACGGACGGACGGACGGAAACAAAATTTTAATATAATTAAAGATAAAGATAACTTCATATGTAAAATTTTAGTAAAATTTATATGATAAGCATGTAGTATTTATTCGCAATATGTTTAATTATGTGTGCTAATGGTTTTTGCATCTAGAGTTAAAAATTCATAATATAACTTATGTGCAACTAAAACTTATTTCGTAAACATTTCTAAGTGATTAAATGTTATCTAATAAAAGACGTGATATTAGTTTTTTGAATAGTAAATAAATTAAATAAAAATAAATACTTATATTTAAATTTTATTATAGAATTGATTCGACAGAATCTTACATTCATTTTCTATAAAGTAAATATCTTAAAAAGATATTTGGTATTCAAATAAACAGAAATCGTATCTATTGTCTAAAATAAAAAATTATTTCTACATTTCAAACTTCGATCATAGATGTGTCTTTTATTTATTCTTTTAAACTAAAATAATACTTGCGCCATCCGTTTACTAAGTGTTTCCAGGCGCTATTTCTTAATTTTGTAATTCATTTGAATTTTAATTTGTTTACAGCAATTACCGAGTTGTGTGAAATTTATTTGAAATGAGCATTTATATTTTTATTAATTATTTTTTAGATACATAATTATTTGCATGCAGGTAATAAAAGTTAAATATAGTTTTAAAACTTTATGAGCGTAACTCGATCTAACAGTTTGTTCAGTATGTATTATGTGATAAATACTAACGAGCGTGTAAGTAATTTTATGTAGCAGTGGGTATAAAATGCGTTTATTACTTACTCATGCGTTTTTTATTCACCACCCAAGAATATGCGTGGATGAATATGAACTCGGCTCACTTGACGCCAGCGCCATTAATACACGCATATTCTTGGCTGGCGAATTTCTGAAGATAACACTACTGACTGCCCTTAAGCGCTTAGCAGACGGATGGCGCAAGTATTATTTTAGTTTAGAAGAATAAATAAAAGACACTTCCATGATGATAGTTTGAAATGTAGAAATAATTTTTTAGTTTAGACAAAAAATACGATTTCTGTTTATTTGAATACCAAATATCTTTTCAAGATATTTACTTTACAGAAAATGAATGTAAGATTCTGTCGAATCAATTCTATAATAAAATTTAAATATAAGTATTTATTTTTATTTAATTTATTTACAATTCAAAAAACTAATATCACGTCTTTTATTAGACAACATTTGAACATTTAGAAATGTTTACGAAATAAGTTTTAGTTGCACATAAGTTATATTATTAATTTTTAACTCTAGATTGTAACGGTGTGCTTGCCCGGGGAAAACTTATTGAGTCGCCCGCCTTACGTACCTATAGTTCGTGGCGAACGAACTTGTATAATCTCGCCGACTAGATATCAAGTACTCGATGACTCAATATAATTCATAGCTGTACATACGTTTTTTATAAAATCTTTCCCGCGCAGCGGCTGCGGTTACCTGTCCGCACACTTGCCGTTAAAGTTGTATGGAAATCGAATTCCGATTTCCAACAACAACAGGTAAAACAATGCTAATCTTTCCTAAAATGGACCGCGGAAAGAAAATTAAACGTGAGTCCGCGAGAATTCGTATATTAAAATACGCCTCGAAGGAAAACGGAGGAACAAATATATACGCCGGTTAGAAAAATATAAATCAACACGATTTGAAAATAGGTTAACGATTATCAGATTTATTGAGATAAAACAAATGATTAAATTCAATAACATATATTATTATGGTCGAGGTCTTTATTCGCACGAGGTTGAGCCGTAACCATCGACTCAACACGAGAGGGGAAAGGGGTACGCGAACTAACTAACTTAAAAATACTCGAACGATCGCGTTGAATAAAATGTTTAACATACAATAATTATCCGCGCGAAAGTGGTACCACTTACTTTTATCTCTTTTCTTCAGATCTCGAATAACAGAAATATAATCCTTCCTCTCTCTCTCTCTCTCTCTCGTTATCTCTTTGCCGTTACAATGGAAAAAATGTCGGTGGGAGAATGCCTCGACCACCGATCACTTTATTTTTGTGTGTGTGTGTCCAAAACCACTACACCAGAATAGCGGAAGAATAACTCGCGGTATCGCGATCAAAAAAACACCCGGTAAAACTCCACGGAAATCTTGTGGATAAAAAAAATATAACTTAACCGGGATATCTCGTCTCACGTGTTGTCGTGATCTCTCGTGTCGTGCGCGCGCGACTCTCTCCCGAATTCTAACTATCATTGCGCGGGTATCAGTCGTTCGAGTCGTTGGCTATACCTATATCTATATGTAGCGCTCGTGTTTACCTACCTAATTCGTATAATGGTGAGTGAATATCACTTACCATTACAAGATTCAAAAACCATTAGCACACATAATTAAACAGATTGCAGATAAATACTACATACTTATCATATAAATTTTACGAAAATTTTACATATGAAGTTATATTATTTTATTTATTTTAATTACATAAATTGAAATTTATATAATTATATAACCTTAAGACTGCTATGTCACAAAAAAATAGATTGGTAAATAAAATTTAAAACATTTATTTATGATTATGTGGCGCAAAATACTTGACGATTTTATTTTGATTTCAGTACTTTCAATTGCAGTAACTTTTTGCGAATACTGTGATCATGGTTCGATTTTATTCTTAATAATTAAAGTAAAATATTAGATTTACGATGTGGTACAAAATACTTATCGATTATTCCGCTTCATTTCAGTGCTTTCTATTCACACAACTTCTTAATAACAATGTATCTTCTTTTTAATACCAAATTTTAAGTTATTGAACATTTGAAGTTTTTCTAAGTAGAAAAAAAGATAGAGGCAAGAAATGAAGATATTTATTTTATCAGTTAACAATTATCATTATACTTGCGTATTCTCACACCTTCGTGGAAGGTGTTATTTCAAAAAACTTTCTATTCCTAAAACTTGATGTTAAAAATTTAATATAATAAATAATAAGTTTTTTTTAAATTTCATACATAATTTCATACATCTATTTTAGTTTGTCATCTGCAGTGTTTTGTATACAAAAATGTAACCTTATAATTTACGATCCAATATGTGTTTTTAATATTCGGATTTTTTGCAAATAAAAAGAAGAATTAATATTTAAATAAAGATTAAGATATAGAAAACTTGTCACCATGAATCCTATGACGTAAGTAGGACAACGTTAGTATAGTCATAAGAATTAAAATATTATTATACAATTATAAAAAACTAATTTTTAAACATTTACAATGCTGAATTTTTGTTTTACAACCCTAACAAGAATTATAATACTAATGTGAAGGATTACTATAAAAGTATCAACATTATTATTATTACTCAGCAATACACTGTTTGAATTTCACAAACTTGTCACTGTAGATTAATCATATTAATCATTATAATCTCAGATCTGATTTGTTGATATATTTTTTGTATTAAATACGTATCTTCAGTTATAATAATAATAATGTTAATGTATTTATAGTAATCCTTCAGATTAGTATCATAATTCTTAAAGTGGTTGTAAAATTGAAAATCCAGCATTATAAATGTTTAAAAATTAATATTTATAATTATATAATAATATTTGTATTTTTAGCAGCTTACAGGCGATTAGATTGATACTGAAAAAAGTGGAGATACTTTTCCACCATTCCAAGGTAAGTGCATAACTTTTTTTGCAATGATCATGCTAATAGATTCATCGTTATGAGGCAACAAATATACATTTCTATTAATATTTCGGGCACTTTTCCCAGATATTTTGATCATAAGTCATCTTAATAATTTGGACCCACTCTGAAAATTTATAGGCAGTTTCTACTATAAAAAAACATCTTTTAGACAGCATTAGATTTCCAGAGTCCTAAAACATATTCCCACAGTTATAGCAACATTAATTTTTTTCATCTTCGACCACACATATATATATATATATATACGCACATATATGGATAATTTCACATCAACTGGTTTAGCAAAAATTTTATAATGCATCAAATTTTTTTTAAGAGCTAGAGATGTTTTCCAGAAGACAAGTAAACATTTTTAAGTGATAGAAACAATCAAAAGCAATCTTTTCAAATAGAGTTATTTTTGAAGCTATTTATCTTAAAATCTATAAAATTTGAGATTTCTTATTTGAAACCTCATAAGAATCAGCCATCAAAATTTGTTGGTTATAACCTTGTTTTTCTGTGTTAACTTGTATCGCCAATTGATATTTCCCAGGGTTTCCAATAAGAAATCTCAATAGAAATCCATTAAATCAGTAATCTTATACACTTGTTAAATAAAGAAGTTCAAGATTATGATAACACAATGAATAAAGTAAACATGTGTGCATGTCAATTTGACAGCTAACCAACCGTTAACACAGTTTGATGTAAGATTTTAATTGTTTTTAATTGTAAGGCTTAAAGGTTGCTATTGATTGTTTTGTAAATTAAACGCATAGTCAATACCTACAAAACTATTGGCAACTTCTTCCACAGAAATCCTTAAATAACAGTAAATAAAACGATCTATAAGTGGATTAGATGTTGAAGAAAAGTCTAATATATTTTAATTTTAATTATACAACATATGTAATTTTTTTGACTTTTTGAAAATTATTTTAATTTTAAATAACTAATTACCAAATTGCAGGCCAATATAATCGGTAAATCCATTAAAAAGCTATTAATGCAAGTATGTTTCAAAATTTTACATGAAAAATTCAATTGTAGCGTGGTCGCTTTATTTCAAATTTCAATATTGTAATATAGTTTGTGTATATTTGTTTTTGATATTAAAAAATCTGACTCGGATAATGAAATTCTACAGAATATTTGCAGAAAAAGTTATATTAGACGTTATATAAAAATCTTTTACAGATTTTAAGATAAATTGCTTCAGAAATAACTATAATTTAAAAAATTGAAATTTTCCACTTTTTGTAAATAGAATAACTTTTAAAGAAAGTGTTTCTAATACTTAAAAATTTTTATCTTTCTTTTGAAAAAAATCTCCAACCTTTACACAAAATTGGTGCATTTTAAAATTTTGGCCAGAACAGTTAATGTGAAATTACCCATATGCCTATATGCACTTAAATGTAATATGTACCTTAAGAGTAATCTCAAGATTCTGAAGTTATGAAAGTAATAATTTGTTAATTGTTTTTAGTAATATTTTCATACATGAACCGTTGTAAATTGAATGCTTACCAGTAAAATATTTTCGCTTATGTTCACTCGGTGTACATACTTATGCGAGTATTTTGTACCATATCATAAATCTAACTTTCATTAAAAATTTATATCACTGACACTTTATAAAAAGTTACTGCAGTAGAAAGCATAGAAATCAAAATGGAATCGACAAGTATTTCTGTTGAAAAATATCGCATTTCAGAAAAATATATGCACTACATTATTTGGCTTACATTATTTGTTTTTTTATTCTAGCAAATCTTATGTAATACATAATTCAATCGTTAAATATTGAAAAACATCTTTTGTAAACGTGTAAAACGTGTAACACATCTTTTTTCTACTTAAAACAATACATTAAATTTTTTTATTCTTAAAAAATTACTGTAATAAAAAGTACTAAAATCGAAATGTGATCCACAAGTGCTTTTGTTGAAAATCACACATTTTTTGAGAAAAGTGTACTACACAAAGTAGCGATAAATGAACAATGATATCATTATAGTATTAAAATTCATTCGGTCTTCGAGTTCCGATGTAGGGTATCCCGTTTCCCCTCATGTCCTTTAAAGAAGGGAGTGTTGGAGGGAAGCACTGCCGTTGGCTATATAAGCCACAATACCCTATAAGCATATTACAATAAAATGAAAGATAAAACGCCAATATAACAGCTTAACAATTAATAGTTTTAACAATTTAACAATAATAAAATCGAACAACCAAATGCAATTCAAATAATTTAACAACACAAATATTATAACAATAACTAAATAATATTCAAGAATATAATTTTTATCACTCAGACAAAATTTTTTAAAGGAACACAGAAATTTATCAGTCTTGCTGAGTTAACGTCTAATGACTCTAAGAACTCCAAGCTCCTCGCTCGAAAAGGCACGACAATTCTCCGTGTATCAATCTCGAGGTCAGCATTATGAAGTCCACAATTCTTAGAGTCATTAGACGTTAACTCAGCAAGACCGATAAATTTCTGTATTCCTTTAAAAAATTTTGTCTGTGTGATAAAAATTATATTCTTGAATACTAAGAGGACTTTGGTTTAAGATCGTGTCCATAGTACACACTCTGATGTTAGGGGGCGCTATTCCATCCACAATCAGAATTTCCACCATATGTGTACTTATATAGGCCACGTACTTTCGTTTTTACGATGCTATTATAATTTTACATTTATCATTATTTTGATCCCGTTATATGGTCTTGTGTGTCTGGGGTAGGGACTGTCTGCGCACCACTGATGAGATCTGGCAGACAGTCCTAAGACGAAACACATAGACTTAAAAATTCTTTCTTTCTTATGGTTAAATAACATTAATTTCGTAATTAGTATCCTATTTAAATTTTTTTTTCCTTTTTCCTTCTGTTTTATGTCTGGTGGCTTGTGGACTTCATAATGCTGTCCTCGAGATTGATACACGGCGAATTGTCGTGCGTTTTTGAGCGAGAAGTTTGGAGTTCTTAGAGTCATTAGACGTTAACGCAGCAAGACCGATGAATTTCTGTATTCCTTTAAATAAATAATTAAAATAAAAGAAAATAAATAAATAAATAAAATTACATTAAAACAAATGAGGCCATAGTTGTCATGTTTTTACATAAAAGTACAACATAAAGGAACATAATACGGGAAAAATAAAATAAAATACAAAGTAGAATAAACAAGATAAAATCAGTTAAGCGTAATCTAAGCATGGTGACGCAGTGAGGTCAGGGATGGGTCGAGTCATAATACCCTCGCGCTGGACTCTGGCCATCCAGGCTGCCTGGTCCAGTTAAAAAAAATGATTGGTTAATGATTGTTTAAATGTATTAATGGAGGAATAATCAAATGAGGTGAAAGGAAGCTAATTCATGATACGCGAGGCTGGGATAAGGAAAGATCTATTGAAAGCCTCGGTGCAAGGGGGAAGATAGGTGAGAGATTCAGGAGGGTGACGAGAGTAAGTGCGTGAACCAGATGAGACGTTGCAATGCAAGATAAAGTGATCAGAGAGATATCTAGGTGAATTGTGAGCAATGGTAGTGAAAGCTAGTGAAGCTAGTAGTCTGGACTCGACAGACAGCCATTTCAGACCCAGCTTAAACGGGGTAACGTGTTCTCTCCAAGGAAGATTGACCCAAATGAATCTCACACAGACACTAAGCAAGCGCTGAAGCTTAAGATTCCTGGTTTGAGCAACATCATGGTAGATCGCACAAACATAATCGGAGTGCGACATAATTGAAGTTGCGCGTAATCCGGCATAAATCGCCTATGCCAAGAAGCCATAACCAGGAAACGGCGAAGCTGTTTAATATTTTTCGGAGCCGAATACTCTTTTATCGACTCTATCTTGGCGGGATCGGGACGAACTTCATCTCGGTTTACTAGTACGCCAAGATACTTAACCTCTGACTTACAAAAAACGCACTTATCCCGGTTTATTGAAAGTCCAACTTCTACCAGTCTTTTAAGGACTTCCTTTAGGTAACGCTTATGATCCTCGAATGCCTCCGACACGACGATAATAAGATCAAGTTAAACATAAGCGTGCGGCGCCAGGTCTGGCTCTTCAACTTGGTCTATAATCCGTTGAAAGGTCACCCCCGCGTATGCCAATCCGTACGGCATTCTCGTGAACTGGAACAGTCCCAATCCGGGGACTGTGAAAACAGTAATAGGGCGCGACTCGACTTGCAACGGTATCTGATGATAGGAGCAATTAATGTCGAGAGTAGAGATATAGCGAGCCTTTCTTAGTTTGCGCAGTATATCGTGCATGAAAGGCAAAGGATATGCATCTGGCTTTGTTAAAGCATTGACTTTCTCGCCATCACCACCGGGCTGGACCATCCGCTGGTCGAGGGCTCAATGACCCCGGAGTCAAGCATCTCCTTCACTTGGTGGTGCATGTCTTCTTGGATTTTGTCTGAGACCGGGTAGTACCGCTGTTTGATCGGCTTGGCTGATCCGACGTCGATTGTGTGCTCGACGTCGTGAGATCGACCGATCTTTGGCATGGTGTTGGATAGAACTCGGTCCAACAACTGACGCAATTCCTCGCGTTGATTGTCGGCTGCGTCAGCAACCCCTGCTGACGACAAGGAAGCCGTACCCCCATCCAAGTTGGCTACCTCTAACTGGACGTGGGCTTTGCTGCTTTTGAGGAACAGCTGATCAGCGTCTGGGTCTAGAACTGCACAAAATGCACGTACGAAATTGACTCCTACGTAACATTTGGCGTCCAGATTTGGCATAATGGCAACCCTGAGCTCCTTGGTCTCACCAGCGATGGTAAAAGGCAACATTACGTGCCCACTTAGTGGTTGTACATGTCCATCAGCCAATTTTACTCTCCCCGCGTTTTAGGTAGAGAGCGATTTTCCCAGAGCGGTAGCGATTGTGAGGCCGTTAGACCCCATTACCGTCGTCGAAGCTCCTGGATCGTACAGGGCTCTGATCCGGAAATCGCCTATTTCCGCTTGGAGCCACCAGCGCATCTCATCCTCTGGACTGTAGCTCCGATGTGGCTTCTGCTGACCTTGAAGAATAGAATCTTGGGAATCAATTCCCTTCCTGTGTTCCTCTAGCTTCATCAAGTCTATTCCGCCACGGATGAGCTCATGGGCCCGAGGTTCTGGACATCTCTGGGAGTCTCTGGCCCACGGGTTCAGTCTGAGTCGCGTTCAGCCGCTCCCGGAGGCGTTTTCCTTATTGCAGTCAGGGCAATGGTGACGGAAATACGCAAGCTTACCTCACGTTGTGGTATTTGTTCGTAAATACCACGGCGGCTTTTCAGCTTTTACTACCCACTTGGTAGTAAAATCTTTATTCTTGTTAAAAATTTCTTATTATTAAATAAATAAATAATTCGTAAGATTAATTATCACTTCTCTGTGATAATTAATCCGACGTAATCCCTAATCCACACGTATTTGGGCGCCAGTTGTAACGGAGTACGAGCTCTCGCGTAGGTAGGGGTAAAGGGATCGGTTGCTACGGTACTGCCTAGTTATACTCCCTAGGCGGTACCCCGAAAGTGCGCGGCGGATTCAAATCAGCGAGCCCCGCGCACGACCTACCATTCCGATGTCCGTTAGCAACCGCGAGATCACTTGCCGTTCTCGCGCCTTTGTACAGCTATAACGTCGTGAGCTGAAAAGGACGGCGAATGAAAAGGAAAAAATTCGCGGTAGTTTAACTCGGCCGCTGCTGAAACGAAGAGGGCGGTATTCGGAATAACGGGAATAGCCTACGCCGGTAATCAGTAATTAAACTCGTACTCGGATATTGATTGCATATGAATTTTGTTTATTATAAAGTAATATAAATTTAGTTTAACAGAGAATAAAGAAAAGGAACAAAGAAATTACAAAGGCCGTATATAGGCCGCGTGAGGTCTCGCGACGAGATGTAACCACCGGGGTTACTCGCACTTTCTCTTCTAGCACGCGTACGCGATCGTCCGTTGGCTTTCTCGCCGTCGCGCGCGGACGAGATCCGCCGATCCCTTGCCCAAGATACAGCCGTAAAGAGAGAGCCTTTACGGCTTCGGCGGCTCGCGAGTGGTGCACCACGTACCTTAATTCTCCCCGTCGATACGTTTGGCTTCGCCAGTTTCCCCTCTCTCCGTCGGCTCTCGCGCGCGGCAACTTCGCCGTCCTCGCAGGTTCCTGGGAGTCGCTGGAGCCGTGCACTCGACACCAGCACCCGTGAAACCCAGAACCCAAGCAAGAATCCGTGTTAACGATTGTTTTCTCTTGCCATGAATTAGCAAGGAAGACGTTACCGGCGACGTGTCTATCTACGATGACTCGCATAAACTCTCTCTACTCTCCTCAGTCAGCTTGCGCGTCGGACCATTATTAGTCCTTACGCGGCTTGCGCGCGGGCTTTCCCGATAAACTACGAGCTTTTCCGATCGTCACACGCGCTCGTTGTAAGGTATAGCTTCATACGCTTACGAGTATGTAGCTTACCTTTACACTATATATATATATATTATAACGGTAAGCGAGTTACCGATCAGGTGAGTAACCGAAAAGAGTCGAGAAAGAAATGCGGGCGCAAGGAACGCGCGCGAGTATCGTGCGCGGGGCAATAACAGTATCGAGTTCGCGCGCGCACGGCAACAACTACGTATTGATAACCGTCGTGATATCTTTACGTGATAAAAGAGCTGAAGGACTGGTGCATTATGTGTGCGTGGGTGTGAGGTTTTCTCCCCACTAAACTCCACGTCGACGTGCGGAGCAGCACGTCCCACAGGAAGGGAAAGAAGGGAGCTAGGAGTCGGCAGCCTTCCCGACCGTTGGAGTGAGAGAGAGAGAGAGAGATAATCCTTAAGCTAAGCTATCTCTTCGTTGCCCAGTCTTTTCCCGCCGAGACGAAATATTCAGATTCGCGGAAAGTGGTGCACCACGTTTAGACCCGCGTGTCTATTTAATATTTCGTACCCAGATTTACCTGGTACGGTCCAGGAGAAGAAGCGTTCCTCTTTTCCCCCCTCTCGTGACAAATCCCGCCCGGGTAGACAGGTCGGTCGATCGCGGGAGCCACTTCACCAGAGATGGCGCGCGTGACGCAGGAAGCTTCTACGTCAGAGCTCCCTACGTCAGAGATGCATACGTCGCACAGTGTAGCGTATAGCCATCAGGTTAAGCAGCCGATCATTCCCGGATCATATATATAGGTTGTAACCATTTATTTTCGCGCTGACCTCGGGGGTAGTCATCGGTACGACTTCCCTTAAATTGTTAACGTTGATTTATTATTGTTTAATTATTTATTTAATAAATTAACTCGGCGAGACAATCTTTCTCGCCGATTAACTTAATATATCGATTGTTAATAACATTTTACCGGTCAAAGTCCTATCCCACGAATACCGACCTCTCCGGCGTTTATCCTAGTTGGCAATTTTGGGCATAGGGCCCAACTCACGGTATCAAAGTCAAATGAGGTGTATGACGTTGTTAACGGCATTGCGCGGGAATTGAAGTGATTCCCGGCCGCATCGTAGGACTGTATACTTAAGGTTGGTAAGTTGGGACAGATTGGGCCTGACCGGGGCCTTACATTCCACAGTACCCACCCCGTTACAAATATATATATACAGGGTGATCCAGAAACATAGGTAACATATATATATATTCCGATTCAGAAAATTAATTCGAGTATAACCCCGTCGGAATTTTTAAAAAATATTAATTAGGCGAGGCGTAATTAATTTTTGAAATGGGCCAATCAGAGGCCGGATTAGGGAAGAAAGGTGAGCGGCGTTGCCGCGCGAGACTAATGCAACAGGTCAACGAGCGAAGCGGCCGAGGCGCCTGAACATAGCTAATGCGTATAGCAGAAGCGAAGATCGCGAAAGCGAATGAATCGCAAAATATATTTTACGAGATTGATTGTATGAATAAAATGTACAATCAAGGAAATGATTTTTATTTAAGTTTGAATTAGACCGCAGACTAATAAATTCATTACTACTATTATTAATTTACTTACTAAATCTATAATACGCGTGCGTTATAAATATGAGATTATTACAGTTTTTAATCTCATCGTATTTACATTAATTTATTGAAACCTTTATGACGAATTTTAAGACAATAAAATTTTGAATTGAATTAAGTTTTGTGTACAATATAGCCAATAAATACGTTTACCATAAAGATATATCGCTACATATTGGAAATATATTAATTAATTTTGCAAGTATATTGGCAATAATATTGATAGGTAAATAATTCATAGTCCGTGTAAAATGAAATTTAGCTCAAGCCTCAATTCTCCGTTTAAAAAACATAATGCTACCGCGAGCGCTCTCCGATGTTCGCGCACATCAAATTTTGTGCTCGCGGAGTAAGCCCGCCGCGGGCGCTCTCCGACGTTCGCGCTCATCAAATTTTGTACTCGCGGAGTAAGCCCGTCACGGACGCTCTCCGACGTCCGCACTGCAAGAGCAAACGTGCTCGAAAAAAGTTACTTCGTTAAAATTACAATTCATTGTGTTTTAGACCTAATAAATATTTTGGAAAACTCGTTCCAAATGTTTAGCATATTAATAGCAATAGTCTGGCTGTTGAATTGAATTGAGTGTTCAATATACAAAATGCCAATGAATAACTTCCATAAATTCGCAATATATTGGTAATATATTAGCAATAATATTGCTAGTAAGTTATTTCCGAGTCCGTGTAAAATAAAATCTAGCTGAACCCTCGATGAAGTTTTATAATAGTCTGGGAATTATCTAGCTGTAGTATATCTATAATATGTTTACGTTTACCAAATATTTTTAAACTGATTTTTTATAATATATTAGTATATGCTGAACAAATCGATATCATTAAAATTAATTGGATCATATCTTTACTAAAAATCGGTATTATGAGAAATCGTGGATTTATGTCACGCATCTTAGTAATTATTCGGATGACCAAAGACAGACGTTCATTCACGTTTTCATCCACTTGAGGTAATAAAAGATCATCGATTCGTCGGTAGTATTGACAATTTGGAAGACACGAAACATATTGGCGATATATTGATAATACTTTGGCAATATGTTGGCAACATATTGGCAACATATTGGCAATATATTGGCAACATTTTGGCAACATATTGGCAACATATTGGCAACATATTGGCAATATATTGGCAATATATTGACAATACTTTGGCAACATATTGGCAATATATTGATAATACAAATAATAAATACCCGCGAAAAAAAATTAAAGTTTATATGAACTTTATATAAACTTTAGGTTTGGCTAAACTTGATATGGGGTTGGCCAACGAGACTGAGCCGAACTTGTGCAGTTGACTGTTCAAGTTTGGTGAAAGTATATCAAATGTTCAGCTGAAATTCATATAAAGTTTTTATAAAGTTTTTTTACAATTACTGACAAATAAAATATAGTTTATACTAAGTTTAGCTGAACTCAATATTAACGTGATAGCAAGTTCAGGTTTATAAAGTCATATAATGTTGATATCAACATACCCAAAGAAAAATTTTGAAAATCTGCTTCAACTGACATCAGTAAGAATACATCGCTTAGAAAACTGGTGAAAATAGATACATTGTGGTTTTTAAATTTCTTTTTTCAGGTTATGTCTTCAAAACTAAGGAAATAGACAACACTTTTCAGTGACGGATTCGAATTTTTTGGAATATATCTCCGTTTTTCTAAGCGATGTATTCTTACTGATGTCAGTTAAGTTACTGATGTCGTTGGCCAACCCCATATCAAGTTTAGCCAAACCTAAAGTTTATATAAAGTTCATATAAACTTTAATTTTTTTTCGCGAGTATTTATTATTTGTATTATCAATATATTGCCAATATGTTGCCAAAGTATTGTCAATATATTGCCAATATATTGCCAATATGTTGCCAATATGTTGCCAATATGTTGCCAAAATGTTGCCAATATATTGCCAATATGTTGCCAATATGTTGCCAACATATTGCCAAAGTATTATCAATATATCGCCAATATGTTTCGTGTCTTCCAAATTGTCAATACTACCGACGAATCGATGATCTTTTATTACCTCAAGTGGATGAAAACGTGAATGAACGTCTGTCTTTGGTCATCCGAATAATTACTAAGATGCGTGACATAAATCCACGATTTCTCATAATACCGATTTTTAGTAAAGATATGATCCAATTAATTTTAATGATATCGATTTGTTCAGCATATACTAATATATTATAAAAAATCAGTTTAAAAATATTTGGTAAACGTAAACATATTATAGATATACTACAGCTAGATAATTCCCAGACTATTATAAAACTTCATCGAGGGTTCAGCTAGATTTTATTTTACACGGACTCGGAAATAACTTACTAGCAATATTATTGCTAATATATTACCAATATATTGCGAATTTATGGAAGTTATTCATTGGCATTTTGTATATTGAACACTCAATTCAATTCAACAGCCAGACTATTGCTATTAATATGCTAAACATTTGGAACGAGTTTTCCAAAATATTTATTAGGTCTAAAACACAATGAATTGTAATTTTAACGAAGTAACTTTTTTCGAGCACGTTTGCTCTTGCAGTGCGGACGTCGGAGAGCGTCCGTGACGGGCTTACTCCGCGAGTACAAAATTTGATGAGCGCGAACGTCGGAGAGCGCCCGCGGCGGGCTTACTCCGCGAGCACAAAATTTGATGTGCGCGAACATCGGAGAGCGCTCGCGGTAGCATTATGTTTTTTAAACGGAGAATTGAGGCTTGAGCTAAATTTCATTTTACACGGACTATGAATTATTTACCTATCAATATTATTGCCAATATACTTGCAAAATTAATTAATATATTTCCAATATGTAGCGATATATCTTTATGGTAAACGTATTTATTGGCTATATTGTACACAAAACTTAATTCAATTCAAAATTTTATTGTCTTAAAATTCGTCATAAAGGTTTCAATAAATTAATGTAAATACGATGAGATTAAAAACTGTAATAATCTCATATTTATAACGCACGCGTATTATAGATTTAGTAAGTAAATTAATAATAGTAGTAATGAATTTATTAGTCTGCGGTCTAATTCAAACTTAAATAAAAATCATTTCCTTGATTGTACATTTTATTCATACAATCAATCTCGTAAAATATATTTTGCGATTCATTCGCTTTCGCGATCTTCGCTTCTGCTATACGCATTAGCTATGTTCAGGCGCCTCGGCCGCTTCGCTCGTTGACCTGTTGCATTAGTCTCGCGCGGCAACGCCGCTCACCTTTCTTCCCTAATCCGGCCTCTGATTGGCCCATTTCAAAAATTAATTACGCCTCGCCTAATTAATATTTTTTAAAAATTCCGACGGGGTTATACTCGAATTAATTTTCTGAATCGGAATATATATATATGTTACCTATGTTTCTGGATCACCCTGTATATATATATATATATATATATATATATATATATTGTACATACAGTTTGACTGCCGCGCGGATGTTTACTTTATTATCGCGGCTGCTCAGCGGTACGGTTGAACATACCGTATTCAAATAAACGTATTTTTTCCGCGTTGCGGTGGCGGTTACCTGTCCGCTCTATCAAATCTGTTAACCTTTTAAGGACGGGGATTTTGACATTGAAATTCGACTTTATTTAACGTGAAGAGGCTGACAAAATTGGTGGTCGATATATCGATCAGTCCCGTCTCAAATGTAAAGTCCAATGTTAAAAAATTAATTTGGCGAATTAGGAATGCTTTTAGACGTATTTGGATGCGCTGAATACGAAAAAAATATCAAAAAATGTTCAGGAGACATTGCTAACCTTGAAAATTGTATTTTAAGGTCAACTACATTACTTGTAGTATTTTAGTCCAAAAATGGTATCCAAAAATGATATGTATTACATGTATTTTTATCACTAATGTATTATGAAAAAATATATCAGTTTTCGCTCTTAGCATGACCCAGAATCAACAGCGTGGATGTGGCGAAAATTTGATCCCTTTGGGGTGCTTGGTTTCCGTGAGCCCCTTGCCTCTCACCTCTGAATATTTGACTTTATGATAATGCCTCTTTTGTGTGATATTCTTAAAAACATAGAGGTACCTTAAGTAAGTATATGTGACACCTCGACTTGTAGCAAACCTTGAAAAATGACGTCCAACTAATCGAGTAGGAGGGCTGACAAGACGAGAAATGCTATCATTAGTATTATCCAATTTCAATAATGATCTAACAACCGATGTTCGGAATGAAGCAAAGGGCATTGGCCCTTCATTTTTCATTTATATAAAGAATGAGCGTTAGATAAACTTAGATTAATAAGATGGAGAAATAACTTGCGATACCACTTCATTGTTTTTCTAACTGTTTTCGTTATAGACAATTGTCTATCTACATTGTCAACACCACCCATATTTTGGTTGTATTAATGGATGTGTTTGAAATATTTATTAATTTATCGCTGGGACAGATTGCAAGGTAAATAATAACAATGTGATTATTACAATCAATTTATAAGCACTCATTTAATTACTCACTATAATACAAGAGACCCGGACGGCGCAATCAGGAGGATAGTCGCGTTCCCGCTCTGTCCGCGTTTTCCACGCGAATGGATTGTTAATTGCCCTTGTCTCTCCCGTTTTCTCGGGACTTCGCTATCTTGGGCCAATCATTGTTGACGCGTGCACATCGCCACGCCCCTTCCTCTCGCTCCTCTGCGAAAAGCCCGCGCTTTTCTTTTCGTTGGTTCGCGGTTGCCGCGCTTTTCCGCAAACTCCCGTGCCTTCGTTCTACCACCACGAGCCCACGTGCTTCTGCTGTCGGCCCCAAGGAGATTCACGAGAGTCTCCTTGTGCTCGATGGCGATCCTCATAGCCCGAGGGCGTGGCCCCCTTTGGGATCGTAATCGGCCTGTCACTCCTAAGACTCGGCAGTGATAAAGGTCGTGCGCATCATGCCACGGATTTTGAATCCGTACGTTGAAGCTGCGCTCGGGTGGGCAACGAGAGCAAGGCTTCCCGCCAAATTTTAGATCCTATTGTACCCTCCTGAGTACGTCGCCCTTACAATTTTTTACAATTACGCAAGCGCGCAAAACAAAACAAACTTTTTTTTTCTTTATTACAAAGGTGATTCAATCGCCAACAATCTTCCCCCACGCAAGTCGATTACATTTCATCAGCTTAACAGTACTAAATTAAATTAATTATTAACAGTCTAACAACATAATACGTCAAATTAACACATTCTTTTTTTTTTACAATCAATTCATACAATAAACTTTAATCGCCTGTCGCCAACTTAATAAGTCTGTGCGCGGGTCGCAGAAACTCCCCAGTTCGTGTTTTTACCTTCGCATATCTAACTTGCCCATCGGAGCTTGGGTATGTTTCAATTATCAACCCCTTCTTCCATAAATTACGCGGTGTTTGGTAATCCGCGACAATCACCAAATCTCCTATTTCTAAAGGCGCTCTTCTCTCTGGCCACTTCGGGCGAGCGGTGAGTGTGGGCAGGTACTCTCTTAACAATCGTTTCCAGAAAAAATCGGATAAAGACTGAGCTACTTTCCATTGCCTATTTAGAGTGAGTATAGAGAAGCTGTACCTACCCAATCCTCGATCGCCGGAAGACGTGCCAAGCAGGAAGTGGTTAGGTGTTAAGGCTTCGGAGTCTCGCGGGTCTACCGGTACATGCGTCAACGGGCGCGAATTTACCGAATGCTCTGCTTCCAACAGTAAAGTTAATAACGCCTCCCCCGTAGGCACACGATCGTGTAACGTATAGCTTAAGGCTGTCTTGACCGATCTCACCAGTCGCTTCCACACCCCGCCCATGTGAGGGGCACTGGGAGGGTTAAAAACCATTTAATCTTATTAGTTAATGCGTACTGTCTCAAAACGTCATGATCAATCATTTGGAGCTCCCCCTTCAATTCCTGACAAGCACCTCTAAAATTCGTCCCGTTGTCGCTATAAATGGCCCGGGGTGTGCCTCTTCGGGATATCATTCTTTGTAGGGCCATTATCGCGGAACTGGCGCTTAAGCTCTCTGCTACCTCTAAATGTACCGCTCTGACTGTAAGACAAGTGAAGATCACACCCCAGCGCTTCTCTCGACGTCTGCCTATCTTTATCCACATGGGCCCGAAATCAATCATAATCAATCGCGCAATGGGAAAATGGCCTGCTCAAATACGCCAGTCGACCCCGAGGAAGCGCGGCCATCATCGGATTGATCGGTTTAGCCCTTCGTAATCTACAACTTAGGCACCGAACCGCGATCGAACGCAATACTCTTCGGAGTCCTATGATAAAATATTCCTGTCTTATCTCGTTGATCACCGTTTCGTTTCCGACATGCAACAATTTTTTATGATAACCTCTTATAAGCATTTTTGTCGCGAAGTGATTACCGTCCAAAATTATCGGATTGCAGCAAGCTGTCGTCTCCTCAATCTTATTAGTACGGCCCTCTGCTCGTAGTATCCCGCGCTCGTCCAAAAACGGATTTAAGTTCAAGATTTTACTCCCTTTTTTAATCGGTTTGTCTTTTTGTAATTCGCGTATCTCTTCGGAAAAGCAGAAACTCTGAATTTCGCGTATCCAGTACCTCTCGGTCTCCTGCATCTTTCCGACTGTGAGGGGCGAACATGGTCTACCTCTCCATTTATCTATTGCCCTTCTAACCCTACGCGCGATTATTTGTAACCCCTGCCATCCCAACAACCTTAAATTGAGGAGGATTACGTCAAAACTTACCCGAGTGATACAAACCCTTTTTTTACGAACTTCCATATCTTTATAGGCTCCCTTCTCAATCGGACTGATCTCCGGCTTATCGGCCATTCGTTTTCCCCTTTCTTTAAAAACGCGGGACCCTCAAACCAAGTTTTATAAGTGCCGAGCGGGTTTTTCAATGGCCGAGTCGCGATGTCAGCGGAATTATCAATCGACGGCACCCAACGCCACTCATTAACCATTGACGATTTCGCGATTTCTTCTACACGGTTCGCGACGAATGGTTGCCGATTAACGTTTTTTGACCTAATCCACCACAATGTGATTTTTGAATCCACTCAGAAATAACGTTTTGATATCTTTATGCTTAAATTTTCTATTATGGTGTTAGCTACTCTTGTGGCGAGCAGTGCCGCCTGCAATTCGAGACGGGGTATTGTCAGAAGTTTTTTGGGCGCGACTCTTGTCTTCGCGAACGCGATTGCTACAAATGCCGAGTCTTTTGTTTCGGTTCTGAGGTATGCTACAACCGCGCAGGCCTGTGAACTAGCGTTGCTAAAAACGTGCAATTGCGTATTTGTATTAGTCGCACCTGCCGGTGTGCAGCATCGCGGTACCCGCACGTTCGACGCGTCCCTCAGGTTTTTCAACCAATTTTCCCACGCCTCAAATTCATCGGTTTTTATTTGCTCATACCACGCTACTCCGCTTCGCCACACGTTTTGTAATATAATTTTTGAGCCTAACGTAAGCGGGGAGAGAAGCCCGAGGGGGTCAAACACCGACATCGCGATTCGTAAGAACTCTCGTTTAGTTGGTATTTCGTGGCCGTTAGCTAAATTTGATCGAAGCTTTTCCACGCCTAGATTAAATTTTAGAGTGTCCGAAACCGCATCCCAGTACAGCCCGAGTACGCGTTCACCTTCCTTATCGAACAATTTAAGCTCTGTGGAGTTCGTCGGTTTATTTTCTACTAGCTTAGAGAGTACGCGCGGATCGTTGCTGCACCAACTATGCATTTCAAAGTTCGCGTTTTTGTTAATATATTGGACGCTTCTGACATCTTCTATCGCTTCTTGAACCGTCTTATAGCTGGCGGAGAAGTCATCCATGTAGCTATTTCGAATTATATTTTCTACTGCTTTGGGAAATCGCGCAGAGAACGACTGAGCATTTAAATTTTTTACGTAAATCGCGCTACATGGTGAGGGCCTCGCGCCAAATATCAAACAGTTCATTTCGTATATCTCTGGCTCTCCCACACGATCAGTACCACGCCAGAGGAATCGCTGCGCGCCACGGTCTTCGTCTACGACCCCCACACGTAAGAACATGTCTCGAATGTCTGCTTTACACGCAATAGGAAATTGCCTAAATCGCATTAGGACTCCGGGCAGTGCCTGCAACAAATCAGGACCGGCGTCCAACTGGTCATTCAAGCTGACTCCCGACGTCCTCGCGGCCGCGTCAACACCAACCGCACTCTGTTCGGTTTATTTCGATTTAATACCCCAAAGTGCGGGAGATACCAAACCCGAGGTCTTTCAATACGCTTATTAACCTTGACCGCGTAACCGTTATTTATGAGCCGTTGCATCTCTTTACGATAAATCGCAGAGTAATTTTTATCCCGATCAAGTCGTCTTTCTAATGATAATAGTCGCTTATAGGCGGTCGCGTAGCTATCGACATTTGGCGGTACATCCTTGCGCCATAATAATCCCGTCTCCCAACGACCGACCACCTTTCGACTTGTTTCACGTAAAATTCGTAAAGCACGCTCGTTCCCCTGTTTACAATCACTTGTCGAATTTATACCAAACGCGTCCAAACTAAAATATTGTTCGATCAGTTTATCGAGCCTTGCGTCTATTTCATAACATTCACGGTCAAAGTTGTTTTGATCGCCGCATACCGCGAATACCGTTTCTATTGACTGTAAGGATTTATCATTTACAACACCGTGCAATACCCAACCTAGCCGCGAACGCGATAAACCAAGTCTTCCCTTTCCTATCTCAAATAATTCTCTTGAAGCTATTAGCTCCCAGTTATCTTGCCGCAAAAGAATTTTTGACTGCGCATTATTATACGCGTCAACTGTAATGTTAAATCTTGTCTTAATATAATTAGTCAGTTGAACGGGGAGAGTCTGCGACGAAAGACTGAGATTTTTAACAGAAATAACATTTTTAACAACAAAGTTATCAGCTTCGCCGATAAGAAACTCGACTTTCTCGCTATTTGTTTTAACAAGCTCTCGATTATTTATTCCGAATAATGTAACATTGATTTTTGTTCCTTTCGCACCTATTCGTTTCGCCAACAAATCGTCTATTAGAGAGACCGTAGAACCCTCGTCAAAGAATATAAACGTATCCGAATAATTGGATTCTCCCGTCACCCTAGCAGGAATAATTTTTAACAACGATTTGTTGGACCGCTAGTCAATCTTGCTGACTAGTAGTATTTATATTTTGATGGTCATTGACCTGCGCGTTATTGCCGCTACGCGATGTCTCCGCTCGGTTAGGTACGTGTAATAATTCGTGATGGTTCTTTTTACAAAGCTTACAACGCATGCCACAATTGCGACGCGTGTGCCCTTCACTCAAACATCTGTAGCACAGTTTTAATTCTTTAGCTAAAACCCAACGACGTTTTATTGATTCCTTAGCAAACTTCCTGCAATCGGGCAGTACATGATTTTTCAATTTACAAAACGAGCACTTCGTCGCGGTAAGCGTTGGGCGTACCGACGTTTCGGATTCAAATCGGGCCGACGCGTGAGCTATTACGCTACGCGGGGGAATTTACCGTCTTGCTCTTTTCCTGCGAATTAAACGACGTCGATGGTTCGGATTCCGAATTGAATATCGCTAATGCCGCAATTCTTCCGGCTTCCTCGTACAAAAAATCAGCCATTTTCTCTAATTCCGTCTTATTGGAACTAACCCTTGCCGTATACTGACTAAACGCGAATTTAATTACCGGCGGGAGTTTAATAGAAATGCTATTTATCAAGTCCGTGCTGTAAAGATATTCCATCAAATCTAGCGACTTAAAGGTGGTAACAGCATTGCGCAGCCGCGTGGCGAACTGCGTCACCGATTTACTATTGATGCTCATGTCGGGTAAACCCTTAATATCTGCTATGATTTTTTGGGTTATCGCTCTCTTATTACCGTAGTGCAGTTCGAGAATCTGCATAATTTCATCTGAGTTACGGCACGAGGCCCTAAGCGTCCCCACGGTATCGCGAGCTTCCCCCTGAAGAGCTTCATACAACATTATCATTACTTCCCGGTCATCGAATCCGCTGCGCTCTTTACATAATTTGACCGCCTCATTGAAATAATACCATTCAATTGGGTCGCCCGAGAAGGTAGGTAATTTTTTTGCGTATCTGAATTTATTTAAAACCATCGAGCGTCCTTCCGCTATGGAATTTTCCCGTACGGCGCGCATCGCGGCTCCAATCGCGTCGGCAATTCGCATAGACGGATCGGTGGATTCGGGCGGTGCCTGCGAAGATGACGTCGCGGCCTCTTCCGGCAAACCATCGGACCCACGTTCTAACGGGCATACCTCTGTTCTCCATTTTGTCGGCTTGCTGTGGCTGATTTTCGACTGACCGGATCGTTGACTCCCCGTCCGATATGCTCGCCGCTCCTCTGTTGGATGTTGGGCTCATCGTTGAAGACGTCCTTGGTCCTTGTCCCACCGGTATGCGCGCAGGTGGAGTGCGAGCTCCGTCTTGAGCACTCTTTCCTTGATTTCTTGACCTTGGAACGCCTTTGTCTTTTCTCGTGGCATCAACTCGTTTCGGATTCGGTCCCTTGAGATCCAAATTCGGCAGAGCGGGTCTTTTCGGCGGCATTATATTTGCGAACTGTCCCAATTAGCCGGTATGAAGTTCCCGGGTTTCGGCACCAATTGATTGAAATATTTATTAATTTATCGCTGGGACAGATTGCAAGGTAAATAATAACAATGTGATTATTACAATCAATTCATAAGCACTCATTTAATTACTCACTATAATACAAGAGACCCGGACGGCGCAATCAGGAGGATAGTCGCGTTCCCGCTCTGTCCGCGTTTTCCACGCGAATGGATTGTTAATTGCCCTTGTCTCTCCCGTTTTCTCGGGACTTCGCTATCTTGGGCCAATCATTGTTGACGCGTGCACATCGCCACGCCCCTTCCTCTCGCTCCTCTGCGAAAAGCCCGCGCTTTTCTTTTCGTTGGTTCGCGGTTGCCGCGCTTTTCCGCAAACTCCCGCGCCTTCGTACTACCACCACGAGCTCACGTGCTTCTGCTGTCGGCCCCAAGGAGATTCACGAGAGTCTCCTTGTGCTCGATGGCGATCCTCATAGCCCGAGGGCGTGGCCCCATTTGGGATCGTAATCGACCTGTCACTCCTAAGGCTCGGCAGTGATAAAGCTCGTGCGCATCATGCCACGGATTTTGAATCCGTACGTTGAAGCTGCGCTCGGGTGGGCAACGAGAGCAAGGCTTCCCGCCAAATTTTAGATCCTATTGTATCCTCCCTCCTGAGTACGTCGCCCTTACAATTTTTTACAATTACGCAAGCGCGCAAAACAAAACAATCTTTTTTTTTCTTTATTACAAAGGTGATTCAATCGCCAACAGGATGCATGGTGGTTTTATAATATCCTCATTGGTTTAATAGTGTTTTTTGCCAGTGGTACAGAACTCAGGTTCGTGCACAGTTGTAAGCATGCAAGCACTACGCTTATCTTGTCACCTGATTGTCACCCACAAATTATTATGAGCAACTTGAACTTCACCTCGCCCTAATTTATTTTCTAATTTTGGCATTCCTTTTCTATTTGTTCTTACCGTGCCATACATTTCTGTATCGCGATCATGCAAAAATTCTGCCAATATGGGAGATGTATACCAGTTATCTATGTATTTGACATGAACCTTGTTAAAATAAGGTTGTAAGAAATGAACGACAATATCCCCAGTCACCACCCAAATAAAACTTCTGACAATCAGTATCAGCGCCAGTGTAGATCCAGTCTCACAGTCTACTAATTCAAAAAGTTTGATGCCAAACCGATTTCTGTTCAAAGGAACATACTGCTTGAATCGAATCCTGCCTTTCCATAATACTAGGCTTTTATCTATGGACAAATTTTTGCCTAGTATAACAGCTGCTGAGAATTTACTTTGTAGATAGTCTATTATTGGTTTTATTTCCACTAAAGGATGGTGAGCGATTCCCGAGGTATCTTCATTATGATGAAAATGTAAATGGCGTAAGATTGCAAGAAACCTATCACGAGACATTATTTGACCGAAAATTGGAGTGTAAAACAGAGGATCTTTGGACCAATAGTCTTTGAAGTCATCATTTCTAATATGGCCCATTAGAATTGATATTTGAGGCTCATTTTCTGCAGTGACAAAATGAATTAAAAAATTCCAAGCATATATATTCTACTATTTTTGAGGTCGCTCTTTCAATTGGTGCTGTCAGCATTTTTATTAAAAAAATTTTCACATTAATAAACTTGATGAATCGATGCCAAACCACAACCTAAAGTGCGCAAAATATCGAAACACTTTGTAGTAATTTTTTGTTCTTGCTTTGAATTAACCTAATCTCTTTATTTTATTAATATGTACAAAAAATGAACATTATTTGGTCAATTATGGACAGTTTTAAGAACGTTGAATTCTCTAATGGTACAACCATCCCAAAAATACATATACATGAGTTTTTGAGGTCACTGATCATGCATTTAAGGTTAGATTTTCCTCATTCAAGATAGCGGATCTATTGCTACCGCCTACATTTTATGAAGTAATGGAAAATCATGCGATACAGTTATTACATGAGGAGTTTACACAAGAAAATTTGTTGTTGAAAACAAATGTTAATCGGACAAATGTTAATGGAACAAATGTTAATGGTTACTGGAAAATCATGCGATACAGTTATTACACGGAGAGTTTACACAAGAAAATTTGTTGTTGAAAACTTCACATGTAGTAAACGGTATCGCATGATATTTAGTCAATTCATGAAATGTGGTTGGTAGTAAAAGATCCGCTATCTTAAATTAAGAAAATCTAACCTTAAATGTGTGATCAGTGACCTCAAAAACCCCCTACACACATTGTCGTAATTTTGGAGCATTATGTACTATTCGTTCCGCCATATTGAATGCGCCATCTCGAATTTTCAAAATCTAGCGTCAAATTTATAAACAGTGACCTAAAAAATCCATGTATATGTATTTCCGGAACGATTATACCATTAGAGAATTCAATTTTTTTAAAACCGTCCATAATTTACCAATAAATGTTCATTTTTGTACATACTGATCAAATAAAGAGGTTAGGCTAATTCAAAGCTAGATAAAAAAATTTCTACTAATAGTTTTAATATTTTGTGCACTATTAGTTATGGTTTGAGATTTTAACATGGTTCATTCGAATGAGAACAGTTGTATTTCTACTCTCAACGATGACAGTAATTTGTCAATGGAATTAAATTCAATGAATGTGTCAAGTGGGGCTTGTACGTATCATGAAAATTCTGATTCTATTATCATCGATACCAAAAATTTTGCAAATTTGTCACCACCAAATAATTTAAATGCAAATTATGTTTTCCAAATGGCTAAAGGTGAATCAATTACTAGATTAAAACCCAATTGTAATTTAAATATTTAAGAGGACTCTAATTCCAGTAATTGTAAGTATTATAATATATATGTATGCTTCTTAGTTTATAAGTTGTAAATTATATCATACAAAATGAATGCTGCTACTTTATTTCAGGTTCTTCTAAAAATAGAAAGGATTCTACAACAATAGCAAACTGTTTCCAGAAACCCACATATAATTCTAAAAAGAAAAAAAATAAAATTCAAAGCAACACAAATGTTGGAATACTTGATGACATGTTAGATAATTTGCAAAAAAAAAGAACATGATAAGAAACAAAAAGAGAAACATATTTTATTATTAAAAAAAGAAAAGGAGAGAGTTAAATTTTTGAAAGAAAAAGAACAAAATGATATTAAAGAATATAATCAAAATAAAAAGAAAAAAGTACAAGAGAAGAAAAACATTAAGTTATAGATACAGTACTTAAAGAAAGAGATTAAATTAGAGAGTAATAAAGAAAATATTCTCGAAAAAACACAGAAAATTAAAAATTTATTCTCATCAAATGGATAATTTTATAATAAATCAAGAAATGGAATTATTACACAATAAACTTAAAATAAAACATAAAAAAGGGTAACAAAATTGTAATTTTCATCTATGTTATGTAACGGGGTTGGTACTGGGGAATGTAAGGCCCCCGGTTAGGCTCAATCTGTCCCAACTTACCAACCTAAGTGTACAGTCCCACGATGCGGCCGGGAATCACTTTGATTCCCGTGCAATGCCGTTAACAACGTCAAACACTTCGTTTGACTTTAATATTGTGTGTTGGACCCTATGCCCAAAATTGTCAACTAGGATAAACGCCGGACCGGTAAAACGTTATCAACAATCGAGATATTATGTTAATCGGCGAGAAAGATCGTCTCGCCGAGTCAATTTATTAAATAAACAATCACGTATTAATAAATTAACAATTAACAATTCAAGGGAAGTCGTACCGATGACTAGCCCCGAGGTCAGCGCGAAAACAAATCGTTAACACTTGTTAATGGACGAGAAATAATCAACTAATCCGGAAATGATCGGCTGCTTAACCTGATGGCTATACGTCACACCGTGTGACGTATGTATCTCTGACGTAGGGAGCTCTGACGTAGAGGCTGCCTACGTCACGCGCGCCTTCTCTCGTGAAGTGACTCCCGCGAACCACCGACCTGTCTACCCGGGCGGGATTTGTCACGAAAGGGGGAAAAAGAGGAACGCTTCCTCTCCTGGACCGTACCAGGTAAATCGGGATACGAAATATTAATAAGACACGCGGATCTATATATGGTGCATCACTTACCGCGAATCTGAGTAATACGTATCCGCCGGATAAGGCTGGGCGACTGAGAGAGCTTGGCCTCGGCACTATCTCTCTCTCTCTCTCTCACTCCAACGGTCGGGACGGCTGCCGACTACTTGCTTTCTTCTTTTTCGTACGGCGGGACGTGCTACTCCGCACGCCGACGTGGAGGTTGTGGGAAGCAATGCCTCACACCCACACACATACACAGACCGACACCTTAGTGCTTTTTCACAATAAAAAGATTGTCGGACCGGCTCGACACCACATTGTCTCACCGTCCGCGCGCAAACTTAATCCCATTCTCACTTCTCGCGCACGATACTCGCGCGTTCCTGCGCGCGCATCGTTCCCTATACTCTTTGCTGTTACTCACCTGATCGGCAACTCGCTTACCGTTATACCTCCCATCCAGATTCCGCATACTCTGTATGTAGACTCTATCTCTCAAGGAACGGGAAAGAGAATAAATAATCAGGAGGTAAACCATATTCTTATTATAAAACTTTAATAAAAACAAGCAGAGTATACAGCTATTTACATTGGAGGTGTTGGGTCGTTGGGTCCCTTTACTGCATCAGCCCTGCTTCCTTCGCGCCGCCTTGATCTCGGCGTGAAGCGTGGGCATTTCTTCGGGCCAACAAACCCTTTGCAGCGGCAGAGCGGACATCTCGGTTCCTTGGACCCGCTCGTTCCGCTCGTGGAGGGCTGAGGCTGCAACCGCGCCTCCAGCTGAGCGGCTCTTCGTTTGGCGTCATCCGCTTTCTGCTGGAGACGCCGGTGCTCTTCAGCAGCCTGCCTATAGGTTGCTTCAGCTCTCAGCCGCTACTGGCGCTCCTCCTCGCGCATCCTCTCTTCCTCCGCAGCCCTCTCTTTGGTCTCACGCTGCTGGTCACGGAACGTCGCCAGGATCTGACGCTCCTGTTTGAGGTCCTGGACGCGCTCACCTCAGACACCCTGGATGATGGGAGCCGCTGGATGAGCCTCAGCAAACGCGTCAAATTTTGCCAAAGCCTCCTGCTCGGCTGCCCGTAGCTGAACCCTCAGGGTTTTAATGTTCCTGATGGCAGCCTCCGTCACCTGCCATTTCTCTTTTTCCGTCCTGGATCGCGGAACCTCTGGTGCCGCAGAGGTTCCGGGTTGAGACCCGTTGGAGTGGGGCCGACGGAGCTGGGGTCTGGTGGTGGCCGGTTCCGGCGCGGTTTCCCCCTGCGGGTGACTCGATACCGGATTACTCTCCGTCTCCTTCTGCTCTTCTCTCGCGTATGTTTTCGTCGACGGCTGCGATGTCCTACTGGCCACGGCGATGCTCCTGCTGGAGCTGTTGCTGCCGATAATCCATGGCAGCAATTACTGCAGACAGGACATCCGCCGTCTGCATCTGGCCGTGACTGGCCAGGATGTCAGTCATTCTGGCTAGAAGGAACTCCAGGGCTTCCTAGTCAACCTCGATGATCATCTGCAGCAAAAATTAAGATCTCAGGTTATGGCCCATCGGTTTAAACGATACTGTATTTTACTTGGGTTTCAACCCACGAGGACGTCCGGGTCCTCGTCTAAGGGTAACAGTTGCTGGCTGTGCATCTATATGCTGCCTTACTGGGGATCGGCGTCGCACGGTCACATTAGCTTTCCGGGGACGACCACGTGGTCGTTTGGGAGCGCGGGCCCTATCTAAGGACGTAAGCGACGTCTCACGCTCTTTACACCGTGTCCCTTCGCCAGGTGACTCGCTCGCATTATACTCCCTCGCAAGGGAGGCCTCGCTCGCTACAAGCGGGTCGCACTTTACCTGTTGGTCCCTCGGTGGTTAAGATCTCGCAGGTTGCTCTTCATCGATTTAGATTAGATAGAGTCGGTAAGGAAGGTGGAAGAGTTGCAGCTTGTATTCGAAACAATTTCAAAGTTAAACTTCTAGCTCACTCACAAGGAGAGGCCACACCCTCTGGAAAACGGGACCTTACCAAACTCTAGGATATTATTTCTATTATAAAATCATGCAGAAAGCCGGAGTTTTAGAGTTCAATGCCCTTTCTTACGATAGATATAAGCAAATGATGAAAAATTTCGCCGAAAAAACCGTTGAGCTTGATCGCTTATAACTCGCGAACAATTGAAATTGTAAATTTAAACTAAATTTTAAAAGAGAGCTGAGATCAAGTAGATATGTTTCAAGAGAAGGAAGCTTAAATATCTTAACATGGTCAAAAGTTATGGGAAAAATAAGAATTAGCCAAAATTTTATCGAAAATTTAGAAATACAATTTCATGATTTTTTTAGGCCAAAATTTCGTACAATTTTCATTTCTTCCATAACTTTTGACCGCATTAAAATATTTAAGCTTCCTTTTTTTCAAAACGCATCTATCCAACCTCAGTTTTCTTTTGAAATTTAGTTTATATGTACATCTTTAATTGTTTGCGAGTTATAAGCGATCAAACTCAAGGATTTTTTCGGCGAAATTTTTCATCATTTGCTTATATCTATCGTAAGAAAGCGCATTGGACTCTAAAACTCCGGCATTCTTCATATTTTTATAGCAGAAACCATATCCTAGAGTTTGATAAGGATCCGTTTCCCAGAAGGTGTGACCTCTCCTTGTCAGATCCGGTGTTTTCGAATATGCCTTTGTACATTATTCTGCAAACAAATAATTCGGCTACTTCTTGACTTTGGGTGTAGTTTATACGAGACCAACAGCTACTTATCCTTCCAAGTTTTTTGATGTTCTTTCCGATTGTAATTCACTTTGTGATGAAGTTGTCATCACTAACGACGTCAACATTAATATGAATGTAATGGATGGATCAACTGCTATTTAGGAGGCTTACCGGAGTGCACTCAACCTATATTTAGATAAATTTGAATCCACACATCACACACGTTCATTCAATTACTCATCTTATACGTGGCTCAACCTCTTCATCATACATGATACTCCACCTGCCCATACTTATACCAAATCAACCGTGTCCTCCGCAGCAGGTCATGATTCAATTTTGCTTTCTTTAGAACTAGTTAAATCACTGCCGATTATAAAAAAAAATATGGTTACGAAATCTTGCGATAGTCGACCTCTATACAGCCTCGGTCCTCTTTCATACAACATTTGACCATACAACTTCCCATTCACATTCATTCACTTCACGTGCTTATATCTACTCTACATCCTCAGCTTCCACATCTACTTCACCTGGCTGTTTACATTCTCTTACACGTTCATACTCGCATTCACAATCACGTCCTCATCCGCAACTGCTCCTTCGGGAACTGAGTCAAAGTGTCCCAAATTTATCAACTATCACGCCCTGGACTACGCCCGATTTACAACAATATATCAGTAAGATGGTTCTTGAACTTAGGATTCCCCTTCATCTTCATTGCTTAGTCTCTAATCTCATTTTATCTATCACGCACACCTTTAATTCTTTCGCGCCACCAAAACTCATTTCAATTAAAGATTCTCCTAAATCCTGAATTACCCCTGGCATATAAAAGGTATCAGTTCTCGGGCCTGAGCTCGGATCTTAACTATAATTCGATCGTTTCAAATAAATTTAATCACTTGAATAATAGATTGAGGGATAGTTTAAACTCAACCAGCTTATGGAAAGTGCTCAGGAGCATAGGACTGACCATACAACCTAAACCAACTTCACTAAATAATTTTTGTATAGAGCACTCTCAACATCACTCTTCCATTTCATGTCCAAACACCTCATGTCCTTCCTTTCTTTCAATCTCTATTAATTTCACCTCCATTACACCATCTAAAATTCAAGCTACCATCTCAAGAGCCACCTTAAAAGCGATTGGTCATAATGGAGTCTCAGTCCACATGCTGAATCTCTTAACCCCTCAATTCATACGGCACTTGGTTAGAATTTTTAACCCCACGCTTTCAACATGCTATTATTCAGAAACCTGGAAAAAGCTCCTATTATTTCCTCTAGTCAAGTCGAACAAGATTGAGTCACCTCTGGATGCCAGACCCTTTTCAAAGCTCTGTGACGTTTCCAAAATCTTAGAGAAACTCATCCATGAACAACTCACTGGGTATCTGGACAAGAGTAATCTTATTATTGAAAGACAAGCGGGCTTCCATCGGAGTCACAGCAATATTTAGCATTATTTAGCGTTATGGACGACATCAGACGAGCTAAACGCAAGATTACCATACTCATTCTATTCGACTTTTCAAAAGTGTTCGACTCAGTTTCCTATGGACCTCTTTTATCTAAATTGCGATCGTTATAAAGGCTCATCAAACATTCTCATAAAATGGTTCTTTCACTATCTAGTGGGCCGCTCACACGCGGTTGCAGATGAGACGGGTAGTATTCTCGGACAATTTTTTTCGGTTTTTATCAACGATCTGCCACAATTTTTAAAGCACTCCAATCATAGGATCTTTGCCAACGACATCCAAGTGTATCACTCGTTTTACCTTGCAGATTTCGACTAGGAGGTTCGATATGTTTCCGAAAATGCAAGCGCTGTAGAAAACTGAGCAAGAACTAATGGTCTTAAACTGTAATGTAAGCAAGATGAAAATGATGGTCCTGGGTAGTCATACTTTTTTATTGCGCATTAATAACACTGCTCCGAGAGTATCGATTATTAATCAATCCGTCAAATACGAGACGAATTATAAATCAGTCGGAGTTTGGATTTCACCCACCCTAGATTAGTTGATACATCAAGCGCATCTGAACGCGTACATAAAGTTTAGCAATCTTGGCAATTTTTAAGTGTGCTCTTTCGTAGCAGAACAGGATAAGACTGGCAGAAGTGATCATTTTGCTACATTTTGATACGCGTGTGCAGTCTTTATGATCTTGACGACAAAAACATCAAACTCCAGCGCATTCTAAACGCCTGTGCGCGGTTCGTATGGGAAAATATTCGAGCTTAGAAGAGTCTTCTTCATTGGATCGTGTGAATACAATATAATCATTTAACATAACGTGATGCTTCCTTCACTGCACGGTCACCCGCTCATCATCCACCTACGACACTATCCTATCTTCCTCTCCCAACAGAATCTCTAAACAACTTATTCGTCATTACAGCCACTCGTCTCATCTATCAACTCCGTTTCACTGACTTCAATTCACTTTCATCGAAATCATTTAAATCCGTTCTTTTTTCACATCTCTCTGAGCTCAATCGTCAGATATAAAACTCAAAAGTCCAACGCGAGAAGATCAGTTGCCCTCTCTTGCCAGATTTCTTTAAGTTACATTCTTAGTCGTTTGTTCTGTTAGTATTTATTTATGTATTTTTTTTATTTTTTTAGTAACTAATATCATGCGTCTTTTCCTGGTTTTATGCAATTTTATTCACTATTTTATTTTGTACATACTATTTGTATTTTGTAATTATCAGCGTATAATCTTTTATTTCTTATTTTTAATCTTGTAATCAATGATTTATAATTTTATATCTGTTCTAATTATTTATATATTTTATTATTTTGTTTTTACTTGTTTTTGATAGTATCTATTATTTATGCTTTTATAACTTATTAAGTGATAATTTGCTTTACGCTGCGCAAAATGTGTTTTATACTTATGTGAAATCGGGGATACTACCCCTATATGCTCAATAATTCGTTATGTGTATTTAAATTAATTTTAAAATCTTTTATTTGAGATTCACCGTTATTTTTAATTCATTCACAGTCATGGTAAAGAATTTCTTCCCATCCATGAGCACTCTGGTGAATGAACATATCTTGATGCTCCTTACGTTAAATTAACAAACAGTCGATCATTATTAAATTTCACGAATAAAAATATTTGCCCACACAATAATTTCTTTAACTTGTGACATTGTAGTTATACTACATGTCACTTAGAAATAAACTAGCGAGACAAGGTATTGTATAGCACCTGTCAAGCTTACTATGCGAAGTAAGCGTGCTATACATACCAATTAAGTACTATTAGACACACATATGCGAATGTGTGCAACCGATATAAGCTTACAATGCGTAGTAAGCAGCAGAACCCGAAGCAAAGGAGATGCGACTCCTGACTGCGCACAATGGCACACACACACACACTGCTCCGTTGATCCAGCATCCTTATGTCTTCTCCAGCACCAGTAATGACCCGTATCATATCCCCAGGTCCCATCCAGCCTTGATTGCCCTCTCCAGCACCCAAGAGAAGCCTCCGAGGTTGAGCAGCCCAGATAAAGACTCCAGGCCTTGGAATGAGGTAGCGCCCTTGCGCTCAAGCCATGGTGTACTGCCAATTAGAGTACCTGAAACGGTAATCAATTAATAAGTTGGTCGACTACTAAGGAACGAGGATGGAGAAGCTATAACCAGGCATAGCTTCTCCCAGGTATGTCAATAGGACCAACAGGAAAGGAGATGACATGTCTAGTTGAGGTTATGGCAGACACAAATAAACATCAAGATAGAGCCCGAGGAAAGTAGGTAAATTACCTTGGCGGCACTCCATAGGACCACGACGATTCACCGCTGCCTGGCTCCGCTCACTGAGGGCTGTTATGAGACGCCGATGTGCTCCAGCTGTCCGGACACTCCGAGCCGAAGATCCCGTATTCACAACATACGGCACCTGCAACGAAGAAACTCGAGAGGCTCGAATTAGCTTAAAATCAAAGTAATAAGGAACGATTTAAAGTTTACCTCGCAGACAGTCTTCTCAGCAGGGCCGCAATTACTTGATCGCCATCCAGCACCAAAAGAAGCCAACGTCGTAGACATCTCCGTCGAGGCAGCGAAATCACGGCCCGAACGGCCAGTACGAACTGAGCCGAGCGCGCACGACTCGAGACGCGAGAGTAGGCGCGCCTGCGCAATACGCCGAGGGAAAACTCTCTCGCTTCGTGCGTGCCGATACTCGAGAGACTGCGACCGACCACCGATCGTATCAGAAGGCAAATACGACAATTTTAAATAACTACGTGTGTGTCCGAGGACCCAGGAGACGAGCGTCCAGGTGAGCCGTGCTCCTTCCTCCCAAGTACAGCTTCCTTTAAGTGTGTGTGCGCGACGCGTGGTTAGGTGCGGGACGGCCCGCAATTGCGCGAACGCGAGCGACCGCGGCCAACGTGACTGGCAATTTCGAACGGCAAAGCCACTGCTTTGCCGTGTATTACTCTGGAGCACCTTGAGTGCAATAAACCTGCAACCGTTTTATTTATTCTTTTTGTATTATTTCGTGACTCCACCCTAATCCCCAGTGGACACGTCACATGGCGACCGTGACTTTTTGATCCGAAAAAAATTGTGATCGTGGACTTCGGGATTTCCATGAGTATTAATCCGCCATATTGCGCACACACAGAGGAAGCGTCGAAAGTGGTTTTGGACGGCCATTTTAATTTCGACCACGTGTAACCAGATTTTGATTTTTTGTAATAAATTCAAGTTTGGTTAATAGAAATTGTTGTTAATAGTGAATTATCTGCAAAATTCGGTGAGTCTATTCCATATTATTTGGTTTGAAATTTTTTTCTGCATATTGTTCTTTTTTGCACATAACAGCAATAATTTTATTTTTCCCTTTATAAATATAAATTTTGCAATTAGTTTTATTCCCTTCTAGCTCCAATATGTTTGATTTTGTTTAATGGCTTTTTGAAGTTTGTAAAATTAAATTATATTAAAAGTTAAATGAGTATGAGAATTTTGGAGTACGAATAAGTACTTAGTAAATTGTCATTTCAAGCTACGTTCTCAACTTAGGAAAAGAAAAGTAAGGAAAATTTTTTTTTAAGTTTATATTAATTAATTATTGTTAAATATTAGCAGTCAAAGTTGATATTGTACCCTGTAGTAATAAATTCAAGGGACAAATAGCAAATATCGCAGTTACTTGATTTACTCAACAAGTAATTTTTGTGAAAATTTTTGTTTGCAATTAAATTGAGTTTTTTGTTATAAATAATCATTCCTTGAGTTAATTAGAACCTTTAGCCACCAAAATTATATTCAATTTAATTTATTTTTGAATAAAATACGACCCTTCAAATATTGAGAACGATAGCCAACCAAGTGTATATACAGATATACAGTATTAAGATAGTAATATTTAATTGCTGTACGCTTATTAATTTTGAAATTGCATTATCAAATAACATTTCATTATTTATTTGCATTGTATATATATCTTTTTAAGAGTCGTAACCCATCAAGCACCATTGTAACCCAATCCAGCACCATATACACCCATATATACCCAAATATACTCATATATACCCAACACGCTTAAATATTTCAAGCTTGGCTTGTAAATGATTTACTTATATGCTTGTCTTTCACTCAAGTTAGTTGTTGTGAATTCTTGCATAGGTATTTAATTAATTTTGTTGATAAATTTGGTCATAACAGTATCGACAAAAATAATTTAACAATTTTTTTTGCTTTTGGCTTTTTGTGCGCTTAAATTAACAATACTGACTTGTTAGTGTGTTATATAATTTTAATTGCTTAATAACTAAAAACTAGTTTTGTTATTTTTATTTGCTCGCTCATAAATTAGTTTGCTTAAATTTAAAGCAATTTGATAATTTCATGCTTGCATAATTTTAATTAATTATTAAGTCATAATTTTGTTTTTTTTTTATGAAATTAAGCTACAATTGAGCTGTTTAGAAATAAATTTAATTTTTTTTTGTGATTGACTACAAGTTGTATTGAGCTGCACTTAGTAATTAAAATTTTTTTTTGACGAAATAGCGTGAATTAATTTACGTGTCCTAAGAAATCCTCAAAATGTCAGAACTAAATGGTAGTTTGACTCTGCATACGTTGGCAGAGGAGGATTATACTAGGTTATCGTTGGAAGAGGGCATCCAGCGGATACGGCAAAATGTTTTTCATTGTAGTAATCAAGAAATACTACAATATGCCGATCTAAAAAATTTAAACGCCACAGATTCCATGTATAATATAAGGAATCGAGTAGAAAGATATGAAACACGGAAATGTTTCGGGTTAGCGGCGGCATATTGGGATCCTGAAGTAGACGAGGCGAATTTCGTTCCATTGGATATACCCGGTAATAGAAATTTGCATTTAACCTCAGAAGGGGAAAACTACTTAGCTGGCACATGGAGGAATCCGTCCGTCATGCGGCCAGTAAGTAGGGGAATTACAGCGGGAAATCCTACGGTATCAATGGATAACATGGAAGTGCACAGTGGTGCTTACCCACGTATTCATGGGCAATTGCCGACAGGTCAAACATTGGGACCATATGCAGATCCGTTAACTTTCAGCAATTCGCGGAATTCGACAGTACTGATTGGCGGAGAAAATGTGGAAACGACAAATGCTAATGTTAGATTACATTTGAACTTCCCATTGCCCACTTCAACGTCAGAACCCCTCCAGCACCCAGATAATAATTATAATTTACATAGTAATAGTATTAATCTCCCATGCGCGCAATCCACCCAACATCCAGCACACGGAAATGTGATAGAACATAGACAAAATGAACAAAACGCGGCAGATCAGGTTCAATTTAGATTTCAAGATAGACAATTTTTAAGTGCGAGTTTTAATTCGGGAAATGCAGGCGGATATGATCAAACATCGTATTTGCAAATTAGACAGTTTGTGGCAACTAACACAAACACAGACAACATGAGATCACCACCAACCCCGAGGCCGAGAAATCCAAATACAATCAATCTTCCGCGAAATGTTCAAAGCCATGAATCACATGTTCCACAGATAACGGAGGAGGATCTGGAGAATAGAACATTTCCAATCTACACTCAGGCGGGTAATAGGACACAAGGAGTGAGATTTAGTGATGAATTCACGAGGAATTGTGAAAGACCAATACCTGCAACGAGTAGTTCGAACGAAACGAGGTACCGAATAGGAAATGAACGACAGTATTACGATCAGCGTGAACCGATCCAGCAGCCTTCTTACACCCAAAACAATTCCTTCCTGCAACAGGAAAATCCTAGAACCGTCCAGCAATTCCCACGAAATTATACTGGTTCATCTAATCCTAACCTCGAACGACAGCCTCCAGTTATGCCACAATCCCAATATAATATTCCTCCAGCACCATCACAAAATAATTTTAGACAATATCCATACAATTATTCCCAACCCTACCCCCAGTCAAGCACCAGGCGAGAAGGATCACTTTTGGATAATTCGACCTTCCAAAGAGAAAAACGTGTCAGCGAAATTCTAAAACAATGGCATATTGAATTTAAAGGTGATAAAAGGAACGATCCAGAGTCATTCCTAGTAAATTTGACGGAATGCGCACGCTCCTACCAATTGACTATGGATGACATCACTAGGTCATTGCCAGTAGTACTGGATGAAGATGTCTGGTGTTGGTTTCGCAGAGAACATCGCAATTGGTTGATATTGGAAGACTTTCAACAAGCATTTAGACTCCAATATTGTAAAGAAGACTTACAATATCAAGTAAGAAAAAGGATAATGGTAAGAACACAAGGACCGCAAGAAGATATTTCGACATATCTTTCGAAATTCCGTAACTTATTGGATCAGTTGAAGCCTCCAATGCCCCTTGGCGAACAATTAGCGATCACATACGATAATCTACATCCAGATTATAGGCGAAGAATTGACAAAGACCAATTTTCATCGTTTTTGGAATTGCAGTTGCTAGGAAAGAAGGAAGAAGCACGCAAACGCCAAGACACACTCTACCGTCCTCCGCCAATAGAAGACGACGAGCAACTCTTCAACTCCGCGTACGAACCAGTAAAAGTGAAAAAGTCTGGTAAAACTGCTGCAATCACTGGGAATGCCAGTGATGCAGGCACTACGCACGAAGAGGCACCTGCTGCCGCCTTACAGCAACCTCCAGCACCCTCAAACCCCCCGTCGTATAACCCCAAAGGAAATAATAGAAAATCTTACAATAAAAAGCGAAACGGAACAAATCAAAATGGAAAAGGGCCAAATGAGAAGAACAAACAGGCCCCAGCTGGAAATAGTAATAATGGAGAACAGAAAACCGGGACAGATAGCCCCACTACTGAAAATAATGGCAAAACAAGGAATAAGGAAACAGACACTTGCCACACATGCGGCATCACAGGTCATTGGTCCTATGATTGCCCAGACAATTCTTGCAGAGGGTGTGGTAGGAAAAACACATTGAAGCGAAATTGTCCAACGTGTAAAGTTCCTAGACCGGCGGGAAACGACTCGCGGAGGAACCAGTAGGAGTCGTTGTGTCCTCCTTGGTAGAAAACGTTATAGTAGACTCCAAAATTACCAAATTTCCAGCAAATCCAAATAAGAGAAAGAAAACAGGTTCCATGAATCCAAAAAGATTAAAAATTTCCTCTCCAGCACCAATTATGAATACCGGAAAAGCCCATCCAGCACCATACAAAAAACGAGAAAATTCCCATCCAGCACCCAAAAAGAAAAGGAAAAATTCCTCTCTAGCACCCTCCACAACCCAAGAAAATTCCCATCCAGCACCCAAAAAGAAAAGGAAAAATTCCTCTCCAGCACCAGCGGTAAAAATAGTTAAACTGTCGGATGAATCGGGAGATAAGTTGAATAACAGCGTAGTAGAAAATATGTTTTCAACCGCTGTCTTATCACCAGATTCACTCATCCAAAGGCATCCGTTAGGTAAGCTTGAGCCTAGGTTGTTTTTCTCGATAGAACTAAACGGAAGAAAGATGATAGGACTTTTAGACGCCGGATCTGTTTATTCCTATATAGGAAAAGGGTTAGGAAAACAGTTTAGCGGGAAATTTAAACCTTGCAAGGGCGCCGTAAGCGTAGCCAATGGGATATCAGTTCCTGTGGAAGGAAAATTAGACGTAACGGTTAGTATCGATGGAATTGAGAAAACCTTACCTTTCCGAGTAGCAGACGGACTGCAGTACGAGTGTATCTTGGGAATTGATTTCAAACGGTTATTTGAACTCAAGATAGACTTCGGAAATGACACATGGTGGACACCAGCAGGGGAGGTTCATCAGTTTTATCCCTATGGGCAAGATCCCAGCTACCTTCCAGCACTAGCTAGTATAGATGGCCTTCGTCAAGCGTCAGAAGAAGAGGAAAAAGAAATAAAAAAGGTCCTAGACAGTCTTATCCCGATAACCCCGAAAACACTTGGTGCGACAACTTTGGCTTACCACAAAATAGATGTCCAGGGTCACGAGCCTATAAGACAAAGGATGAGGAAGTACTCAGCAAAGATGTTAAAAGCAGGGCAAGAAGAGGTAGACCGTATGTTAAAAGAAGACATAATAGAACCATCAGAGAGTCCTTGGTGTAGTTGCCCAGTAATAGTCCCAAAAGCTGACGGCAAATACCGATTTTGTATTGACTATCGGCAGGTCAATAAAGTAACAAAAAGATTTGCTTATCCATTGAAAAATATGGATGATATACTAGATAAGTTAAGAGGAGCAAAGTATATCTCAAAATTAGATTTGTCGCAAGCTTATCATCAGATTTTACTGGAAGAAGGCAGTAAAGAAATAACTGCATTTGGCATACCGGGACGAGGCCTACACCACTTCAAGAGAATGCCCTACGGCTTAACAAACGCTCCAGCTACTTTCCAGAAGATCATGGAAAAACTAATCAAACCAGATTGGGAACCACATGTTTTCGTGTACTTAGACGATATAATTATTGTGACCCAAACGTTTAAAGATCATGTTTTCTGGTTAAGTAAAGTACTGAAGGCGTTAAAAGAAGTGAATTTACAACTTAATCGAGATAAGTCAGAATTTTGCTGTGCCGAAGTAAAATATCTTGGTTATGTTGTAAATGAACATGGACTGTGTACTGATCCCGACAAAACTAAACCCGTAATCGAATATCCAGCACCCAAAAACCTCAAGCAACTCCGCAGATTCCTAGGGATGATCGGATGGTATTCCCGGTTTATTCCGAATCTATCCGAAATAAAAAATCCCCTTACTCAGTTAACTAGAAAAGGTGTTCGTTGGCACTGGGATGCAGAGCAACAAACAGCCTTTGAAAAACTGAAAATATCCCTTACTCAAGCACCCATTCTAGCACGACCCAATCTCACATTACCCTTTACGTTGCAGACGGACGCAAGCAATTACGCGATAGCAGGTGTGCTTACGCAGGTAATTGATGGGGAGGAACATCCAATCTACTATGTGAGTAGAACAATGACCAAAGCAGAACGCAATTACACTGTAACTGAAAAAGAGTGTTTAGCGGTTCTGTGGTCAGCAGATAGGCTTAAAGGGTATCTTCAAGGAGAACAGTTTACCGTAATAACAGACCATTTCAGTCTTTTATGGTTAAATAATCTCAAAGACCCTGCAGGCCGACTGTCACGATGGAATACAGCGCTACAAAATTACGATATCAAATTTGTACATCGTAAAGGTGCTTTGCATCAAGTTCCGGACGCTTTATCAAGAGCGTGGGAAGAGTCAGAAGTAGCAGCTGTAGTTCCGACTCACATAGATGATCCATGGTACATACGAAAAATGGAGAACGTACGGAAATTTCCAGCTAAGTATCCCGATTTTAAAATCGAGAGTGGTTTTCTTTACGCACATCGTCCAAACCCATTAGTCGATCCATTGTTCCCTGATTTGGATGCGTGGAAATTAGTTCTTCCAGCATCAAACAGACCCCAAGCTCTTTTCGAAGCCCATAATACTCCTCAATCAGGACATTTAGGCATAGAAAAAACTTACGCACGTCTTGCGACTTATTATTATTGGCCAGGTTATTTTTACGATACCTCTTGTTATGTCAGATCGTGTCATCAATGTCAAATCCACAAAAGTTGCCAATTGCCCCCGGCAGGGCTAATGGGCGAAAGAAATATCGAGGGACCATGGAAAGTTGTGGCTGCCGATATTATGGGCCCGAAGCCAAAATCTAAACGAGGTTTCAGATACGTAATTGTTTTTGAAGATTTATTCACTCGTTACGTAGAAATTCAGCCACTTAGAAAGGCAGACGCTAAAAGTGTATGGCAAGCTTTTGAAGATTTGATCATAAACCGATGGGGATGCCCTAAGTTTTTGTTGACAGATAATGGGACTGAATTTGCCAATAAATTAATGTCTGAACGCTTAGATGCTTACGGTATTAAGCAAACTACCACACCGCCTTATAGACCCCAAGCGAATCCGGTAGAGCGAGTAAACCGTAATTTAAAGCCTATGATTAACAGCTTTTTAGCTGAAGATCATAAAGAGTGGGATCTGCATTTAAAGGAATTTTGTTTCGCTTTAAATACAACGATTCACTCGTCGCTTAAAACAACACCAGCGTTTATGAATTTGGGTAGAAATCCGGAACCATCCATCCTAATCCGCAAGCACCTCGAAAATCCCATTCCTATCCTTCCTGAAGACTCAGAAAAGTGGTCAGATCGTATGAAGAGACTTCCAGCTCTTCACGATTTAGTTAAACATCATATGGATAAAGCCACTGCTAGGCAAGCCAAATATTATAACAGGAATAGAAGGGATATTACTTACCAGATAGGAGATAAAATAGTTAGATTAAATCGTGTCCAATCTTCTGCAGAAGAAAATTTTGCAGCCAAACAGGCTCCGAAATTTGTAGGTCCGGCAACAGTAGTCGAAATTAAATCCCCTACTGTTTATATCGTAGAAGATGACGATACAAAGAAAAGAACTGAAATATCCATAGAGGATATTAAGCGATACATTCCGCCCCGAAAGGTAAATCTCAATCCCATTTCTATTCCAGATGTTACAACGGCGAAGCAGCCTACGAGGAAGGGGAGGAAGAGGCGGAACGTCGGCAGTTCGACGACCTCTGATGGGCGAGGCGCCGATCTACCCACCTCCCCAAAACGTAGCAGCGCTACCGACTCCAGCAACACCTCCAGCACCACCGTCCCCGGTGCCTCAACGGACGCTTCCGAAGAGGGAGAAGAGTCCGGAGGGGTATCGGTACCGGGGTTACGTGCCGTACCGGGCGGAGGTGACGGAGACGCCGAGCCACTACGGCGAAAGCGTCCCGCGGCACAGGCCCCCGCAACCAAGGGGAAGAGGAAGGAGCCAGACGAGGGAGCCGGTGGCGAGAGACCTCCGAGGCACCGAGGTCGGCCACGAAAAGCCGCCTGCGCAATGCGAGCGACCGCAGGTCCCGGTGAACCCACCGCCTCCTCCAGCACCAGTCCCTCAACCCCAACCCCATCCAGCACCACAGCCCCCTCCAGCACCATCTCACCAACTCCATCCAGCACCATCTCACCAACCCCATCCAGCACCAACTTCCCAGTCCCATTCCCATCTAGCACCATTCCCTGTGACCCGTCCCCAACCCCTTGCGCCGCAATCTCCCGACCCCCTTCCCGCATTCCCCAGACCCATTACCCAAGTGTACCACGACCCCTCCCAAGACCATGCAATGCGCATCGTCCATTTTGTCCCTATCCCTATCCCGTATACCCCTTCCCTTACCCTTTCCGGATTGCCCCCACCCCTATTAGCCCCTATCCAAAACGCCCCTCCAGCACCCCGTCAAACCACCCCACCTCCCGAAGAACGCCGTACGGGACCGGTTTCCCCACCTATCCCATCCCTCTTGTCCCTGAAAATTTCCCCACCACCCCAATTACCCTCACCATCCAGCACCAGATCCCTAACACCCCCCCGACGATCCCAGCGAACCTGGATGCTTCCGGCCCAGAACCTGGCCGTGTCCAGCACCCTGGCCCCACGTCCAACGGCGTACAGTGGCCGTAGAAGGCAGGGATGCTGGAACTGTGGAAGCAGGAACCACAGCTGGCAGAGGTGTCCGGAGGCAAGGACAAAGTTTTGCCGCGGATGTGGCAGGACCGGGACGACCATCGAGGCCTGCCCGAAGTGCCACGACGAATGGGTCCACGCCCTGAGGATTCACCCCAAATAGGGGAGTGTAGAATTTTTTTTTAATGTTATTAAATGGGGAAAACTTTTGAAATGTGACTTGTATTTTACTCCCTTCAGACCCACCCCATTCCCAAATATAGATAAAAATATGTATACAATGTAGTTTAGCATAATAGTTAATTGATAATTTGGAATTTCATACAAACTTCACAAAGTATAATGAATTAATTTTTTAATTATTAAAAAAATGAATTAATTAAGAAAACCAAATAATGTGTTTGATTCACTATTAGTTACTCATAATAGTTTCATTATAATAGTTAAATTCATGTCATTATTTAATCTTGACGTAAAGCCACTTTCGACGGAGGAAAGCAACTCACCAGGTTAGTAATGAATGAAAGTTTTCTATTCTAATACATTTTTTTGGGATGATTGTTTCATGTTAGTTTGGGTTATGAGTGTCGCGAATTTCGGAATTGGTCGGAAAGCGAGCGTGATAAGAGTTTGTAAGCCAGTCACACGTAATTCGAATCGAATAAAGTAATTTAGTTATCGGAAAGGTAATAATTACACACTCAGCGTGTTACACGGTTACACAGATTAACTCTAAAGAAAAGCTGTTCCAGATTCCAGTGTTCCAGAATTCAAGAAACCCATTACACTAATCAATTGGAAAATTTTTTTTTTTTTTTCTTTTTCTGTTATTCTTTTGAAGTTTTATAGTAATATATGCGAAAAAAGTTGATTTATTTTACGACACAAACAACACAGACAGTTACACTTTACACCGCTGTAGATAGCACCGGCTATCTTAGGTTAAGTTTTTACGTACTAGGATCTATTAAGAATCGTTTTGATCGCTAGTATTGTATTCATACTTCTGTGTGCATTGTGCATCCCCTTGCGTATTCTAAATCGAAGTAAGGTATAACTTCGGTTTGGGAGGGGGGAGTTGTGACATTGTAGTTATACTACATGTCACTTAGAAATAAACTAGCGAGACAAGGTATTGTATAGCACCTGTCAAGCTTACTATGCGAAGTAAGCGTGCTATACATACCAATTAAGTACTATTAGACACACATATGCGAATGTGTGCAACCGATATAAGCTTACAATGCGTAGTAAGCAGCAGAACCCGAAGCAAAGGAGATGCGACTCCTGACTGCGCACAATGGCACACACACACACACTGCTCCGTTGATCCAGCATCCTTATGTCTTCTCCAGCACCAGTAATGACCCGTATCATATCCCCAGGTCCCATCCAGCCTTGATTGCCCTCTCCAGCACCCAAGAGAAGCCTCCGAGGTTGAGCAGCCCAGATAAAGACTCCAGGCCTTGGAATGAGGTAGCGCCCTTGCGCTCAAGCCATGGTGTACTGCCAATTAGAGTACCTGAAACGGTAATCAATTAATAAGTTGGTCGACTACTAAGGAACGAGGATGGAGAAGCTATAACCAGGCATAGCTTCTCCCAGGTATGTCAATAGGACCAACAGGAAAGGAGATGACATGTCTAGTTGAGGTTATGGCAGACACAAATAAACATCAAGATAGAGCCCGAGGAAAGTAGGTAAATTACCTTGGCGGCACTCCATAGGACCACGACGATTCACCGCTGCCTGGCTCCGCTCACTGAGGGCTGTTATGAGACGCCGATGTGCTCCAGCTGTCCGGACACTCCGAGCCGAAGATCCCGTATTCACAACATACGGCACCTGCAACGAAGAAACTCGAGAGGCTCGAATTAGCTTAAAATCAAAGTAATAAGGAACGATTTAAAGTTTACCTCGCAGACAGTCTTCTCAGCAGGGCCGCAATTACTTGATCGCCATCCAGCACCAAAAGAAGCCAACGTCGTAGACATCTCCGTCGAGGCAGCGAAATCACGGCCCGAACGGCCAGTACGAACTGAGCCGAGCGCGCACGACTCGAGACGCGAGAGTAGGCGCGCCTGCGCAATACGCCGAGGGAAAACTCTCTCGCTTCGTGCGTGCCGATACTCGAGAGACTGCGACCGACCACCGATCGTATCAGATGGCAAATACGACAATTTTAAATAACTACGTGTGTGTCCGAGGACCCAGGAGACGAGCGTCCAGGTGAGCCGTGCTCCTTCCTCCCAAGTACAGCTTCCTTTAAGTGTGTGTGCGCGACGCGTGGTTAGGTGCGGGACGGCCCGCAATTGCGCGAACGCGAGCGACCGCGGCCAACGTGACTGGCAATTTCGAACGGCAAAGCCACTGCTTTGCCGTGTATTACTCTGGAGCACCTTGAGTGCAATAAACCTGCAACCGTTTTATTTATTCTTTTTGTATTATTTCGTGACTCCACCCTAATCCCCAGTGGACACGTCACAAACTCGATGGTGAAGATCAGAAAGAGACTTAGACCTTCTCTCCCACCTCACTTTAAAAACAGTCAATTCTATGAATGGATACGTAATTAAAAATGAACTTATTAAATGATTTTGTCATTAAAACTAATTATTTTTATTCAAATTATTAAATATTTACATGTATTATTTTAAATTCCGTGGGAAAGTATTGAACGAATGCGCGAGTAAAGAGAGACATCTTGAATAGATAGCATCTATTCAGAAGTTACCGCGAGTGCGGAGAGGCTCTAAGACATTGCCAGAGCAGGCGAGAATGCTGCTGCAACTCAAGGTAGTTTTATAGATTCGTACTCGTAGTTTGATTGGCTGTCACATCTACATACTTGTTTACGTAGTGATCTAATCTCTCTCTCTCTCTCTCTCTCTCTCCCTCCCTCTCCCTCTCTCTCTCCCCCTCCCTCTCCCTCGCTCTCTCCCCCTCCCTCTTCCTCTCTCGCTCTCCCTCTCCCTCTCCCTCTCTTTTGTTTTCATAATAATGACCTGCCGAGCGTTTTAAAGCATTCTAACCACATGATTTTCGCGGATGACACCTAGATCTATCACTCTTTTTATCCTGCGGATCTCGCCCAGGGAGTCCAGAGAATTTCGCAGGATGCCAACGCGGTGAATAAATGGTCGAGATCGAATGGGCTAAGTCTAAACGTAAAAAAGACGAAGGTGATGATCTTGGGGAGTCAAGCTTATACTTCGCGCATTCAGCTGGATTCTGCTCCAAAGATTAGAATTGGAGACAACCCACTTAATTATGAATTACAAGTCAAATCATTGGGCATCTGGATTACTCCTACCCTGGATTGGTCTCGTCAGGTTGCGTCAATCTCACAGCGCGTTCATGGAGTCCTTCACTCCTTGAGATTTTTCAGACGGGCACTCTCGCGCCAGAACCGGAAACATCTAGTCGAGGCGCTTGTTCTCCCACACTTTGACTATGCGTGCGCAGTCTTTCATGACTTAGATACGACCAAGAATCTGAGACTCCGACGTCTCTTGAATGCTTGTGTTCGCTTTGTGTGGAGATAAAACTCATTTTTATCCCGCTCATCCTCTCGCCACTCACCCTCGTCCCTTTTTTATCTCCCTCCTAGAACCGAAGCCCTAAACAACTCCTTCCTAATTACTGACTCTCGTCTCATTAATCATCTACCTTTCACTAATTTCGACCCACTCCTCTTCACTCCCTTTAAAGCTTCCTTATTGTCCTATCTCACTGAGCTTGACACCGACAAACCTGGGATTTGAGAGTGTCAACTGAAGGCATAGTGTGCCCTCCCTTGCCCGATTTATAAAATAGTATTAAGTATTTTTCATTTCTAGTCTTTCTTTTGTATTATTTATTTATTTATTTAGCGCCGACGTCTCCATTTATTTTAATTTTAATTTCTTGGACAATCTCCCGTATTCAATTCGATATTTTTTTTTTTATATTATTTAACGTCGCTCTTTTTATGCTCCCAATCGGTGCCAATCAGCGACGGGGGCATGTGCGATGTCTTTTGTTAAGAAAGCACTTGTTGAAAAATACATTTCTCCAGTGGTGCTCGTGTCAATCGGCAGAGACTGGGCGCGAACCCGGGATCTCCGGGCTACAAGCCGAACGCTCTACCGACCGAGCCATCGCACGCCCCATGGTCCTTTGAGCCAGATTTGAACCAGCGACCTATGGATTCGATATTATATGCGCTTAGATTTTATTGTTTTTATTTTATTGTTATGTTTACTATATTTTGTATTTGCGAGTTGAATATTTATTTATTGTTATTTTGTTATTTTATTAATTTGTTATTTTTCCTTCGATACGTTCTTAATTGTATTTTTATCTAATTTTATCTATATATTATAATTTCTACCTGCGACTTGTTTTATCTGAAGTGTATACAGGGTTTTCCCCAAAATACCTAATAGAGATTTCAATCAATCTCTCTCTCTCTCTCTCTCTCTCTCTCTCTCTCTCTCTTTCTCTCTCTCTCTCTCTCTCTCATTCTCTATACTTCTTATTGAATTGTATTTAATCTATTTAATGTACTTATTACTGTACTTCGTATCAGCCAGTTAGGGTTATACCCCAAGGCTGCAAAACAATAAACCTAATCTAATCTAATCTAATCTCTCTCTTGCGCTATCGTACACCTAGTTGAAAGTGTGGAAAATAAGCTTGAAGGAGTGGACTCCAAGCTCGATTTAGTGAATACAGAACTCCATGTATTGCGTGAACGAGTCGACAGACTCGAATCTAGCACAAATGAACGGTTTTGGTCAGGTGGGGGTACGTGTTGAGCGACTAGAGGAAAATGTTAGTAAGCTACTTAATAATGTAAATTTTTTCAATTACTTTTAATAATTATTTATTAAAGATTAATATATTAAATTTTATTGTAAACTATATTGTAAATTTATTTTAAATTTATTGCACTGTCTGTCTGCCTGCTTGCCTGCCTGCCTGTCCGTCCGTCCGTCCATCCGTCCGTGCTATCAATTTCGAGTCGCGTACATGGGGTTTTACACTCATTGCGCTACTATAGAAAGACATTGTCGCGAAGTCTTAGGAAGAGTCTGGTTGAAGCACTTGTATTTCCACACTTTGATTATGCGTGTGCGGTCTACAGTGACGTCGATCAGACCAGAAATCTGAAGCATCAAAGGCTGCTGAATGCTTGTGTCCGATTCGTGTTGGGGGACATAGCGAGAAGGGAGCATGTTACTCCTTATAGGTTAGGTCTCAAGTGGTTATCAGTCGAGTCCAGACGTTCATACCTCATTGGCTCACTTGCATACAGTATTATCGCTCATAACTCTCCCATTTATCTGGCGAATCATTTTATCAAATTAAATACTCTCCAACATAACCCCCGCACCTCCTCTCGTCATCCAGCAAAATCGCTAAAATACCTTCCCTTTCGTACTGAGGCATTGAATAAATCATTTGTCATTACTGCATCTAAAATCATAAATAAACTTCCTCCATATTCATTCGACAAATCATCCATCAGTCATTTCAAAAGTTCATTATTTCATCACCTGTTTGGACTCGACCAAACTGCCTGGGCCAATAGAATGCGAAATGAGGACATAATATCACCTCAAATCCCTCACCTCGACTAAAAGAAATATATTTTGTACTGTGATATTTGTTTTCGGCGTCCTGTGTGTATTTATTTATTTTTTTTAATTATTCCTATTGTGATAATGTTAATCAAATAGATAATCTATTTTATTTACACTGTTAGTTTTTTAACACTGTTTCATTATATTATTTTAATTTTTATATTTACATTATTATTTTTATTGTTTTATCTGTTGAGAATAATGCGAAATAAGTATAAGCGTAATTTAGTTTTAAGTTAAATTGTTGTATTTTTTGTGAAATTTTATTATTATTATTTTATCTGTATTAATACTGTTTTCACAAAATATACATATCATGCAAATGCCTACGGGGTTTCTACCCCAAAGGCCAAATAAAATGTTTCAATCAATCAATCAATTTGTCTCTCTGTCTCTCTCTCTCTCTCTCTCTCTCTCTTTCTCTCTCACTCTCTCTCGGTAAGGATAGACATCACTGTTTACGAGCTCCTTTAATTCGTAACTATAATCTGTTTCTTGCACCCTGGTGAGTGAAAATTTTTTGCAAATAGAAATGCTGAATAGCGGCTTTATGCTTTGTGACGTTGTAAAATACATAACGCACAATAAATGCATACACAATGTAACAATTGGGTCGCAGGTAGCGAATCCCTCGCCGGCGGATCTAAGTGCGCAGATGCACTTATTATAAAATATTAATATTGTAGCGCGGAGCGGATGAAGGACGCGCACGATACCCGACGGAAAGGTATCCCGAGATGAGCCAGACCACGGCCGAGAGGTATAGTGGATCAGGGACCGAACCCAGGTCGTCCCACGATATTTGGCGTACCCGATGCCGATATAAACACAACGGGAGGTTAGGCGGCGTGGATATGCACCGGAAGTATGGATAGATTAATTATTATTTTAATTATTCTGCGTCGGTAATTAATTGATTAAAAATATATAAGTGCGTCGGTAGAGTTTGGGGCGAATTATAGCGAATTTTAAAATGTATATAATTGTAAATAGAGGAGTAAATTTATTTTTAATTGTAGTATGAGTGTGTAAAGAATAATTAGTAGTGCTTATATAGTCGGTAGACACGGGGCAGTAGCACCGACTAGAACCGATATAGTATTTAATATTTGTATTGCGCGCCTTCCGAGTGCCAGGGATGATTGGTTGCGTATTTTATATAAAAATATGCCTATTTCCTTAAATATCATCATAACATTTTATTTAAATATAAAAAGTAATGATATACATATATATATATATTCTTTTTTCTTAATTTACATTATTTGCTTCTGAATAAAAGAACACAAAAATTTTAAAAGTATATAACATAATCCAGTTGTGTTTTTGTCTTATAGTTTTCTTTATATTAAGTTTCTAGGTCGCTAATTTTACGTTTTTTAGCCAAGGAGTCACGTTTGTCAGCTCACATCGCATGAAAAGACACGTAATTCAGTAAATTTTTTTGTAATTTCTTTGTTTTGTTTACTTTTAATATTTTCGTTGAGGAATATTTACGACTATTTATTTCATGAGGAAAAGCATGCTGCACATAAGTCATCATTACGGATCCGTAATCCGTGGCCCAAAAAACCTTTTAAACTAAATTTAACATATATAGAACTTGTGGTCACCATATTGGTTTCTATGCTATCTTGAATATGTAAATAAAAACTAACAACGAATTTGTAACCAGCGACCCAGAAAACCCCAGTAAATCAAATTTCATAGAAATCAAACAATTTGCAAAATTTCTTGCCGCTATATTGGGTCCGCCATCTTGAATTTGTTGAAAGTGATAACGTATTTGTAATCAGCGTCCCAAGAAACCCCTGTAAATCAAATTTTATAGAAATTCAACAATTTGCAAAATTTTTTGCCGCTATATTGGGTCCGCCATCCTGAATTTGTAAAAACTGATAACGATTTCGTAATCAGCGATCCAAGAAATCCCTGTAAATCGAATTTCATAAAAATCGAAGAATTTGCCAAATTTCTTGCCGCTATATTGGGTCCGCCATCTTGAAATGGTAAAAACTACGCCGTATGTCCAATGTTGATAAACATTCATCATAAAACATTGTTTATGGAATAATATCGAAATATCAAAAAATTTTCTTCAATATATATTACCATCTTGGATGCTGCCATCTTGAATTTGGAAAACCTCGAGGTAAGAGTTTAAAACAAAAAATCTTGTCTTTCAAAATTTGGAGCTTTTAGTTAAATAAATAAATATAACTTGTATTAATATGCAGTTTTTTATTGATTGCATTCATATCAAATAAGCAGAAACTTTTTAAAGTTGGATTCATGTTGAAAATTGCAATTGAAAATGACATAAAAAAGATCTTAAATGGCATTTTCTATTATAAAAATTATATATATAAATATATTATATATGGTGTAGTCCACGTGAGTGTCCGATGTATAAAGAAACTGATAAAGAAGCGTAGATAAATAAAAGTTGAAGATAAGGAACGGGCGTGGAGTAGGGACCGGGTCCAGGGGCGGAGCCCCTGGTGGGGGACCAGGGGGCGAAGCACCCGACGGGGGGCTCGGGGGGCGGAGCCCCCCGCCTGTAAAACATTAACATTCGTTTATCATCATCGCTGTTAAATACAATATATTTTTATTTAACATTATTCTAAAGAAACAAATATTTTATATTATTATTTACGAAACAGCATATTTACTAATGAATTGTTCTTGTGAAAATGTTCACTTTTAATAACACAAACTAAAACAACAAACAATAAAAAGAATTCACTTATTATTACAATCAATATTAGATTTAAGTGAAACTGAAATTTAGCGTTATTGAAGCCAAAATCATGAATTAAATTTATTTTTAATTGTAGTATGAGTGTGTAAAGAATAATTAGTAGTGCTTATATAGTCGGTAGACACGGGGCAGTAGCACCGACTAGAACCGATATAGTATTTAATATTTGTATTGCGCGCCTTCCGAGTGCCAGGGATGATTGGTTGCGTATTTTATATAAAAATATGCCTATTTCCTTAAATATCATCATAACATTTTATTTAAATATAAAAAGTAATGATATATATATATATATTCTTTTTTCTTAATTTACATTATTTGCTTCTGAATAAAAGAACACAAAAATTTTAAAAGTATATAACATAATCCAGTTGTGTTTTTGTCTTATAGTTTTCTTTATATTAAGTTTCTAGGTCGCTAATTTTACGTTTTTTAGCCAAGGAGTCACGTTTGTCAGCTCACATCGCATGAAAAGACACGTAATTCAGTAAATTTTTTTGTAATTTCTTTGTTTTGTTTACTTTTAATATTTTCGTTGAGGAATATTTACGACTATTTATTTCATGAGGAAAAGCATGCTGCACATAAGTCATCATTACGGATCCGTAATCCGTGGCCCAAAAAACCTTTTAAACTAAATTTAACATATATAGAACTTGTGGTCACCATATTGGTTTCTATGCTATCTTGAATATGTAAATAAAAACTAACAACGAATTTGTAACCAGCGACCCAGAAAACCCCAGTAAATCAAATTTCATAGAAATCAAACAATTTGCAAAATTTCTTGCCGCTATATTGGGTCCGCCATCTTGAATTTGTTGAAAGTGATAACGTATTTGTAATCAGCGTCCCAAGAAACCCCTGTAAATCAAATTTTATAGAAATTCAACAATTTGCAAAATTTTTTGCCGCTATATTGGGTCCGCCATCCTGAATTTGTAAAAACTGATAACGATTTCGTAATCAGCGATCCAAGAAATCCCTGTAAATCGAATTTCATAAAAATCGAAGAATTTGCCAAATTTCTTGCCGCTATATTGGGTCCGCCATCTTGAAATGGTAAAAACTACGCCGTATGTCCAATGTTGATAAACATTCATCATAAAACATTGTTTATGGAATAATATCGAAATATCAAAAAATTTTCTTCAATATATATTACCATCTTGGATGCTGCCATCTTGAATTTGGAAAAACCTCGAGGTAAGAGTTTAAAACAAAAATCTTGTCTTTCAAAATTTGGAGCTTTTAGTTAATAATAGTAGTTTTCGTGCCTAGGCCGTAAGTAGAACTTTTTCAGCCGAGTGTGGAAAGTAGCGTCCGAGGACCTGCGACGCAGGTCCGAGGATCGCTACTTTACATGCGAGGCTGAAAAAGTTTACGGCCGAGGCGCGAACATTATTTTCGACATAGTATTCGTAAAGTACGCAATAAATAATAAATAAATAATAAAGGTGTAATTATTTGCCTGTATAAAGAAACTGATAAAGAAGCGTAGATAAATAAAAGTTGAAGATAAGGAACGGGCGTGGAGTAGGGACCGGGTCCAGGGGCGGAGCCCCTGGTGGGGGACCAGGGGGCGAAGCACCCGACGGGGGGCTCGGGGGGCGGAGCCCCCCGCCTGTAAAACATTAACATTCGTTTATCATCATCGCTGTTAAATACAATATATTTTTATTTAACATTATTCTAAAGAAACAAATATTTTATATTATTATTTACGAAACAGCATATTTACTAATGAATTGTTCTTGTGAAAATGTTCACTTTTAATAACACAAACTAAAACAACAAACAATAAAAAGAATTCACTTATTATTACAATCAATATTAGATTTAAGTGAAACTGAAATTTAGCGTTATTGAAGCCAAAATCATGAAATTAAAATTTTTCAAGTTTATACGTACACGTGTCCGTAAGTATGTACACGTGTTCGTAAAGTCGCACTTTACGGCCGCAAAACAGTACGTAAAGTCGTACTTTACGGATACTATGTCGAAAATAAATATAACTTTATTAATATGCAGTTTTTTTATTTGATTGCATTCATCAAAATATCAGAAACTTTTTAAAGTTGGATTCATGTTGAAAATTGCAATTGAAAATCACATAAAAAAGATCTTAAGGCATTTTCTATTATAAATTGATCGGACCACTTACCGATACCCATATATATATATATATATATATATATATATATATATTTTTTTTTTTCAAATTTTCGATATACTAGCGCAATTTATGGCGCAACTTTTGGCTCGATAAAGACACGTAAAAAGTTGCGTCAAAAGTTGCGTCAAAAGTTGCGCTATTACTAAATCTATTCTAGCTTTGTAATCTTTTACAGTACCTATATCATATTTATCTTTTGCAAATATATTTTTATATTTGTCTATTAGATTCTTTATTATTTTTTCTTCATCACGTTTTAAGTGGTTTGTTGAAACGTTGAAGGTGCTTATTTCGATGTGTTCATTAAAACTGATTTGATACTCATTTATTATATCATTAGATTCGGAATGTTTTTGTTCTATCTCAAATTTTTCATTTTGTATCAGTCTGAATTTCTTTATACAATCTAATCCTATTAGAAAGTCATGTTTGAAATTTTTATTGTTTATTATGAACACATTCATGTGATCCTCTATATTTAGAATCTTTATTTTTATTTTTATTAATCCATCTGTTTTATACACACCATTAATTGTTCTCAAATTTGTTTTTTTTATATCATTATTTGTAGATTTTAAATTTAGTAATTTTGAATTTATTAATGTAACATTTGATCCTGGATCATAGATAGCAGATATTTTTAAAATATCATTTAATTTTATTGGGAGTTCAATAATGGTGGTATTATTAGTTTTTTGGATTTTCATCACTTAGTTCTACGTCTAAAGTTAAATTATTTACTTGTTTGACTTTATTAATTCTATTTTCTTGATCTTTAAACCAGCATTCAGTTTCAGAATGAAAACGTGTTTTTCATATTAAATTTTGGCCTAATAGTCTTCAATTTCTTATTTTCTTCATAACTTTGCTTCAAATTAAGCAATTTGAGCTTCTTTTTTTCAAACCATATCTACTTGAACTCAACTTGCTTCTGGTTTTTGGTTCGATTGTTTATCTTTATTTGTTTCGGAGTTATAAGCGACCGAATTGGAAGAATTTTTTACTGCTATTATTATTGGATGTCGAATAACTTCCGTAAAAGTGGCCATTGGCAAGAGATATTTTGGCTTTCTTTATATTTTTATATTATAAAAGACATACCAAAGTTAGGATGAGATCCGTTTCCCGGAGGTCATGTATTCCCCTTGTGAGTTATAAGCATTCAAACTCAACGGTTTTTTCGGCTAGATTTTTCATTATTTGCTTATATCTATCGTAAAAATGGCCATTGGACACTAAAACTCCGGCTTTCTGCATGATTTTATTATATCCTAGAGTTTGGTAAGGATCCGTTTTCCAGAGGGTGTGACCTCTCCTTGTTAGTAAACATCTAGATCCCATGGTTTATCCTTTAGTATTTCCATATGGAAAGTTTGGATCGAGTCCTTACATGAAAAGTTCATATAATCCTAATAAAAATACAAATATATCTATGCTTCAATATTATTCTTATAAATTGCGCATTCAAAATGACTTTAATCCATATTTGAATTTAAAAAATTTGTCTCTACAATTTACTGTTGATGTATGGGCAAGAATTGAAGGAAGTCGATCATGTTATTTACGCAAAAATCAAGCTCAATTACGCACTGAAGTGTATAAAGGATTAATGGACCACATATTTAATAAAAAACAATTTATTCAATTTATTCAATCTCAAATTGGAGAAATGGTAATTCTTCCATCATCTTACATAGGAAGTTCTCGAGCCACACAAACAAAATTATTTAGATTCAATGACTTAACTACAAAATGATGGGAAACCTGATCTATTTTTAACAATGACGTGTAATCCTAACTGGAAAGAAATTAAAGAAAATTTAAAACCATTCGAAACAACTTTAGATCATCCAGATTTAATATCAAGAGTATTTCACGAAAAAGTTAAAATTTAGAAAAATGAAATTTTAAAAAACAACATATTTGGACAAGTTAAAGGATTTATTTATGTTATAGAATTTCAAAAGTGTGGATTACCGCATATTTATATGCTAATTTGGTTATATGGACACGACAAATTTCGTGATACTGATGAAATTAATAAAATTATAAGTGCTGAAATACCTGATGAAAAAAATATTCTAGATTATACAAAATAGTAAAAAATAATATGATACACGGTTCATGTCGTAAACAAAACATAAACTGTATATGTATGAGTGAAGATAAAACATATTGCACCAAAAATTTTCCAAAACCATTTGCAACTAAGACACAATATAATGCCGATAACTATCCTATATATCGACGTAAAAATAATGGCGTTCAAATAACGTATTAAAAAACTAAAATTGCGGACTACAGTTTTGTTGTACCATACAATCCATATATATTATTATTGTTAGAATGCCATATAAATGTAGAAATTTGTAGTACAATAAAAGCCATTAAATATTTAAATATATTCACAAAGGACCAGATAATGCTTTCGTCAAATTTACAACAAAATTTAATACAAATGAAGAAAATAATATGAACGAAGATGATAAAACATACAATTATGATGAAATAACACAACATATTTCTACAAGATATGTATGTGCACCAGAAGCAATGTATCGTATTTTAAAGTATAAATTGTACAAACAATCATATAAAATTTACAGATTAGCTGTTCACAATGAATATGAACAGAATGTATATTATAAAGAAGGTTATCAGAATGCAATACTTATAAAAATGTTGATACAACATTAACATCTTGGTTCAAATTAAATGAACAAGATTAAAACGCAAGATAATATTTATATCATGAAATTCCTCATCAATATGTTTTTGATAAACGAAACAAGAGATGTCAGCCAAGCAAAAAAATTAAAAAACCTATCATCAGTAGATTGTATTTTGTAAATCCAAATAAACGTGAAACATACTTTTTACGACTCTTATTTCTACATGTTCGAGGTGCTAAATCTTTTAAAGACGTACGTACAGTAGATAATGTAGTTTATGAAAAATTCGAAGATGGTTGCATAACAAAAGGTTTAATTAGTACTGACGATGAGTCGGATAAATGCTTAACTAAAGCAACAAGATTTAAGTTTCCACAATCTATGTGTGAATTGTTTGCATACATATTAGTATTCCAAAATCCTCTTGACGCATTAAAATTATATGCTAAACACAAGATAAATTTCTTCAATCATAAATTGCCACCAACTCAGGCAGTAAAGGAAGCATTGAAAATCATTGAAGATATTTTAATATTACATGGAATGCATTTAACTGATTATAATTTAGAGAGTATTAATAGCTACAATAAATTTGAAAAATATATTAATGATGAGTTAGAATGTACTAACAATGTAAATTTAACATATTTAATCGATTGGTTAACGACTGATCAAAAACATATTTTTAAATTAGTTATCGATGCAACTATTAACAATTCAGGGAAATCTTTGTATTTCATCGATGGTCCTGGTGGTAGTGGTAAGTTATTTACATAACGTAATTATTGAATATCTAATGTCAATAAAAATACCAATGATAACAATAGCATGAACTGGTATCGCTGCTAATTTATTAATCAACGGTAGAACTTTTCATAGTATATTTAAATTACCACTACATATTAATGAAGAAACAACTTGTAATATTAATCCAAATTCTAAACATGGCATATTTTTAAAAATATAAAAATCATTATATGGGATGAAATATCAATCGTATCAAAATATGCTTTCGAAACAATTGATAAATTTTTTCAAGATATTTGTAAAAATTCTATGCCACTTGGAGGGAAAATAGTCGTAACATCGGGTGATTTCAGACAAACTCTTTCAATAGTACGACACGGAAACCGTACGAAAATAATAGTATTGTGTAAAAAGTAGTTATTTGTGATCATATTTCTCAAAACATTCACTATGTGAAAATCTAAGATTACAAAATTCAGATCATAAATTTAAAAAATGGTTACTTGAAATAAGAGAAAATAAAAATGCCACAAAATTCGAATTAGAAAATAATGTTAAAGAAATTCCAAAAGATCTTCTTTGTACATCTGACTTGATAACAGAAATTTTCGGTCACAACATAGATGCCACAGATTCAACATCAAAAGAAAAAGTGATATTATCTCCTTTAAATTCAGATATATTACCAATTAATAATAATATAGTTGAAAAAATAAACAAAGAAATGTGTGTATACTACAGTGATGATAGAATTCAAAGTGACAACAATGATAAATTGGCTGAATCAATACCTACCGAATTTTTAAATTCGATAACGCCAAATGGATTACCTCGTCACAAACTAATATTAAAAAAAGGTACAATTATTAGTTGTTTAAGAAATTTAAATATTTCTCATGGTCTTTGTAATGGAACAAGATTAATAATAAAAAAAATGAAACAATATATAATAACTGCAGAAATTATCACCGGGACAAATTCTGGAAAAATAATTTTTTTGCCACGTATTGACTTAAAACCATCGTTAGAAGACGTACCTTTTGAAATGGTAAGACAACAATTTCCAATACGGATAGGTTTCACTATGACTATAAATAAAGCTCAAGGGCAATCATTTAATAAAGTTGGACTGTATTTAAATACGCCTGTTTTCAGTCATGGGTAATTGCATGTTGCTTTATCAAGAACAACTTCAAAAAACTGTTTAAAAATATCAATAAATAATAAATCAATTTATAAAGTTAAAGATGATACTGACACTTATAAAAATAAAAGGAGAAAAATAAATAATGGACCAAAAATCTTTACAAAAAATATAGTATATACAGAAATATTTGATTAATAATTAACTACAAATAATAAACAATTGTTATCTTCATGTATATGTATTATCGGTCACACCGTACTAAATAATTTACTTTTAGAATAAAGTAGGCTCATTGTACTCTTTGTCCACTATGGTTGGTGGAATTTCCCAGAGCACGGCCTGTTAAAATAATCAAAGGCGTTTCGTCCTCGATCTCCAGCTTGGACTCCTCAGTAAGGAACTGGAGATCTTACCTTGGACGCCTGTCGCAAGATGAACCGCGACGCCAGCAAGATGTTCTGCGGCTATATATATAGAAAAGAGACGACGATCTCTACAACGAGTGTAGCGATATAGTCGTCTCCATCTGGTGGTGGGAAAAACCACCAACCAGAGTGCGACGTATGCGACCTAGTCGCCGGTTATTATTATTTGAAAAATGAATCTATCGTTCGTAAATGTCTATATGTATATGTATTATCGGTCACACCGAACTAAATAATTTACTTTTAGAATAAAGTAGGCTCTTTGTACTCTTTGTCCACTATGGTTGGTGGAATTTCCCAGAGCACGGCCTTTTAAAATAATTAAAGGCGTTTCGTCCTCGATCTCCAGCTTGGACTCCTCAGTAAGGAACTGGAGATCTTACCTTAGACGCCTGTCGCAAGATGAACCGCGACGCCAGCAAGATGTTCTGCGGCTATATATATAGAAAAGAGACGACGATCTCTACAACGAGTGTAGCGATATTGTTATCTTCATTAAAACATTTAATTTATGGTTGAGTTATCGCCATTTTATTCTTTTTATGGACAGTAAAGAATGTGGTTGAGTTATAGCATTATTGACATATAAATTTTTAAATACAAATGAATAATTTATTATAAATAATGAGGTATTTACTTATAAATATATATATATATATATATAATGCATAGTTAAATTATCGGCATTTTGTGCTTACAAGAAAATTTAATAAAAGGAAAAAAATTATAAAAAATTTTAATGCGGGTGTTTTATTAGACAATCATTTGATTAATAATTACGACAGTTTCAGCCCTGTTAAACGCGGAGAAAAATTATTTATATTTTTTTTTTACATTTTAAATGGTATATATACTATTACACACGTAAGTACCTACAAATACAAACATCATCATAGATTTATTCCTGTAGACATCAATTACCAATAACAACATGCATACTAACAACATTCCACAAAATTTACACAAGTTCCACATAACACACACACAAAAGTTCCACACAACACACACATACACAAAATTTCTACACAATATTCACATAAGTTCAACACGACATACACACACAAATGCAAATATCCAAGAAATCCCGTAATTAGTAGAGTCGTCCCGAAATACCACAGAAACTTCCGATATATTCAGGAAATCCCGTAATTAGTATAGTCATCCCGAAATGCCTCAGCATTTCCGAAATGTCCAGAAAAATCCGTAATTAGTAGAGTCATCCTGAATTTCTTCAGAAATTCCCGAAATATCCAGAAAATCCCATTATTATTGGTGTTATCCCGAATTTCCTCAGAAATTCCCTAAATATCTAGAAAATCCCGAAATATCCAGGAAATCCCGTAATTAGTAGAGTCATTCCGAAATGCCTCAGATATTTCCGACATATCCAGGAAATTCCGTAATTAATAGAGTTAACCCGAATTTCTTCAGAAATTCCCGAAATATCCAGGAAATCCCGTTATTATTGGTGTTATCCCGGAATACCTCAGAAATTCCCTAAATATCCAGGAAATTCCATAATTAGTGGAGACATTCCGAAAAACCTCAGAAATTCCCGAAATATCCTGGAATCCCGCAATTAGTGGAATTATCCCAAAATAACTCAGAAATTCCCGAAAGATCCAGGAACTATTTGTCATAATGCCAGGTACACATTAATTCTAAATATGATAATGTTTATTTATAATTATTTACAGTAAAAGGGGAATTTCACAGAAAAGTGCTCATTTTAGATATATTTCTAAATCTAATTTGTTATAAATATTACAAATAATATGCATTTATTATAACTTTTTATGTATTCAGTTTGTACCTGGCACCACGACAATCAATTGTTGACGAAAAATTAATTATTGGTTCTATAATTGTAATAATTAATGGTAAAGTGCATGTACAAAAAGTTGTACGTACGTACGTACGCGGACTAATGAAACTTCAAAGCCAAAAAACTAATAAAAAACGACTCTCTAAAAAATTTGTAATAGTGGTAAATTTACCCTCGTATCAATACGATCACAATGGACTCATAAAAATTGTATTTTCTAAATAGTATTCCCAGTATAAAAGAGTTTTCACAGAAAAATTCACATTTCACTCATAAAATTTTAATATTATGGAGAAGATTTCTTATGTATTAGTCGTACACAAATGCCTAAATGTAACAAATGTAAGCGTAACATAGCAAAGGAAAAGCACAGATGTACTTACTGTGGCCAATATTTTCATCCTGGTTGCATTGTACAGTATATCACATTAAAACCTAATACTATTTGCTATGCGAAATCGTTGCGAACATCAAATTCCCAACACAAAAATAATAGCAATAGCAAAGAAACTCCAACTCCGTGGTTTAGTGAATATCTGAGATCAATGTACACTAAAAGGAATAAATTATATAAACGAGCGCGTCGCACTAAATGTAGTCTTTTGTTAAAAGAGTATAAAATCTTGCGTAAATAGACTAAACTTGAAATTAAGAAAGCTCGCGAGGATTATTTCCTTCACAGTCTGTCGAATACATTAGATGTTTCGAAATATTGGAAGATTATATGCAAACAAGGACTAGCGAAACAGAAGAATGATTCTCCTCTGCAAAGATTCAGTGCTTTTGAATTAATTGCACATTTCTCTTCGATTTCTAGCTGTCACCCCAATTGCTCTAAAGTATCATTGCTCGTCCTTATGCTGATAATGCTGTGTTATTTAGTTTTGAATCGGTCGATATTGTGCAAGTTTTTTTTTATTTTTAAGCTTACCAAGAACCCGAAGAGGTTTCATACAGCTATATTGTGCAAGTTATTATTGCATTATTGAAAACGGTCTTCTTACAGTAATGGTTTTATTCGATTTAAGTAAAGCTTTCGACTCAATTAACCACATCAACCTGCTATCTAAATTAAAAGAATGTAAGTTTTCACCTGAAGCATTGAAATGGCTATTTTTTTACCTCAGTTATCGTGAGCAAGCTGTGCTTGATGTAACCGGCGAACCATTCGAATTTTTACAAATGACCTCTGGAGTACTACAAGGCTTAACCCTCTGCCCAATACTATTTATAATTTATATCAATTCCATTACTACGGTAATTAAACACTGCAGATTCATGTTATTCACCCAATACCTAAATATTTACATTAAGTGCAAACCGATAGACATAAATCAGGTACTAATAAAATTAATCAGAATGCAGACTCTATTGTTGATTGGGTTAATAATAACGGCCTGAGACTAAATGTAAATAAAACCGATGCCATAATTGTTGAGGTGTGGATATATAATGGAGAGAATTTTATTTAATAATGATGTGGATTTATTTAACTACTACTTCTTATATACATCGACGTGTTCATTTGGCGAAGGCTCAAGCCAGAGAGCTCGAGTAGCAATGAGAGCGTCGTATTGTCCGACCTCTCTCGCAGTATAGTCGTACTCACATACATACTGGAGAGGGGAGACTTACAAGTGTGTCTCCACTCACACTCATTAGCTCACTTATTTCGGCGTGCTTCACACTATACATGATTAGCGTACAATATTGAACTTGGTTTGAACTTGGGTATATAACATGAACTTGGTTTGAACTTGGGTATATAACAATATAAATGTACATATTATATTTCAACAATAATATTCGCTTCTGTTCAACTTAACAGATTTATTGATTACCCTAATTTGAGGCTTATAACTGTTGGTGATCTTCCAGTCGAACGTAAAAAATCAGTCAAAAATCTTGGTATTATACTTGTTGGCGAACTATCATGGAATTCTCAAATAAACACGATTTGCTCTAAGGTACATGGTATACTCTATCGTCTACGTTATAAGGAACAACATCTGCCTCAAAAAATTAGGGCTAAATTGATGAGCGCATTGGTTATGCCGCATTTCGACTATGCACGTTTGGACTTGTCAAACTACCTTTCTGTCACACTACAGCGATTGTGTAATACTATTGTAAGATTTATTTATCATCTGAAGTGAAATATTTTTTGGGGATAAGCATGTATAAGCTCCTCAATACCTACCAACCTCAATACCTATTTGATCTGCTCAAATTTAATAATGATGAATATGGAAGGTCTAGACGCCTAACCTCAATATTGAATATTCCGATTGTAACTAGAGATTCCTACAAACTATCATTCTTCAGTTAAAGCATGACTTTATGGGAAAATATACCCGCCAGTATTAAAGATTGTAGTAGTCTGGCTATATTTAAAAAAGATATTTACAATCACCTGTTAAGCAATTCAAATTAATTGTTGGATTTTAGGAATTTTTCGATTGAGAATTTTAAATTTTTAAATTATTAAATTTGTAAATTTATAATTTTTAATTTTTAATTTTTAATTTTTAATTTTAATTTTAATTGATATATTTGTTAAAACTAACTCAAAGGCCATCAATTATTGCACATATTTGATCTCACTTTATCTTTGACTATAGATTTTACTTTATATTAACTTTAATTTGATTGACAACAGTAATTAAACCTTGCATATCTGTGTTTATTATAATTTTATTATAAATCTCATATGTGCTCGTTCGTATTAAAAGAAATTTGTGATAGTAGAAATTAAAACAAAATTTTGCTAGAAGTCTAACAGTCCAGCGAATTATTGATACATATATATATAGTGTACTGTTTAAATTAATTTGCATGTTTTTATATATTTTATGTATTACCAATGTAAGTGCCATTGGGTCCGCACAACCTTGGCAATAATCAATCTCTCTCTCTCTCTCTCTCTCTGGTGGGTATACTGGACGCGCTCAAAATTTACCTCTTATCGTGATATACTTGTTCACGCTTTTTTCCACGAGTTTCAGCGAAGAGGAAGGGATTCCTTTGAGTGGTGGCTGTCGTCTGAAATAATATTCAAGTACTTTTTATCGCCCAGGAATCCTTATTTTTCCTCTGAAAAGTTGGATATTGCAAGAGGTTAGGAATCGTCCTCACGCAAATTGGCGGCCCGGCAACGAAGAATTTGCACAGTTGGATCGGCGCCTCTACCGGTTAACATCCGTATCGAAGGGTCAGCCTCGTCGCGGTTTCTACCTCTTCCTCAAGGCTTCATAATCACCTACTACATCCTTGGGAGATGCAGCCAGCTACACGCACCACATGTTTTGTATGTAGTCGTAGAATAGTAAAAAAAGATCATGCCAAGGTCTGCACGAGATGCGGCAGTTACATCCATACGAACTGTTTCGTGATTTTACAGGATTCTAACGAACCGCGCTGTTGCCGACTCGCGAAGAGCTCTGCTTTGCCCGTGCCGCGTGAGGGGGCAGCACTTCCCGGGTCGACTTTACTTGATAGTGAGCTCGCGTCAAGCATCTCGCACTCTACAGCGACCCCCACTACGGGGACGGCCAAGCATGTCGCCTCGCCCACTTTGTGCGCAGGTTGCCAAGCAACCTCGCGGCGCCGCGCCTACTGAGAACTGCTCCGGCCTACCCGCGCAATCGACTGGCACCGACGACATGGCTGCTTTATTCACGGATTTCGCGAGCCGGTTAGAGGCCAGTTTCGAGCGCACGGTCTCGCGCATCGGAACATCGGTGCAAGGGCTGGCCAGTGAAATCCGGGACCTTAACTCCCGGGTTCTTCAAATCGAGGCAGCAACTGAAGAAAGATTCTCCAGCGTCTCGGTCCGCCTGGCAGCGCTGGAAGCGGCGAACGAGTCCATTCGTGGTCTGATTGGTGACACACGGAGCGGACGGTTGATATCGGCAGTATCGGCAGTGCCTTTCCCTACAGATACCTATGAGCTGCTACTACTCGGTATCCCTGCGAATATGGCCATTTCGAATGGGGAGGCCGTTGATAAAGTTTTGACTGCCATCAATCTCCCCCGCATTTGCTCGCAAGTAATTGATATTCGTCCCTGACTTGTCCGGAACAAGCCGGGAAATCAAGAGTCAAGGCCGGCGTTTTCGACTACGGGTGTAAATAACAATAAGGGACTTGTTTTCAGGGTTTCCTCCCCATCAACCAGGGATCTGGTTTTACAGAGGGCACGTCTTCTCAAAGGTTTGTCAGCCGATTTCCTCTTTGGTGTGGGTGGGGGCTCGTCGATTTTTTTGCGTGCGCTATGGCCCAAAGAGTTGCACGTCCTTTTAAGTAAAGCGCTGCGTCGTTCTATTGACTTGGGTTATGCGAGGCCTTTAGTCAAAAACTACATTGTTTTTATACGTAAAACGAAGGGAGGGCAGCTCTTACCGATCCACTCCGAATCGGACTTAAATAACCTTTCTTCTCATGATTCTCCTCCTTCGCAATGAAGGTTGTCTGGCCAGGCGTCACCACCTACTAACACTTCATTCTCCATTTTTCATGTAAACATAAACCGCCTAAAAACGCACATTTCATCCATCGAGTCACTAGTTCTACCATGTAATCATGATATCATTACTTTTTCAGAAACTTTTCTCATGGAACACGACTCCTCCAACATGCTGGGCCTTCCTGATTACACTTTACACAGACTGGACCGGGTTGGCAAGGATGGGGGGGGGGGGGTGTTGCGGCCTATTTCAGGAATAATCTTGATGTTAGGCTCGTGGCTCACTCCAACCCAGTTTTTTCCAACTCCCCAGAGTTTATGATCTTTCAGGTTTTCAATAAAACTAGTTCGATACTGTTTTGTGTGGTGTATTGGAGGCCCACTGCGGCGTACCCGTCTAAATTTTTTGATACGATTTTAATATTAACATGTGCAATAAAGACGGTACGTCCGCCATGTTGGATTCCTATTTAGATTCACTAAACCTTTTTCTTATTAAATCTGACCCTACGCATCATACGCATTCATCTACCTATTCATCTCACACATGGCTTGATTTATTTATTACACGTAATCCCTCGCCAGTCTATCATTATTCTAAGTTACCGGTTCCCTTTGCAGCAGGACACGATTTTATTTAACTTGCATTAGATCTCATAAAACCATTGCTGTAAAGAGGATTTGGTCGCAAACCTTGCTCAAATTGATCCGCCGGCGCCAGCGGCCCTATTTTCTGATACATTTAATCGTCTTTCATCTCACTCTTACACTACCATTGTGCCGTCTACGTCTTCGACTTCTTACTCTTCAACTACGTCGCCTGGCCTTTCACGTTCACCTTCTTCTTCACAATGTACACTGTTGCCATCCTCTTTATCCCCTATTCCCATCAACATTCTTCTTTCAAACCTTGTTTTATCTATCCTACTAACATTTGATTCACTTGCTCTTGGTAAACTCATCACCATTAAAAACCTTAGCAAGTCTTGGATTACACCACTCATTAAACAAAATATTAAGGCTCACAACATGGCATATAAAAGATACTTGACCACTGGCCTGGGTTCGGACTATCAAACTTACAAAGATCTTCGTAATCTTGTTAGAAATGACATAGACTCCAGTAAATTTTTATACTTTAATAACAAAATCAAATCCGCCTCTAACTCGTCAGGTCTGTGGAAGGAGCTCAGGAACATGTGTCTCGTGTCTAAATCAACTCAATCACCTCTCAACATTTTTTCACTCGATCAGTTCAACATCTATTATGCGTCTATTTCTTATTCAGTCTCTCCCTTCACATTTACTCAACTTCAGTCTCTTATCTCATCACCTGACATCTTACCCTTATCTTATCCTTTAACTTCCTTTCACTTTGCCCCTGTCACCTCACATAAAGTCCTGTCTACTTTATCCAGAGCCACCTCCAAGGCTACAGGCCACGATGGAATTTCTATTCCAATGCTAAAACTTATAGCTGCTCAATTAGCACCCCATTTGGCGGAATTATTTAATTTGTCTCTCTCTACTAGAGCCTTTCCGGAGCCTTGCACCAGGTCTCTCCTTTTTCCTCTGACAAAGTCGAGCAGGGTGAACTCGCCGTCTGACACTAGGCCCATTGCAAAACTCTGTGAAGTCTCCAAAATTTTAGAAAAGTTAGTTCACGAACAACTTACAGAGTGTCTTAATAGTAATATTTTAATTATTGAGAGACAAGCAGGATTCCACCGGGGGTATAGTACTAAGACGGCTCTGATTGGTGTCTTAGATGATATTAGGAGAGCCATAGACAAACGCATGATCACCATTCTCATTCTGTTTGATTTTTCAAAAGCGTTCGATTCGGTGCTACATGATTTATTACTTCGTAAATTACGCTCTTTGGGTTGTTCCGATACGGTTATCACCTGGTTCTACCATTACCTAGTTGGCCGCACTCAAGCGGTGGTGGATGAACTGGGGGCAGGCTCGACTTGGTTCGACACGTCTAGGGGGGTTCCACAGGGCAGTGTCCTGGGTCAACTGTTATTTTCTATTTTTATTAACGACCTTTCGCGTGTTTTAAGACATTCAGACTACATGATTTTCGCGGATGACACCCAGATCTATCACTCCTTCTATCCAGCCGATCTCGCTCAGGGCGTTCAGAAAATTTCGGAAGATGCAAAAGCGGTGGATAACTGGACGAGGTTGAATGGATTAAATTTGAACGTGAAAAAGACGAAGGTAATGATCCTGGGCAGTCAGGCCTACATTTCGCGCATTGACTTGAATACTGCCCCGAAGGTTTCAATAGGAAATAATTTCCTTAATTATGAGTCTGAAGTCAAATCACTGGGCCTCTGGATTACACTTACCCTGAACTGGTCGCGTCAGGTCGCGTCAGTATCTCAGCGAGTTCATGGAGTTCTTCACTCCTTAAGATTCTGATTTTCCACTTCGATTACGCATGCGCGCTTTTTCATGACTTAGATGCTACCAGAAATTTAAAACTTTAATGTTTATTAAATGCTTGCGTACGTTATGTGTGGGGAAATATTCCGTGGCGAGAACATGTGACGCCTTATCGTCTTAAGCTAGCTTGGCTGTTGCTCGAGCTTAGGAGATCCCTTTTCATCGCTACTTGTGCCTATAACATCATCTCGCATAAATCCCTTCCTACATTGCCCGCCACTTCATTCTTCGCGACGCTTCATTTCTATCCCCTTCCCCCTAGAACTGAAGCCCTAAATAATTCCTTCATAATCACTGCCTCTCGCCTCATAAATTACCTCCCTTTCATCAATTTTGATCCTCTCCTTTTTGGTTCCTTTAAATCATCCCTCTCATCATATCTCTCTGAGCTCGATCGACAGGCTTGGGAAGAAAGAATTAGAAACGAGGGAATTATCTGCCCTCCCTTGCCAGATCTCTAAGCGCGTAACTAATTTTTGTAAATGAATTTGTATTTTGCACCGACTTTTTCGTATTTCATTGTATTTTATTTGCGTTTGAAGTGTTATTCACTCTAGTATTTTATTTTATTTTATATTCTTGTATTTTTTGCGCTGCACTATGCACTATACTGTTTTTATTTTTAATGTTATTTTTATTGTTTTTGTAATATATCGTTATTTATTTTATTCTTGTTAGTAACTTTTGTTTATTTATTATTCTGTAAATTTCTGTATCTCTGCGCTGATTTATACTATGTGTATACGGGGTTTCACCCCATTTTACCCAATAAAATCAATCAATCAATCAATCAATCAATCTCTCTATCTCTCTCTCTTGCTAACTTCTATTGCTAACCTCCCCCACTTTGCGAAAGTTTTTAACCGGTTGATCTCTCGTCAGATAACTTCTTATCTTGAAAATAGTCGTCCACGTAATATGTTTAAGGAGAATAGGGCTTTGTCGATTTTGGTGAACAAACCATGTAATTACTTATTTGGCGACGTTTCTATGAATATCCTCCATCCTCATCAGGCTATACCTTTATTGATAATATCAATCAAAAAAATTTTTAGTACACATTTTTTCTTACATATTATTAGTTTATAACAATATTATGACAGTGTTGCAATTACTTACTATTTCGTCATTCGTATAATAATATAATCATGTATATAATCAATACCATCTTTGATGCATCACAATATAATTAAAAACAAAGTAAGCATAAATTAATAATAAATAAATAAATAAATCCCTGCGCAAAGATTGAGGTTATAAGTGATCTATACCTCTGTATTATTATTTTGTCCATAATCAACATTAATCTGTTCAACTTGAATAAATTAAATAAATAAATAAATAAGGAGCACCACAAAATAAATTAACATACAATAACACATATTTAGCCAAAAGGCAGTAAAATTATTAAAATAAGAAAAAGAATTGGTATCACAGACGGTTAATAATAAGGAATAATTCAAAATCTCTCACTTCGAGTCTTTAGAGACACCTGTATAATTAATCAAAATTAGATCACCACACAGTCATCCCGACCCTCCGCGGGAAACTTTGAATCTCCAAATTATACGAATAAATTAGAAACATCACAATGGCTAGAAATATCTAATTATAAATTATTTAGGAATTATAACAGTACGTCACAAATTTAATACTAGAATTATTTATTCATAAAATTATCAAATTATATGTTTAATAATTTAAAACTGGATTGAATATTTATTTCAGTTTGAAAGAATTGACCGATAAGTAATATTTATATTTTAAGAAATTTATAAATTATCAATATTAAAATTATTTAACCTCAGAAAACTTTTTTCTATGCAATTTCTATGCAAAAAATATATATATTTTGAATTTACCGCGTCATGCATCTTTATATTGTCTTTCGCGCACTTCATCTAGCGCATGATCCACGTGCAACTAAATCAATAGCTTAATTAAAACATTTGACAAACATATTTTGAGGTTATGTTGTAAAAGAAAGAAAGATATTTATCCCAATTTTGATTTTAGTTTAATATTGTTAATAATGCTATTTTAATGGAGACTAAGATTCTTTGTGTCATCTTTAATGTTAATCGCATTATGTTGTGACTTAATATGTATCATTTCTGATACAAGCCTTCTATGCCATTCGTTTCAGTGTCTAGTATTTTTACGTTATTGAAGTCAAAGCATGATCGGATGTGAACATATGATTATTTATCACATAGTGCGATCTGGCTTATTTACATTATAGCATTTAATATTTATAATTTATAAATTTCATAAAATATAAATATTATTACCGGTCAATTCTATTTAAAATAATATTCAATGCAGTTTTTAAATTATTAAACATATAATTTGATAATTTATGAATAAATAATTCTAGTATTAAATTTTTGACGTATTGTTATAATTCCTTCTTTTCCTAAATGTGTGTTAATTTTTAATTATATTGCGATGCATCAGAGATGCTATTGATTATATACATGATTATATCATTATACAGTCATCCCGACCCTCCGCGGGAAACTTTGAATCTCCAAATTATACGAATAAATTAGAAACATCACAATGGCTAGAAATATCTAATTATAAATTATTTAGGAATTATAACAGTACGTCACAAATTTAATACTAGAATTATTTATTCATAAAATTATCAAATTATATGTTTAATAATTTAAAACTGGATTGAATATTTATTTCAGTTTGAAAGAATTGACCGATAAGTAATATTTATATTTTAAGAAATTTATAAATTATCAATATTAAAATTATTTAACCTCAGAAAACTTTTTTCTATGCAATTTCTATGCAAAAAATATATATATTTTGAATTTACCGCGTCATGCATCTTTATATTGTCTTTCGCGCACTTCATCTAGCGCATGATCCACGTGCAACTAAATCAATAGCTTAATTAAAACATTTGACAAACATATTTTGAGGTTATGTTGTAAAAGAAAGAAAGATATTTATCCCAATTTTGATTTTAGTTTAATATTGTTAATAATGCTATTTTAATGGAGACTAAGATTCTTTGTGTCATCTTTAATGTTAATCGCATTATGTTGTGACTTAATATGTATCATTTCTGATACAAGCCTTCTATGCCAATTCTTTTCAGTGTCTAGTATTTTTACGTTATTGAAGTCAAAAGCATGATCGTATGTGAACATATGATTATTTATCACATAGTGCGAATCTGGCTTATTTACATTATAGCATTTAATATTTATAATTTATAAATTTCATAAAATATAAATATTATTTACCGGTCAATTCTATTTAAAATAAATATTCAATGCAGTTTTAAATTATTAAACATATAATTTGATAATTTTATGAATAAATAATTCTAGTATTAAATTTTTGACGTATTGTTATAATTCCTTCTTTTCCTAAATGTGTGTTATTGTATGTTAATTTATTTTGTGCTGCTCCTTATTTATTTATTTAATTTATTCAATTTTAACAATTTAATGTTGATTATGGACAAAATAATAATAGAAAGGTATAGATCACTCATAACTTCAATCTTTGTGCAGGGATTTATTTATTTATTTATTATTAATTTATGCTTACTTTGTTTTTAATTATATTGCGATGCATCAGAGATGCTATTGATTATATACATGATTATATCATTATACGAATGACGAAATAGTAAGTAATTGCAATACTGCCATAATTTTGTTATAAACTAATAATATGTAAGAAAAAATGTGTACTAAAAATTTTTTTGATTGATATTATCAATAAAGGTTTAGCCTGATGAGGATGGAGGATATCCATCGAAACGTCGCCAAATAAGTAATTACATGGTTTGTTCACCAAAATCGACAAAACTCTATTCTCCTTAAATATACTTCGTCTTATGTTGATACTACCTATGGTGTACCTCAAGGTTCAACATCAGGCCCTATCATTTTCTTAACCTTCATCAATTCGTTACTCAATGTACTATTATTTACCCATGGGATGCTGTTCGCTGATGATTTTCAGGTATACATTCATGCTAAGCCTAGCGATTGTAATATTGCAATTCATTAATTAAATCAGGATAGTGAAAGAGTAGCTATTTGGCCAAAACTCATGATTTCGACTTCAATTTAATAAAACTAAAGCTACATTGATAGGGTCTACTCAACAATTACGGCTTATTAATAGGGACATGCTTCATCCTATTGTTATTGACCAACGTGAAATTCAACTAGTGAGTTCGGTTTGCAATTTAGGCCTTATTATCAACAAAAATTTACAATGGAATTACCATGTTTCTAACATCGTATCCCGAGTCCACGGAGTCTTCTATAAATTGCGTAATAAAGGTAATGTTCTTTCTTTCACCATTAGGAAGAAACTAGTATCTTCACTTATTCTTCCCGACCTGGATTACATCTGTATTGTTTATAGTAATTTGCCTGAATATTTAAATCTGAAACTTCAACCTCTGCTTAATACTTGTGTACGATATATTTTTAGGCTAAAGAAAGACACCAGACTCCAGCCATGTTACCAAAAAATATTATGTTTGTCTATGGAAGATAGGAGATTGTATTTTCTTGGGTTGTTAACATATCAGGTGTTAACTACAAATAAACCTGATTACTTACTAGCGTTATTACCACCTCCTAACAGTGAGTTAAATACTCTTGTTTTGAGAGCCCCCTAGCTGCTACTTCCATTTACCAAAACACTTTTACAATTCAGGCCGTGAACCAATGCCAGATTTTGAATATATTAAGACGACAGCTCCTTTCGCAGCAGGCCATGATGCCATAAATGTTATTCTCCAAATTTCAAACAGGCAGACAGACGTGAAGAGATTTCGGAGAAGAAATCTGGAAGAGATAAACCTACATAGCCTCGCCTCCACATTCACTTCATTTATCACTTCTTTTTCTTCATCGCTCTCTATCATTCAGCCCAGGCTACCTTGGCCTGACCAGTCGATTTCTACGGATATGTCTTCTATAAATTGTCTATCTGGTCCGCTTTCACTCTTGGCCCACTCATCCCATACACATCATAGCACTATTTCGTCCTCATTATCATGTATATGTAAATCAATTCTTTTCACATTTGATACGTTAACACCCTTAAAATATCACTTCATTAAAACTAAGCATAAGGCATGGATTTCTCCGGACATTAAAGTGAACATAAAAGCCAGAAACGCAGCCTTTAGTAAATTTCGTAATTCAGGCTCCATTGACGATTACAACACTTATAGAGATCTTCGAAACCGTGCTTCTAATGCTATAAACTCTAGAAAATTCCATTGATGTTAGGAGAGCCATTGACGCCAGAAAGATAACGATCCTTGTCCTGTTTGACTTCTGCATAGCCTTTGACACTGTTCCCCGCGATAAACTTATCCACAAGCTGAGTAAAATTGGTTGCTCCGACACTGTTTTAAACTGGTTCTATCGATATCTTGTAGGCCGCATGCAGGCTGTGAAGACTGAGTCTGGTGAGCTGTGGGACTGGCTCGGGATAAATGCGGGAGTGCCTCAAGGCGTTAAATAAGTCATTTGTCATTACTTCATCCCAGATCATAAAAGATCATTCTTTAACTACCTGTTTGGACTCGACCAAACTGCCTGGTCTACCAGAATGTTAAATGAGAGCATATCCGTACGATCAATCCCCCACCTCGATCATGGAATTACGTAAGTGTTTTTTTAACTGTAGATTGTTAACCATTTTATTTCTGAATTTCAAGTATTTGTTATCTTATATATTTATTTATTTATTTTATCTTTTTATGTTTTTATTTATATATCTATTTAGTTAATTTTAATCGCTTACTTTTTAATATTCTATTTTTACTTTGTATTGCGTTTAACGCTTATGTATCTTAATTTTATGCGCGTTGTTAATTAGTTTTAAGTCGTTAAATTCAAACTTGTAATCATTTTGTTAATGCGTACTGTGTCATCAAATGTTTATACTATTTGAAGTGCCTACGGAGTTTCTATCTCAAAGGCCAAATAAACGTATTCATTCATTCTCTCTCTCTCTCTCTCTCTCTCTCTGTCTCTCTCTTCCGGTGAGTACAAGTCAGCTTATTTTTGCTCCGTCTTCACATAAACTTGTAGCTCACACAGCTGCCTCGAGTTTGTTACAGTGGATGTGGAAAGGACTCTCACCGACTGCAGCGTCTATTTTTACAAATAGTCTTGTTTTGCTGCAGCCGGCAGTCCAATAAATTGTTATTTTGCAAACCATCAATTTTGGAGGTTAGCTGCGAGAGGGAATTCGCGACTCTACGGGGAGCAGTTCTCGCAACCTAAGACGGCTTTCGCAATATAGTTGCTCATTTACCTGCGACCTTCACCGGCAGACGTCGATTGGCAACAATGGCATCACGCGGCTGCTTCGTATGTGGCGGACGTCTCACAAGGAAGGACTATACCGAGGTTTGTCCGGTGTGTAGTAAAATCTCCCACTCCCACTGTGTAGATGTTCCGTCGGGCTCTTCCGAGCGCCGCTGTTGCGAGTTGGTGAAAGTCAAAGCGCTAGTCGTGGCTCCCACTGATGTGAGGGCGCCACCGCCTGGGTTGCCACGACAAGCTAAGGAGATCTGCGCTACCGAGCCATTTGCCACGCCCATACCGACTCCTTTCACTGCCAAGCGCGTGGCCTCGCCTCCGTCGCCATCATCGTCGCAGGTTGCTAAGCAACCTCGCGGCGCCACGCCCAATGAGTGCCACTCCGGCCTACCCGCGCAGTCGACCGTTGCCGTTGATATGGCCGCGTTTCTCTCCGAGTTCGCAAGCCGCTTAGAGTCGAAACTTGACAATTCGGTCTCGTGCATCAAGTCATCGGTTCAAGGTTTGGCAAACGAGATTCGGGAACTTAATTCCCGAGTCTCACTATTGGAGGCCGAGACGGAAGAAAATATTCGGGTATTTCGAGTCGTCTGGGCGCCTTAGAGAGCGCGAATGATGTTTTACGTGCTCAAATTGATGCGGTGAAGAATAATCGCTCGGGGAGTACCACGGAGCCGGTCAACGACACCTGCGAGATTTTGTTACTCGGTATTCCGGCTGATTTAGAGATATCAGAGGGAGAGGCCGTGGAAAAGATTCTTTCGATTATTAAACTTCCCCGGGCTAACTCGCACATAGTTGAAACCAGGCCATGGCTCGCCCGAAATAGAACTAATAGTCAGTTCGAACATGCGACAATATCGTCAAGCAGAATCAACGCCGGTAACGGTATCGTGATTAGATTTTCCTCTCCCTCTATCAGGGATCTCATTCTTGAGAGAGCGCGTCTTTTGAAAGGAGTTACGGCGGATTCTCTCTTCGGTGCGGGTGGCACGACCTCAATATTTCTACGTGCGTTATGGCCCAAACAACTACACGTACTACTGTCAAAGGCTATTCGTCGCTCTACTGACTTAGGCTATGCAAGGCCTATAGTCAAAAATCTTAATGTTTATATGCGAAAAACGAAGGGAGGGCAGCTTCTTCCCATACATAACGGATCGGACATCCTTAATCTCCCGTCCTCTAGTCCCTCACCGTCGAAATGAGGGTCGGCTGGCCAGGCTTCATCTCTCACTAACACTACATTTTCCATCTTTCATGTTAACATCAGCCGTTTAAAAACTCATTTCTCATCCGTTGAATCATTAATTGCACCTTCAAATCACGATATCATTTCCTTTTCTGAGACTTTTCCACAAAGATTACGACTCCTCCGATATACTGGGCCTTCCAAACTACACACTATATAGATTGGATCGGGTTGGAAAGGAAGGGGGGTGTTGCGGCTTACATTAAGAATAACCTTGATGTTAAGTTAGTCGCCCACTCGGACCCTGTTTTTTCCAACTCTCCCGAGTTTATGATTTTTCAGATTTATGGTTGCTCCAGTTCGATACTCTTTTGTGTGGTCTGCCGAAGGCCCACAGCGGCGTACCCATTCGAATTTTTTAACTCTGTATCAAAGTTTTTGCATACATGCGATCAAGTAATAATCACCGGCGACTTTAATATCAATATGGGCAAAAAGGATGGGTCGTCTGCTATGTTGGAGTCCTACTTAGAGTCATTAGACCTTTCTCTAATCGAATCAGAACCCACTCATCATACTCACACAGCTAATATCTCATCACACACATGGCTCGATTTATTTATTGTTCGAAACCCTCTGCCAATTTATAAATATACGAAATCTCTCGTGCCCTTTGCAGCAGGGCATGACTACATCATTCTCGAAATAGTCCTTAGTAAACCTCTGCTGAAACCAAAAAGGTTCTGGTTGCGCAAACTTGCGTTGATCGATCTGTCGGAGGCAGCTGCAATATTTTCGGATAATTTTGATCGAGCTTCATCTCATCTTAACACCTCTATCACGTCATCTTATCAATCATCTACTCACTTGTCGTATACCTCGCCTGGCCGCGCATTCATTCCTTCTCTATCTCCCTCAAACTCTTTGTTTCAGTCTAATCCGTTATCACTCTCTGAGTCACCTATCATTATAAATGACCTCCTCTCCAACCTTGTCACTTCCATTTTATCTACATTCGATTCCCTAGCACCAGCAAAACTCACCACCATTAAATACTCTAATAAACCATGGATCACTCCACTCATTAAACAAAACATTAAGGCTCGGAACATGGCGTACAAGAGGTACTTGACCACGGGCCTGAGCTCTGACTACCACATTTACAAAGACCTTCGTAGTCTGGTTAAAAACTCTATAGACTCGAGTAAATTTACCTTCTATAACCAGAAAATAAAGTCTGCAGCCGATTCCTCAGGTCTGTGGAGGGAGCTCAGGAACATGGGTCTTGTAACTAAACCAGCTCAGTCACCCCTTGGTCTATTTTCACTCGATCAACTTAATAATCATTACGCCTCCATCTCATACTCACCCTCTCACTTCACTTTGGCTCATCTTCAGTCACTCATCGCATATCAGGACATCTTACCCTCTAATTATCCCTCAACTTCCTTTAGTTTCGTTCCTGTCACTCTTCATAAGGTGCTTTCCACCATATCCAGGGCATCCTCCAAGGCTATAGGCTGCGACGGGATCTCTGTTCCCATGCTAAAGTGCCTGGCACCCCAGATAGCTCCGCACCTGGCTGACCTGTTTAATTCCTCTCTCTCAACAGGTTTCTTCCCAGAGCCCTGGACTAAATCCTTACTTTTTCCTCTGACTAAGTCGAGCAGGGTGATCTTGCCGTCTGATACCAGGCCCATTGCTAAGCTCTGCGAAATCTCCAAAATTTTAGAGAAGCTTGTCCACGAACAACTTACAGATTTTATTAATTCTAATAACTTAATTATTGAGAGACAAGCGGGCTTTCGCCGGGGGCACAATACCCAGACGGCACTAATTGGTGTTTTGGATGATGTTAGAAGAGCGATTGACAAACGCATGATTACCATCCTCATCCTGTTCGACTTTTCCAAGGCGTTCGATTCGGTGCCGCACGATATTATGCTCCGTAAACTGCGGGCGCTGGGGTGTTCGGACGTAGTGTTAACCTGGTTCTTTCACTACCTTGTGGGCCGTTCGCAGGCAGTGGTGGACGAGCTGGGGAATACCTCGGCCTGGCTTGACGCATCCAGGGGGGTTCCACGGGGCAGTGTCCTAGGCCCTCTTTTGTTTTCAATTTTTATCAATGACCTACCGAGTGTTCTAAGGCATTCTAACCATATGATTTACCATATTCTAACCATATACTTTTGGGCTTACCGTTAAATTCTAAGAAAAATGATCTCACTCTCCCTGAAAAAATTCTTAACGTCATGAATTTGCCGCTTATAAATTCGCAAATTATAGAGATTCGTCCGTGGATTCCGCGTTCTAAAAGTGTGGCTAATACCTCAAATACTCATGGTGATCCTGGTGATGCCTCAGCAGTGTCTGCTGGCCCTACGTTTTCGAGAGGAGTAGTTTTTAAAGATACTTCGCCTTCAGTGCGCGATACTATAGTTGAGAAGTCTTTTTTTATTGAAGGGGAAAAGAACTTTAGGTGTTCTTGGAGAGGAAAACGAATCATCGTTATTTATCAGACCGCTTTGGCCAAAGGCAATACATGCCCTTTGGTAAGTAGCTGTGCGTAAAGTGAAAGAACTGGGATACTTACGACCAATAGTTCTAAATTTAATCGTTTATTTAAGAAAAGAGAAGAGGGGATCTTTGATTCGCATAAATGCAGAAGCTGACCTCCTCTCCCTTCCTCCTAATCCTGGGCGTCCTTCGCAATGAGGGGACATTGATGAGGCAAAAAATTTGTTTTCTATTATTCATATCAATATAAATAGACTTAAAACTTATTTTAGTTCTCTAGAAGCATTAGATTTTCCCCAGACCCACGATGTGATTGCACTTACTGAAACATTTTTGAAGGAATCGGATGCCTCGGATGTCGTTAAGTTACCGGGTTATACGTTACATAGACTTGATCGATTGGGTAAAGAAGGTGGTGGTATAGCTGCGTATGTTAGAAGCGAATATAAAGTAGTTACGTTGGCATATTCTGATAGGCAGTTCTCAAACTCACCGGAATACCTGTTATTAAATATTGTAGGTAAATTTTCGTCGTTGGTTTTGGGAGTTGTCTACAGAAGGCCAACGGCAGCTTATCCTTCAAAATTGATTGATGTATTGTAGGATTTACTTCCGTCGCATGGCCATGCTGTTATTACGGGTGATTTTAACATTGACATGAAATCAGTGGACGGTGCGGCGGACATGATGAGGGCAAACATATCAGCTCTAAACCTTATCCTTATTGACTTGGAACCAACTTATCATGCGGTTACATCAGTGGGTACATCTCACACATGGCTTGATCTTTTTCTTCTTCGTGAGCCAGTACCTCATTTCAAATTTGTGAAGTCATCGGTTCAAATTGTTAGACAGCCAACGGCGGTGAGGAGGTATTGGGCACGAAATTGGGGGGGGGGCGGTCAACCGTGGTGATCTCGATTCTGTTTTTAGCAATATTTTTAATACTGGTTGGTCTTTTCGTTGTCTACATAGTGGATTTTCAACCTCTAGTCAAAGTGTTTCGCCTGACCAGCAATCAGATGTATTTAGTCCGTTGTTGTTTTTAGATATAAATTCAAATCTAATTAATGGGGTTCCATAATTAAATATTGATAAGTAATTAATAAAAAGTATAATGGTATGTGAAAAAATAAGAGAAGAGGCGCCATCGTTTATCGATAATCTAACTGTGTGCTGATTTTAGATTAAAATATTATTGCGTTTTCGAGAAAAGTCTTACTAAAAATATCAAATCTTTTCACCTCGTTGAGGTTAGGTTCACATTTTTGGTAAGACTTTTCTCAAAAACGCAATATAATTTTAATCTGAAATTCAGCACACAGTTAGATTATCAATAAACGAAAGCGGCTCTTCTCTTATTTTTTCACATACTGTTTTATTTACAAATTTATTACTGATAATCGCGATTGCCGATAAGGTACAGAGGATAAATATTGTCTATGACACCCCGTTAATAAATCTAATAATAAATGTAGTTCTCATAATGTCATCTCTCACAATGAAAATTCGTTAATTTCACATAGTATGTCATCATCTAATTTATTCGCCATCTCAACAAATTAATATAGCATGTCATCACCTAATTTATTTTCCATTTCAACTAATTCGCATACTTCTCATAATTTTCATCCAGCTAACATATCCTCATTACCATTTTCGCATTCATGTGTTTCGGCTTACGATGATAGATCTCAGTCTATCTCGTTGCTGATTTCTCATCTTTCGGCGTCCGCCCTCTCCACATTTGATGACCTAGCACCTTGTAAGCTAGTAATTATTGCGAATAAGTATAAGCCATGGGTTGCAAGTGAGATCAGGAATCTGATTAAATCTAGAAACTCGGCTTTTAAGATTTTTCAAGTCTCACGACAAATTGATGGTTATGAGAGGTACAAGATTTTAAGAAATAGAGTATCTAGCATGCTTGATAGCAACAAATTCAAATATCTTTCTGATAAACTGTTGAATGCTACAGATCCTAGGGCTACATGGAGAGAGCTGAAAGGCTTGAGATTGGGCTCTAATTTGGGTTTATCACCATTAGAATTTTTTACCTCTCTTGAATGATAATGATTGTATTAGTCCTGCCAGATTTGAGTTTGACGCTATCCATCCTCGAGGAGTTCAGTGTGTTCTCGGTAGAGCTAAGTCGAGGACTGTGAGGACAGATGGGTTATCAATAAAAATGCTAAAACGTTTAGAACCGCAAATATTCCGCACTTAGTTGAGGTTTTCAATAAGTTATTAATGATTGGTTTTTTCCCGGAATGTTGGAAGCGAACCTTACTGTTTCCGCTGGCGAAGTCGAGCGTGATTCGGCCATGCTCTGATACTAGACCGATAGCCAAACTCAGCGAGATTTCGAAACTTTTGGAACGATTAGTTCATTTTCAGTTGTCGACTTATTTGGAAAACTATCAATTGTAAAATCCAAGACAAGCGGGTTTTCGCAAAGGCCATAACACGCAGACGGCACTTTTAGGGGTCCTGGATGATATTAGAAGGGCTATAGATTCCCGCATGATAACAGTCTTGGTTCTGTTCGACTTCTCTAAAGCGTTTGATTATGTGCCACATGGGGCGCTTCTGCTTAAACTGCGTAGCTTGGGTTGCACTGACACTGTATTGAGATGGTTTTATCATTATTTAGCAAGTCGTACGCAGGCGGTTGTGGATGATTTGGGCGGTTGTTCGGACTGGCTTGGGGTGAATTCAGGAGTGCCGCAAGGTAGTGTACTGGGTCCGTTATTATTCTCTATTTTCAAAAATAATTTACTTTGATGTGTTTCAATTTTTGAGATGGGTGTACATCGAATTACACTGGATGTGGGCTGTATCAAATGGTCTTGCTCTAAATTTAAACAAAGCAAAGGTAATGATCCTGGGTAGTCAGGCATATGTTTGGAGAGTGGATCTGGCCGCTGTTCCTCGGATTAAGTTGTTAAATGCCCATTTGGATTATGAGAACGAGGTTAAATCGTTGGATGTTTGGTTGTCGCACACCCTGGGGGGTCAAAGCAAGTGTTGTTAAAATCGCAGTGGGTCCACGGGGTCTTCAGTTCTTTGCGGTTCCATAGGAGAGCATTCTCTCAGAGCACTACAAAATATGTTGTGGAGACGCTTATAATGCCTCACTTGGACTATGCATGTGCTGTTTATAACGATCTAGATCAGGTGCGAAACCTAAGATTTTAACGACTCCTCATTGCGTGTGTATGATTTCTATGGGGAACTCTGCGTAGACGTGATCATGTAACACTGTATAGATTACATTTGCGATGGCTGTCAGTTGAGTCTAGTCTAGTCTTTGTATTTCATTGGATCACTAGCTTGTAGTGTTATTGCTCGAAATTCACCTTATTATCTTGCTGAACATTTCATTAAAATCGACCACTCAGCAGATCATTTTCGCTATCCTTCTCGACTTCCTCCTAAACCCTTAACCTATCTTCCTCCACGTACAGAATCCTTAAATAAATCTTCTGTTATAACAGCCTCTTAATTGTTAAACTCTTTCCAGTTCAACTCATTCATTCCATTTGACCCATCGCACATTGATCATTTCAAATCATCTTTATTTGAACATTTATTTAGACTCAACTGTTCAGCCTGGGATGATGGAGTTGTGGGTGAAAACCTCATCCGTCCTCAGATTGTTTAATTGTAGGCCGTTTTTATGCTGCGTAATATTTGTACTTATTGTTTTATTATTTTTTCTGCGATTTATTACTGTTTTATCCCGCGCATGCGTTTTTCTCTGCTCTTACTTATTTAATTTTTATATCCTAGCTTTATTGTTATTTTTATATCTTTGCGTTTTGTTCAAAGCGATGAACGTTTTTACTTCTTGTTATTGCGCTAATTTTGTTACTTTTATTTTATGTTATTGTATTTAATTTTTAACAATATTATGTAATAGTGTGTTAACGGGGTTTTCTACCCCTATAAGCCCAATAAAGTTTTATCTATCTCTCTCTCTCTCTCTCTTTGTGAAAAGTTAAGATATTACAGCTTCTCTGACTCAGAGAAAGTCAAGTGGATTTCCTCGTATCTGACTGGTAGGTCACAGTTTGTTGTATCGGCCAATGGAGAGTCTTCTGCTACTCTTCACAGAGTCCAAGGCGTGGCCCAGGGGTCAATATTGGGACCTCAACTATTTTTGTTATTTATAGACGTATATTTTGTCATCCACGCAAATTTTATTCCAAACTAAGGTTTCTCGATCTTGGTGAATAAACCATACATTTAATTAGATGGCGACGTTTCGATGACTTTTCGTCATCCTCTTCAGGCTATCACCAAGGTAGATGGGATGCTAGTATGCTGGCCGACTACTGCTGGATGTTGAAAAAAGATTGTGAAACTACTAGGAAAAAACGTAAAAGGAAACCTTTGCACCGTTCATTTGATGAGAAACGTGTAAGGTATAGTAAGAAAAAATAAATGGCATTAAGTTTGGTTTGTTTTACAAGAATTTTGTCGATTTTACCTTCAAATAACCTTCACTATGAGGTGATGGAGTCAAACGGACCACGGATTCGGATTCGGCGACCCCAAAAACATATATGTATACTGTTAAACCTTGGTTGCCGTTAATTTTGTAAATTTGACCTTGACCTGACCTTGACCCTGAGGGGATGGGGTCAAATGGACCACGGATTCGGAATCAGCGACCTCAAAAACATACATGTATACTGTTAAACCTTGGTTGCCGTTAATTTTGTACATTTGACCTTGACCTGACCTTGACTTTGAGGCGATGGGGTCAAACGGACCACGGATTCGGATTCGGCGACCCCAAAAACATATATGTATACTGTTAAACCTTGGTTGTCTTAATTTTGTAAATTTGACCTTGACCTGACCTTGACCCTGAGGGGATGGGGTCAAATGGACCACGGATTCGGAATCAGCGACCTCAAAAACATACATGTATACTGTTAAACCTTGGTTGCCGTTAATTTTGTACATTTGACCTTGACCTGACCTTGACTTTGAGGCGATGGGGTCAAACGGACCACGGATTCGGATTCGGCGACCCCAAAAACATATATGTATACTGTTAAACCTTGGTTGTCTTAATTTTGTAAATTTGACCTTGACCTGACCTTAACCCTGAGGTGATGGGGTCAAATGGACCACGGATTCGGAATCAGCGACCTCAAAAACATAAGGTATACATGGTCAGGTCCGTGGGTTTTGACATTTTTTTTGTGTGGCTGTGTAATTATCCGGAAAAATTCATAAACCATAACGTTAAGAAAAGGTTGGACAAAATTAAATATTGTAGCAGTAGTAGTAATGCTGTGGACCAAAATAGTAAAAATAGAAAAAATGTTTTGGTACTTTAAAACTACCATTCGTACCTGGTTTCTATGAAAAGATAGAAAACACAATAAAACAACAATATATTCGACCGATTCCAACAATCTGTAACAGTCTTGACAATATCATTGTGAGGGGTAAAGAAAAATTAGAAAAAAATCTTGAGACTAATGTTGTATATAAAATAGACGGTAAAGATTGTAATGCAAGTTATGTTGGAGAAACTAATAGGTAATTGCAATGCTGAATTAAAGAACATAAATTCAATACCAAAAAAAGAGATTCTCAATTTGTTATTAATGACCATATGACTTTATTTAATCATTCTTTTAATTTTGATGATGTCTCAATTTTAGATATAGAAAGTAATTTGAATAAAAGACTGATAGCTGAAATGGTACATATTAAGTTGGAAGAAAAGGCGATAAATGTAAAAGATGACACAAAAAAACTTAGTCAACATACAATGGTATTGTCAGTAGGCTGAAAAAACAATTTTAATTGTGATGATTATTTTTTCTTTGTTTACAGTATTAATTCTAGTCAAATATTGTCACATAGTTTTGGTTAATTGAATTTTTTTGTAATAAGTACATTTTGTAAATAAAAATTTTTTTTTTTATATTTGACATAATTGATAATAAAAAACATATTTTTTTTTTAAATTGTTGACGTAATATAAATATTAAAAAAAATTTTTAATTTAATTGTTTACATGCATAATACATATAGAAACTTAATTTAGTGAAATTGACATATAATTTGAATTAAAAATCGCGCCTTTATATACAGGTAAAGTTAGTGTTATAACACATGACTATAGTTGTATATATATATATATAAACTGGCTGTGATTGAATGTAGTTTACCGTCTGTGATATTTTCTTCGTGACTGCTTTTGCTCTTTTTTTCGTGTTATTAATTTTTGTATGGTATTTCAATTTATTTAAGTATTTATTTTATTAGTAATGTTGAATTATGGAGCTTTTAAGGAGATAAAGGTAATCATCGCAACTATTCAGTTTCTGTGCATATAACAAAATAAAGTTCATTGGTTTTCATTATCCTTGTTTTTATTGTTAGTGCGACGACTCACAAGGAGAGGTCACACCCTCTGGAAAACGGATCCTTACCAAACTCTAGGATATAATTTCTACTATAAAATCATGCAGAAAGCCGGAGTTTTAGTGTCCAATGCCCATTTTTACGATAGATATAAGCAAATAATGAAAAATCTCCCCGAAGAAACCGTTGAGTTTGAACGCTTATAACTCAGAAATAATTAAAGATGTACGTATAAACTAAATTTTAAAAGAAAGCTGAGGTCGAGTAGATATGTTTTGAAAAAAAGGAAGATCAAATATTTTAATATGGTCAAAAGTTATGGGAGAAATAAGAATTAACCAAAAGTTTATCGAAAATTTAAAGTTACAATTTAATGATTTTTTTAGCCCAAAATTTCGTCTAATTCTTATTTCTCCCATAACTTTTGACCATATTAAAATATTTGAGCTTCCTTTTTTTGAAACGTATCTACTCGATCTCAGCTTTCTTTCAAAATTTAGTTTATTCGTACATCTTTAATTGTTTCTGAGTTATAAGCATTCAAACTCAACGGTTTTTTCGGCGAGATTTTTCATTATTTGCTTATATCTATCGTAAAAATGGGCATTGGACACTAAAACTCCGGCTTTCTGCATGATTTTATAGTAGAAATTATATCCTAGAGTTTGGTAAGGATCCGTTTTCCAGAGGGTGTGACCACTCCTTGTCAGTGATACTACGATTTAAAATGTTATCTTAAATACAGATTTCAATGACAAGTAGTAAGTAAAATGTTATAAACCAATAGGCTAAAAAATTAAATTAATAATTATTGTTAATTAATCAAATGTAAAGAGGATGACGAAAAGTCATCGAAACGTCGCTATCTAATTAAATGTATGGTTTATTCACCAAGATCGAGAAACCTTAGTTTGAAATATTTTTGTTATTTATTAACGATTTACCATCGTGTGTAGCAGATTGCTCGTACCATTTAGATGCCGACGACTTCACAATTTACGCTTACGGCCATTTCAATGACCTGTCTGCCGTAACACAAGGAGTCAATTCTATTTGCAACGAATTGCGCAGTGGGCTGCCGACAATGGATGTGCGATAAATACACGAATCTGGGATCCAGAAATCATAGCTGCCGTCTTAGGGAATTGACTCCTCCAAATATCTTATTTGATGGTGTAAAAATTGATATACGCCAAAATTTCATTGTGCTCTCTCACGTTTAAGAAAAGCCGGCAACTCACTTCCGGATAGTGCTAAGCTTAGTTTCTAAGGAGTTGGTTTTAAAACTATCGAGATGTAAAAATGCTGGACTTCATTTTATATCTGGGCGGACAAATTTGAGCATATTACTCCGGTCTACAATGAATTGAGGATTCTTTCGTACACTAAAAGAAGAGATTATCTCTGCTTGTGTTTACTTGCAAAGACGCTTGCTTCTGGTCAACCCGCATATCTTTTTGACCGATTTAAGTTTCGTGCGATCGACAGATATGGCTCTAAAAGAGGCTCCGAATTCGACTTAAACGTTGAACGCTCCAGCACCGACTGTTTTGCTAACTCTTTTTTAGTTGCCTCATATAAAATGTGGAACTTACTGCCGGAAGAGCTACGGCGACTTTTTGATAAACCATCTTTTAAGGTTGCTTTATTTAAATACTTTGTTACTGCGTAAAATAAATTGTTTATTCACATATCGACATGAATCGTGCAATATTTACTATTTTACATTATATTATACTATGTTTTACTTATATTTTACTTATATTTTATTTATATATGTAGTTGTAGTTTATTATATTATTTTATGCGAACTGTGATATTTACATATTGTAAAAATACTTACAGTTGAACTACATATTTATTTATTAACTTTATAAATTTAGAATTTTATTTCTTAACCCTTAAATTTTGTTATATTTCTTGTAAACTAAGGCGACGATCCCAAATGTATGTATTTTCATGTAATTTTATGTTGCGGCTATGTAGGACCTCGAGTCCTTTACTGCTCAATAAAGAACATTCAATTTCTTTCTCTCTCTCTCTCTCTCTTTTAATATAGACATGAATTCTAATAGTGCTGCAGCGTGTATGCTGAAAGGGAGTATGGAGGCACTAGGCCTCTTCCTTGTTCCATCTGAAGCGACACATCATGCGGTGACGTCGACGGGATCATCTCATACCTGGTTGGATCTTTTCCTAGTCCGTGAGCCGGTGCCTGAATTCGTATATAATAAGTCCAGCGCACCCTTCGCGGCGGGCCATGACGCAATTAACATCTCCCTTAAGATCGATAAACCGCAAGTGGGTGTTAAAAAGTTCTGGAGAAGGGACTGGGAGAAGATCAATCTACATCACCTTGCAACCACATTCACCTCATATTTGGATAAATTAATGATTTCGCCATTAACAACATCTCCGCCTGTCACTGATTCATCTTCACCTGCTCGGCCTGACCAGCCTGTCTTCACGGTTTCACTTTCATCAAATTCATTTTCATCAAATCCTTTTGATACACTTTCATCCTCATTATCTTTTTTATGTAGCACCATTACCTCGACATTTAATGACATCGCTCCAGTTAAACTTACCATAGTAAGGAATAAACATAAGCCTTGGGTCACGCGGGAGATTAGATCTGACATTAAGGCCAGAAATGCGGCATTCAGGCTGTTTCGTAGTTCGAAATCTCCCACGGATTACAATGCCTATAAAGTTTTGAGGAACCAGGTTAAAAATACCATTAACTCTAGTAAATTTCATTATCTACATTCTAAGCTTAATAATGAGAAGAATCCTGCTGAAGCTTGGAAATTCCTCAGAAACATGGGTCTTGGCTCAAAACCTAATTCATCGCCATTAAAACATTTTTCGGCTCATCAACTTAACACTTACTATGCTTCCATCTCTAACCACAAACCACCAATCACTATTCACTCTTTTGCGTCTATCCTATCTAATTTATGTCATCTCTCATCATTTCCTTCTTTCGCTTTTTCACCGGTGTCGGCCAAAGAAGTACAGCGGGTGATAGCTAGATCTTCTTCCAAGGCATCGGGTGTGGATGACATTTCTATCAGAATGTTAAAACTATTAGAACCGCAAATTACACTACCATTAACCGAACTCTTTAATGGTATGCTCTCAACTGGATGGTTCCCTGATTGCTGGAAGAGGGTTATTCTTTTCCCGTTGGCGAAGTCGAGTAAGATGGTTACATGCTCTGATACGAGACCGATCGCCAAACTCTGCGAGATGTCAAAGGTGTTGGAGAGATTGGTGCACGACCAGCTGGTTGAGTACCTTGAACGTAATAATTTGTTATCGACCAGACAAGCAGGTTTTAGAAGAGGTCATAGTACCCAATCAGCTCTTCTGGGGGTTTTGGATGATGTAAGACGAGCAATCGATTCTAGAATGATTACGATCCTAGTCTTGTTTGATTTCTCCAAGGCCTTTGACACAGTCCCTCATGATCAGCTTATTCAAAAGATGGGTGACATCGGTTGTTCGGATATCGTTCTCAACTGGTTCTACAGATATCTTGTGGGTCGCACGCAGGCCGTTGTGGATGAGGTTGGCATGCTGCCTGACTGGCTCGAGGTGAACGCAGGTGTGCCTCAGGGCAGTGTTCTAGGACCGGTCTTATTCTCCATCTTTATTAATGACCTACCTAAGGTTCTTAAGTTTAGTAATTATATGTTATTTGCCGATGACGCCCAGGTCTATCATTCGTTCTTTCCAGCGGATATTGAAAATGGTGTTCAACGCATATCTCAAGATGCTAACGCGATAGCCAAATGGGCATCAGACAACGGCCTCTCACTTAATGTAAAAAAGACGAAGGTAATGATCCTGGGTAGTCAGGCATTTATATCTCGTATTAACCTGAACACTGCTGCGAGAGTTAAATTGTGTGATAACTTTCTTGATTATGAAAATGTGGTAAAATCGTTGGGCCTTTTGATCACACCCACCCTCGACTGGTCAAAACAAGTCATGTCAATCTCCAGACGTGTTCACGGAGTGTTACACTCACTACGATATTATAATAAGGCACTTTCAATGAAACTTCGTAAGAATCTGGTGGAAGCTCTCATTTTTCCCCACTTCGACTACGCGTGTGCGGCCTACAATGACGTGGATCAGACCAGAAATCTAAAACTAAATAGGCTACTAAATGCTTGCGTGAGATTTGTATGGGGCAATTTAATGAGACGTGACCACATAACCCCGTTTAGACTGAGTTTGAAGTGGCTGTCGGTCGAGTCTAGACGCTCATACCTCATCGGTTCCCTGGCATTCAACATCATTGCTCATAAATCACCATCATACCTAGCAGATCATTTTACCTTACTCAACACCCCTGGTCATTTTCCTCGTTCCTCCTCCCGCCATCCCCCTAGGCCACTCATGTACCTTCCTCCACGCACTGAAGCCTTAAATAGATCTTTTGTCATCACCTCTACTCGCATCCTAAATCAATTTCCAACACTCACCTTCGATCCATCATTTTCTAACAATTTCAAGATCATTTTGCACAATCACCTGTTAGGGCTCGACCAGGCAGCCTGGTCTACGCGGGTCGCGAATGAAGGCATACCACAACGGGCCATCCCTCATCTAGATCTGAATGTCCAAGTCTAGTCTAGTTGGGCTTATATTCTAATTTTAAGTGTTCTAACTGATTATTGTTTCTTGTGATTATGTATTTATTTATTAATTGTGAATTTTGTTTATATTCTTTTCTTTTATATACTACGGTTTATTGCGAACGTTTGAATGTTACTTCCTTTATACTGAAACTTACTGCGATCGTTGGATAATGTATTATATTCTATTATTTATTATTTTTATTATTTTTCTTGTTATCTATTTTTAAGTTTTAATTCATTCATTTTATCTATTTATTTATTCATTTTCACCGAATTGTACATATATTTTATTTTTATTTTATTTTGTTTTACTTTACTTTATTTATTTTACTTTTTTATTCTACTACATCCAACTATTATTCCGTCCAAGCTGCGCATTTTATTTTATTTTGTAATTGAATTTTATATTGTTATTTAGTATTTAGTTTTAACGTTTTATCAATGTATTTGTTCGCTTTTAGTGCCTATGGGGTTTCTACCCCTTAAAGGCCCAATAAACATATCAATCAATCAATCAATCTCTCTCTCTCTCTCTCTCTGCCGCGGTGAGTACAAAGCTATCTGTCATTCTACTCCGATTTGCTTTTACTCAGTCACTCATCTAGTTGCCTCGAGTCTTTTTTAGTAAACGCCGTACAGATGCTTACTGACTGCAGTGTCTATTTTTATAAGTAGTTTAGCATTACTGCAGCCAGCTGTTCCCAAGTTTTCGATTCTTCAACAGTCACTAATTTGGAGGTTAGCTGTGAGCTTCGGAAAGAAAAGGCGGTTTGTTCCGGCAGTGTTCAGCGAGGGCAGGGTCACCAACTTTCGCACATAGGCTATTTCGCACACTACAAGGTCATCTCTAGTGGAGGCCTCTTCGCTACAAATGGCAACATCGCACGGCTGCTTCGTGTGCGGCGCTCGTCTGACACGAAAAGATTATACAGAGATCTGCGTACTTTGTAATAATCTCACACAGTCACATTGCTTTAAAGTCGCGCCAGGCTCTTCGAAGCGCCGCTCTTGTGCGCTGGCGAAATCCAAAGCGCTAGTCACGGCTCCTACTGAAGCGAGGGCGCCACCGCCTGGGCTGCCGCGACAAGCTAGCGTGTTGCCTCGCCCCCGTCGCTATCAACGTCCCAGGCTACCAAGCAACCTCGCGGCGTCACGCCTATACCGCCCAACCACGTTTCGCGCGACACCACTGCTGACACCAACGTGATGGCGAGTGCTCCATCACCGTGGGTGGAAGCTTTCCCGAGTAACCTACAACTGAGGATTCAGAGCGACATTAAATCGGTGGCGGAAAAAGAAGATCGGGTAGAGGGAAAACTGGACGAGATGAAGGCTGATATTCAAGCTCTCCACGCACGTGTCTACCAATTTGAAACGGCCACAGACGCACGCTTCGTCAACCTCGGGGAGCCTTGGAAGAGCTCGGGCTATGCAACGATTCAGCTGCTCCTCAAAATCTCACTTCCGTTGAGGCTATGAGTGATACGTGCGCGGTACTGGCTACGGGACTGCCTATAACGTCGACGCTGCCGGACATCAATGTTATTGGAAAAATACTTGAAATCATTACGTTGCCTTTGATGTCAAATCAAGTAATTGATGTTCGTACCTGGTCACCGCGATTGAAATCTGTTGCTGACGGCGAATTATCGGCTCCACCACGCAAACGAGGACTATTTTTCCGTTTATCATCTGCTGCAGCTAGAGACGTGGTGATCGAGAAAGCCTTTTTGCTAAAGGGACTAACAGCCCTTAAATATAAAACTAAATTTTCGGAGAAGGAGGTGAAAATTCTTTGTTTATTCGGTCGCCTTGGCCTAAACCAGTCTTTGACCTTTGGCAGGTGGCGGTCCATTGATGTAGGGAATTTGGCTATGCGAGGTCTGTGGTATTGAATTTAAATATTTGTGTGCGCAAGGTGAGAGATGGTCCTTTTAAACGTGTGACTTCCGAGGCTGACCTCAATAACCTGCTTCCTCTCTCAACTCACACCAAATGAGATAGGTCTGGTTGTGTCAACAACATTAAATCATCTAATACGTTCTCCATTTCCATACTAATATTAATCGCTTAAAGACTCATTTTTCTTCTATTAAAGCATTAGTTTTTCCAGAATCCTTCGATGTTATTGCTGTCACTGAAACCTTTCTTACTGTACACGATTCTTCTGAAATTCTCAAACTACCTGGTTATGCTCTACATCGGTTAGGTCATGTAGGTAAAGAGAGGGATGGTGTGGCGGCCTTTGTTCGCGAGGAGTTTGCCGTTAATGTCATAGCTCACTCTGACTCTGTCTTCTCGAATGCCCCCAAATTTCTCATCTTACGTTTGGTGAATAAGACGGTGGCGCTAGCGTTGGCAGTGGTCTATCGCAGGCCCTCACCTGCTTATACATTTGAATTGATATTCTTTCAGATATACTCCCTAATTGTAATCATGTCATTATCACAGGTGATTTCAATAATGACATGAAATCTTCTGGTGATGCAGCAAATATGTTGAGAGTCTAACAGCTCTGGGCCTCTTCCTTATTCCATCCGAACCGACACACCATGCGGTGACATCGGAAGGATCCTCCCATACTTGGTTAGATATTTTCCTAGTTCGTGAACCAGTATCTGATTTTGTTTATAATAAGTCAATTGCTCCCTTCGCGACGGGGCATGATGCTATTAGTATCTCTCTGACGATTACTAATACACAGGTTGGTGTTAAGAAATTCTGGAAAAGAGACCTGTAGAAGATCAACCTTCATCACCCTGCTACCACTTTTGCTGCATTCATGGATAAATCATCACATGTCTCATCACTCCCATCACCATCCATCATTGATTCGCCCTTATCTACTTGACCTGACCAGCCTACTCGTATTGACTTGGTATCATCTACTTATTTCGACACATTTTCTTCCTCCTTATCTAATCTTAGTAGTTCAATTCTCTCTACCTAAAACATCATAGCTCCATTACAATTTTTCATCATTAAAGTTAAGCATAAGCCATGGGTTACGCAGGAAATAAGAGCTAATATTAAGGTCACAAATGTTGAAAGAAGGATACTAGACTCCAGCCATATTACCATAAAATGTCATGGTTGTCTGTGGGAGATAGAAGATTGTATTTTCTTGGGTTGTTAACATATCAGTTCTTAACTACAAATAAACCTAATTACTTACTAGCGTTATTACCACCTAACAGTGAGGTGTGTGGCTCTGAGCGTGTTAAATACTCTTGTTTTGAACGCCCCCTAGCTACTACTTCCATTTACCAAAACTCTTTCACAATTCAGGCCATAGACTTCTGGGGATTCACTACCCATTGAATTACGCTTAAGCACTACAGAAAATTTTTTCAGAAATAGGTTATATAACTACGGAGTTAGTAAGAGCGTGTTATTATATTACTTAGTAAAAATAATTATTAATACTTATAATACATAAGATTTAATTACGTTACATTTTTTTTCATATTCTTTCTTTTTTTATGCGAAAGATCCAAGTTTTTTTCAACACCAGCTGGGTTCACCGCTATTTAATTCAAAAGCTACTTTCCCTTTCAACTCGAGATTTTCAAGCCAATGGGCTTTGCGTAGGATAGAAATATGAACCAGATTTTTTTAGATATGTCCTTTTTCCGACGATCTACAAACACGTCAAAGATTGCGACTCCAGCAGGACTGAGCAACACCACAGTTCGCTTTAATCGTGCGAAACTTTTTAAATAAACATTACAATGGCAGATGGATTAGACGAGGAGGTCCAGTTAACTGGGCTGCTTGTTTACCAGATCTAACGTCTCCAGATTTTTATTTATGGGGTTACTTAAACAATGTTGCTTTTCAAGAACGGCCAACAACTACAGCAGATATGCAGGATCGCATTCGTCCAACATGCGCGGCAATACCAAGAGAGATATTGCTCAGAACCGTTCCGCATTTTCAGAGGCGTTTAAATTTATGCCTTCAAGCAGTAAATTCCGAGAAATTTAGGTGGGGCTATTAAAATGGGCTTTAACCTTTACTTGAACTTAAAAGTTTAATAAATGACACAAATAAAAAGGCAGTTTAACCATTAAATTATAATGAAAATACAGGTTCCATGGCATTTGACCTTGAAATAACCTTTTGAAGATCACGGAAAAAATTTCAAAGTACCGTTTCGGACGTACAATTTTCCGCTCTTTCCAAATCCGGTATCAAAATAGGGGTCCTCATTTAAAAAAAAAAACAAAAAAAAGCACTCTGACCTTCAAATAACCTTGAAAATAAAGTCAAGGTCAAAACCAATCCGGCCAAAAAATGTCATCCATCGTCCTCTACAATTTTTCCCTGAACCATTTTTTCATACCTAGCGTAGATTCCGAGAAATTTGGGTGGGGCGATTAAAATGGGTCACCGTGTATATATATATATATATGTGGGTGGTTCTCTGTGACATCGAAGATGAAAAAAATAAATATTGCTATAACTGTGGGAATATGTTTTAGAGGTATCCAGTAGTTCTCCTGAATTTTTTCAGATTTTTTCGGGGCCATTATTTTAAGTTACAGAGAGTCAAAATTGACATTTTAGCACTTTTTTGCATTATATGCCCATTTTCATGAGTTTGTACAGCAGAAGATGCGTAGTTTAGAAAGTGCGAAAGAGAAGTTCGTATTAACTCTCTGTCAAGTGCTTCTGATTCTTTTAGATATTGTAGTCTACTTCAATTTTACGGTCTTCTGAAATCCGCATCTGAATCCCCATTACGCTACTTTAGTGCTGACTTTAACTCTTATTATGCTAGTATTGCATGTCCGCACTCTCGTTGTTAGTCAGAAATAGTTTGATATTAACTCGACTCTATTTTTCTTTAGCCTTGTTGATTATCCTGATATGTTCTTATCAATGAACATATGTTTGACAAAATTGAGGAGCCGTAGTGGTAACGGATTGTCTTGGTCTACCTTAAGGATATTTAGAAAAATCTGTAATTTTACCTTTATCTAAAAAGATTACTTCAGAATTCCCGACTGACACTTACGCAATAACTGAACTCACCTAACGAAGGTCTTTGATTCCTCTATTACTAAGCTGCTGGTTAGCTATTTGGAGTACTTGCTTTTGCTTTCACCATTCGAACGGGGTTTCGTAATGGTTTGAGTACACAATCTAATTTACTAAAAATTACTGATGACGTTCTATTTGGTTCGGAAAATGACATAATTATTTTTATGGTACTCTTGTGCGAGTCATATACGATTTGCGTTTACTTATATCGTATATGACTCGTACATAGCAGAAAGTTTCGTCGCGTATACATCTGTTTTGAAGTTTCCTTACTTACAATGAGGAAAAAGAAGCAAATATTGTAAATGGACTTACGACGAAAATATTACTGAATACGGAGTATTTTTAAATATTAGAAGGTATATTTAAAGAGATTAGGTTTTTTTTCTCGATTTTGATGAACAAACCATATATGTTTTTATTTGGCGACGTTTCGATGAATATCCTCCATTCTCATCAGGCTATTCCTTTATTAATAATATCAGGATAACAATATTTTTCAAAACATCTTATACATATTAGTAATTTTGTAGCAATTGTATTATAAATTATTTGCACTACTTACTATTTTGTCATTAGTATAAACGTAGAGAACGTATAATTAATAACATCTCTGACGCGTCGCACTATAATATGAAAACAAAAGTAAGCAAATTTATTAAAAACAAATATAATTTTGCGCAGAAATTGAGGTTGTGTGATCTATACTTTTCCATAGTAGTTAAGTCCATAATCAACATCCATTTTTAAGAAGTTAAATAAATTAAATAAATAAATTCAAAACAGCACAAAATAATTTAATACTGGTTTGTTCACCAAAAATCGATATTAAAAAATTTTCCTTTGAATCTACTGCGTGGATGATAATAAATTGATTATTAATATAAAATAATTATTATTACTATTATTATTTAACCATTGGAGCGTGTTGCCCTATACCGCGTGCATGATTTATTTATAAGCCGCGAAGATGCTGGTAAGGGTCGCCAGGAACACGTTTGCTGGGAAGCACGGTGTGGAGGATTCGGACAATCCTCTTTGCCTCGAATTTGATTTAAATTAAATCACATATATGTTAGCAGAAACAGAGAGAACACAATGAAAACGCTATGAAATAAAAATAAAAATAAAATATAATAAAATATATATAGACCTGGGTGCCGCGTTGGCCCACCACGTCTTGCGTGTCTGTAACTCGGCCTCATTTACCATACAAAACTAGCAATCGCACCCGGAACAATTCATCCATCTCCGGACAGGACAAACTCCGTAGGCGACCGCCTAATTTCCTGAAAAAGAGATCAGAGAGGGGAAATACATACACTCACGCTCTTACCCCTACATATCGTTGCGCGCGCAATTGTACACTCGTAACGATGTAAATAAGTATTGTCAGTTTGCCTTGACATACCAAAGGCTTCGAAGGCTAACAATTATCGTGAATTTAAATATTCTATTTCCGTGAATAAATTTTGTGACAATTTCCGTTATAAACAGAATTATATAGTCGCTGAAGTTTAATATCAGCGCAAGATGTAGGGTCATTATATACAAGGCATTAGAGCATTCACAAGCAATTTGCGAGCAGCTACCGGTAAGCGATATCCCTTAGAACGAAATCTTTTAAGGGTGCCGTAAGCAATTGACGATATTTGATAACTTGACCATTCCATGATAAGTCACTCATTAGGATAATGCCCAAAATCTTTATTGAAGAAGACAAAGATCTGATTATCCATCTGTTAATACAGAAGTGGAAGAAGATTCATATATTTCTCAAACGAATGGACATTTGTATAAAGGCAAATAAAGTAACTTTCGTCTTGCTAATATTTATTAACAACCTGCTGCTAATCTTAGAGCATTCAAACTATGTGATTTTTGCAGACGACACCCACGTTATCACTCGTTTTATCCTGTTCACTTCGATCTAGGCGTCTAACGTATTTCTGGCCAAGGTGTGTACACTATTTTTCTGCCCGATCTGCCGCAAAACGGCAACTTTAATTATTTTGTCAAATAAATATCGAAATTAAGTATATTTATTGACAAACTATAACAAACGAGGAATACGAGATCAAAAGTTCTTAGTAGTTCCAATTTTTCGTCAAAATTGTAGTTTTCGTGCTAAGGCCGTAATGTTAAACTTTTTCGGCCGAGTATGAAAAGTAGCATGGGAGGATCTGCAAAGCAGATCCGAGGATAGCTACTTTACACACGAGGCTGAAAAAGTTTACGGCCTAGCCGTAAACAATACATTTCGAGAGTATCCGTAAGATTCTTAACAATTTCAATATATAGTATTTTTTTCCGTACACGTGTCCGTAAAATGTTTACACGTGTTCGCAAAATGGCACTTTACGACCGTAAAACAGTACGTAGTCGTACTTTACAGATATTTTATCGAAAATATGTATTTATTATTACATCTAAAATGATGAAATTAATTGTTTTTAGCTCACGATTATTACAGCAAATAATTTACTTTTTAATTATAATGTGTTTTATATTTTTAAATAATTATACCAACTGACTGCAGTGGTACCTACCTGTGCAGCCAATTTACAAAACTTTTGCTTTAGCCATCCCTAAACCCATTAAAGCCCAATCGAACAAAATTTGTTTTCGGTTATTATTTGATGCATAATTCAGACGATCATTCAGACGAAAATTGATCTAACTAATTATAAAAAAAGTTTCAATTACTTGGAAGTAAAAAAAATGCAAAATATTTTTTGCTTTTATAATTAATTTTTTTCCATAAAATGTTTTTATTAATTCTGTTTGTGAATGAAAGTCTGCATGGTTTCCATACTTCCACCCTGTAATTTTTGTTTTCATTGCTAAATAGTTAAAAAATTTTCATTGCGCATCAGATTTTTTTACTAGGGAAGAACTTTGCAGGTAGTGATAATCAAGGGATATCTAGATCGGTTGCCTAGCGTTATAATATATTTTGGTTATAGTTTAATATATCTATTAAGATTGTGATATTTGGAATGTTCAATATCTTAACATGTATTGTAAGAAATCTAACTAGTTAAAATATAACAAGTTTCTGTTAAATTGTATTAATTATTTCCTGAACTGTTCTTTCTCCTTACCGTCTTGTAGATCATTATGGATATAACAAGGAAGGTAAAAATTCATTGTTTAAACAATTTTTGTTATTAACAATTATATATATTTTATTGATTATTATCATTAAAGTTTAGCACCTGAAGATAGAAACAAAATTGTCATTTATTTTTCACACATGCATTAAGATTATTAAACTGATTCTTTAAAGCAATTGTTAATACAAGCCAATATACCAATCCGCAAGTCTTATATATATTATGAAATAATAAATACATGTTGACTTAATAATACTTTTAATACTTACTAATGGAAATAACTGATTACTATAATTAAAAATAAATATTTAAAATTATATAAGGTTGTATGTTAATTATTATTATAGTTTTAAAATTTTTAATTTTGATTTCTATACAATAGCAATTAATATGCAAACAAATTAGACAGGTGATAACATCTCAGTTGCAAAATTTAATTTATGAAATAATAAATATATAAGTTGTATTTTTTAATAATAATAAATATAATTCATAATAAATACAAACTTAATAAAAATAAAGGTTTTCTAAGATATATAATGTTGTTGAATAATATTTAAAATATAACTAAGTATAATAATTAACTTACTTTACTTATTAAAAAAATAATGATAAAAGTAGTTTTAATATTAAGATTACAGTTTTACTTTGATCATTAAAACTATATTGATAATAAAGAAATTACCAGAGTTAGCAAAATAATATTATTTTGGAATGCTCCAACGTAATCAAGTTATTGATTTGAAAATTACTAAAATTAGAATCTACTTATGGATTTATAAACAACGAAAACATATATAATATATAACTCTGTTAGTCCCTATTTCAACTATGCTTTGCATACATTTTAAATGATATATTTATTTTTATATTTTTGTAAAATACACATTTTAAACTAATTAGATTTACTAAGTATTAGAAGTTTCACATTACAGATTATATTATATAAAATAAACAATACAATAATTTTTTGTATCTATGCTATACTTTCAATTACCAATATAATATTAGCATAATAGTAATTAAACATCCTATAAATTTCTATTATTGTTTTTAAATATCAAATTGATACAATTTTGACAACAAATTAAATCCATATTGATTCTGGTTATACAGTCGCAACTTTTAGGAAATATCTCCTTTATATTTCAGATTATCTATAAGTAACACATGCTGTCAAAGATTAAATTACATTACTGATTTTATTAAATCAGTACACTGTTAAATACATATGTTAAAATTAAAGTGATGATTTAATGTACAATTTGAAATGTTGAATTATTAATTTTAAAAGTAATAATTTTCTTAACAAAAAATTACTTACAAGTAAAAAGGTTATTTACAAGTAATTGTGGTCGCTTTAGATAATACATTTAATATATACCAATATACAATATTAGTAAATACTGTGTTGAAAATTTAGTTAATGTAAAACATTTTAAAAAAATTCAAATCTATAATTTTAATAAAAACTGTAATAATAGGTCTAATGAAATTAGCATTTAGGTTTACAAATATACGTTACTTATCAATAACTTAGTTAATTGAATGCGTATAAAAAATTCAGAAAATATATTTATTTAATGTTTGCACGTGTGCCTATAGTTGGTCGTACAAAAATTAAAAAATCAAATGGATACTGAAGAGGGGCGAAAGCACTTATTCTTAAGGTTCTTCTTCTGCATCTTGACTTAGATTGGCACCAATGCTTGTACGGCCATTAACAATTTTCAGGCGAGAATATTGTTCAAGAATGAGACGTTCCTGCAACGGAATCTGAAACAAAGAAAGTTCCTGAGACCCTGAGAGAGCCCCGAAACAAATGAGTCAGGGCTCCCAAAAGGAAAAGAGAAAGGATCGGAAACGTAGTGCATTAGATAGCTTGATTGCAAGGAGGGGTATATTCATAGGAGTCTTTGAGATAATGGGACAAAGGTAGGGTAATATGGGTATGTAGGTAGGCTCGGTTAGGCTTGTGTAAGGGAAAGTAGGTTAGGTAGGTTCTGTTACCGCTTCACATGACATGCACTATTTGCATTGTCACAATATATATATATATATATATATATATATGGGTGGTTCTCTGTGACATCGAAGATGAAAAAAATAAATATTGCTATAACTGTGGGAATATGTTTTAGAAGTATCCAGTAGTTCTCCTGAATTTTTTCAGATCTTTTCTGGGCCATTATTTTAAGTTACAGAGAGTCAAAGTTGACATTTTAGCACTTTTTTGCATTATATGCCCATTTTCATGAATTTTTAGCTCCCAGGGGATGCATTTCTCACTAAAAACATAAGTATGACTTTTTTTGTAAAATTTTCCGAACTTTTCATTAAAAATACTTTTAAAGACATAAATGTATGCTATCACACTCTTATAAGCCATTTAAACCTTGAATAGTGAAAATCAGCAATTCTGCTCCGGACTCTGGTAACCTAATACTGTCTAAAAGATGTCTTTTTATAGTCAGAAACTGCTTAAAAATTTCCAGAGTGGGTCTAAATCATTAAGATCACTTATGGTCAAAATATCCGGGAAAAGTGCCCGAAATATTAATAGAAATGTATATTTGTTGCCTTATAACGATGAATCTAGTAGCATGATCATTGCAAAAAAATTTATGCACTTACCTTGGAATGGTGGAAAAGTATCTCCACTTGTTTCAGTATCCATCTAATCCCCTGTAAGCTGCTAAAAATACAAATATTATTATAAAATTATAAAAAATTATTTTTTAAACATTTATAATGCTGGATTTTTAGTTTTACATCCCTTACAAGAATTATAATACTAATCTGAAGGATACTAAGCTTTCAGGGGATTAGATGGATACTGAAACAAGTGGAGATACTTTTCTACCATTCCAAGGTAAGTGCATAAATTTTTTTGCAATGATCATGCTACTAGATTCATCGTTATAAGGCAACAAATATACATTTCTATTAATATTTCGGGCACTTTTCCCGGATATTTTGACCATAAGTGATCTTAATGATTTAGACCCACTCTGGAAATTTTTAGGCAGTTTCTGACTATAAAAAGACATCTTTTAGACAGTATTAGGTTACCAGAGTCCGGAGCAGAATTGCTGATTTTCACTATTTAAGGTTTAAATGGCTTACAAGAGTGTGACAGCATACATTTATGTCTTTAAAAGTATTTTTAATGAAAAGTTCGGAAAATTTTACAAAAAAAGTCATACTTATGTTTTTAGTGAAAAATGCATCCCCTGGGAGCTAAAAATTCATGAAAATGAGCATATAATGCAAACAAGTGCTAAAATGTCAACTTTGACTCTCTGTAACTTAAAATAATAGCCCAGAAAAAATCTGAAAAAATTCAGGAGAACTACTGGATACCTCTAAAACATATTCCCACAGTTATAGCAATATTTATTTTTTTCATCTTCGATGTCACAGAAAACCACCCATATATATATTATATTAATAAAATATTACTTATGTCGACTGTAGTATAACTAAATTAATTAATTTTTACCGGTCTTACAGTCAATTATATGGGCAGTCAGATTGCCCCTACTTATAATCACCCCCGAAGAATCTATAAAAATAATAAAAATAAAAAATAAAAAATAAAAACTAACTGAAAATAAAAACAAATTATTAATAAAGCAATCTGACTGTCCCCCTGCACCAAAAATCTACTAACCCCAAATATGCTGTCCGACGTTTCGAGCTCGCTGCTGCTCCTCATCAGGATTTATTAATAATTTGTTTTTATTTTCAGTTAGTGTTTTTATTTTTTACTTTTTATTTTTTATTTTTTTTTTTTTATTTTTATTATTTTTATAGATTCTTCGGGGGTGATTATAAGTAGGGGCAATCTGACTGCCCATATAATTGACTGTAAGACCGATAAAAATATTATTTAATTTATATATATTATATTTGTGCATGGGGGTTTATATAAATTTGAATCTTCTATCTGCTTCCCACCATTGGCAGAAGGTTGGCGGTTTATGGTATCAGGGCTTCGTAATCGGAACCTCTCTCTTGCATATTATAGACTACATATCTTCCCTCTCTTTCTTGGGGGCATAAACCCCTATTCCCAAGGTTATTATATATATATATACCTTACGGATACTTGCGGAGCCACCAACTATTTATTTTCCTAATTTTCATGAGCTACGGAAGCTTTACGGAATTCTCACAGAGGCTTACAGAGACACCAATTATATGTTTTCCTTATTTTCATAAATTGCGGAAGCTTTACGGAATTTTCACGGAAGCTTACGGAGTCACCAACTATTTGCATTCCTAATTTTTATAAGCTACGTAATCTTTACGAAATTCTCCCGTAGGCTTACGGTAAGATTACGTATTTAATATAAAGTGTAAAACAGACTGTTACGGAATCATAGTGTAAGTTAGGAGCTTTGTTATAGACTACTGAACGCTAACGGAATATAGTCATCATTTATCTTTGTTGACATTTTTTACACGGACGTTACATGGTACCCTAACGGAAATCGAAAATGTATATAAATGTATATAACTGTATGTACTGGTATATAAGTGTGCCTAAATGCGTAAATTGGGAAATATATACACGTGCATACGAATACATACAGTTGTATACGTTTATACACATTTATATAAGATTATATACGTTTATATACATTTATATACAATTATATACATTTACATACATTTATATATATTTTTAGACACTTATATACATTTATATAAAATTAATTAATGTTATTACTAATTCAACATTATAGAGTTTTAAGATACATGAACATTTATACGTTTATATACGTTTAAGTACGATTATATGCATTTGTATCTATTTATATACATGTATATACATTTATATACAGTTGTACACATTTATATACATTAATGTACATTTATATATGATATATGATTGAAACATATTAAAGTTTAGTAAATATTAAAAATATATTTATAGTTTTTTATATGGTTATATATAAACACCAGTATCGGTACTTATAGTGACACTACGTGTTATCTTGGTGTTTTGAGGTTATAAAACATATGTAACGACTCAGATATAAGGGGGAGAATATTAATTGATAGAATAATGCATAAAAAACCAATAACCCAAATACCTAAATACCCCTCACGCGTAAAAAAGCACACTTTGACCTTATAATATTAATGAAGGATTGAAGTTATAACGTCTTTCGAGGTGCCTCCGGCCTCCGGCACCTCGAAAGACGTTATAACTTCAATCCTACATTAATATTATAACGTCAAAGCGGGGCTCACAAAGATAATTTTCCGATTTTTTGTGTGTCGGCATAAGTACGGATACATGGTTGAATTTTCGGTGGAATTATGCTGACGTCGGCATAATTACCCCAAAGTAAGCACAATTCCCATTTCCCGTAAGAATTTGTCGGCATAAGTACCGATTGATCAATTTATTCCTTTATATACATTTATATACGTTTTTGTTCAATCGACGGAAAATATTTCGGTTACTTTCCGTTCCGTTCCGTTCGGGTGTCGAACTACGCTGAACCGCTATAAAAATTATCTTAAGAGCGAACGTATTCTCAAAATATGTACAAAGTGCAAACGCAACTGTAGGTTTATCACTAGTATCGCCGAAACAGAAAATTACGGAATAGGAAATTCTTTTTCCCTTTCAAATAACGCGGAAGTAAACATTGCAGGTTATATGTCGAATAAAATTTGGTATTACATTACAGCATCACTTTTCTATCAAAACAAGTAAATTGTACATTTTATTTAAACTTCAAGTTTTAATGAACAGCTCTACATAAATTATCAGATAAGTAATACCTATGCTGCTTATTGATTTAATGCTTATATTAAATTCATTTTTATAAGGATAATTTCTTTGTTTTCTTTTATTTTCAGGCAAGCAATTTACGAGGTGATTGTAAATAATGTATAAGCTAATTTTATTTGTTTTTCAAAAGTTGTACATAAAATCAATTATTGCAGCTATTGTGGTAATGTATTTTTTATTTATCGTTTGTGACGGAAATCGTCACACAATCTATTCACGACGAATAGAATATTTAAATTCGCGAATTGTAAGTCGTCGGAACCTTTCGTATCAAGGCCAACCGACGACACTTGTTTGTTTTTGTACATATGTACAATTACGCGCGCAATAGTACGTAGGGATGAGAGCGCGAGAGTGTGTGTATGTGTTTCCCACTCTCATCCCTTTTTCGGAAATTAGGCAATTGCCTACTAGTACGTCCCGATCCGCCGCTCGAGGCGGACGAACTAAATCCGGGGTAATCATTATAGTGTTTACGGCTAAGCCAAGGCGCGTGAGGCGCAAAAGCCGTCGGAACCCGGATTATCCTCGCGAGGTGAACCGCGAGTGACTATTGGTGTGAGTAGGACGGGAAGTGTGTGAGTAAGTGCGGACGCGGTTCGCGAGGCACTCGCCGCGGCACAGGGCCGCCTTTCACCACCGCAGCCGACGTCGGCCTCCGTTGCCCAGGAGGCCAAAGGGACAAGGATCGGCTGGGCCATCCACGGGGCGAATCCCGGTAAGTGTATTTTATACTACCGCGCGTTTTCCCCCCTTCCCGAGTGTATGTGAGTGTGTGAACTCGGGAGTGTATTCGGGTATGCCGGTACCCGAATAGCGGAGATCGGGGCAGAGTCAACCGCAGGCAAGGATCTCGATTCGGTTGACTCCCGAGACTTCCGCCCGCGCGAAATTAATTAATATTGTCGCAGCACGAGGCCGGGATGGCCATTTTGTTAAATATATATTAAAATAAATATTATTATTTTATTATTTTAATTGTGAGTCTTTATTTTGTTCTCCCAGCTCCCGCCGACATTCCTAATTTAAAATAATCGTGTCGAGGCAAGGAGGATCGCCCGAATCCTCCACACCGTTCGTCCCAGCAAACTCGTGTTCCTGGCGACAGCCCGCAGTTCGGAAAATAAATTACTTGTGTGCGCGGTATTGGGCAACGCGGCCCGACGGTATTTATTAATTATTAAAAATTAATTAATTCGATCGGGTTCGTGAATACCACGTCACATGTTCAATTGCTGTAAATTGAACAATTATTTGTTAAATTCGTAACACATATTCAGTATAACTAGTATACTATACAGTGTTAGAGTTTACTACAAAAACTGAATTAATATTTGTCTCGCTGTATAGTACAGTTAACGCATTTATATTTCTGGCAAAAATAAGTTTTTCAAAACTGTTTAATTTTGCTTGTCAAGTAAGACCTATTATCGCACAAGTAACTTGATAATGAGCAAATAATTCTTTATGTTGTTTAGCGGAACTGTATGCTAATAATGGATATACAAAGTTTATTGAATTTTACTGCTTACAGGTTTAAATGAAAAGTGGTTTGATACCAATTCAACTAAGAATCTCGATGCATCCAATGGAATGGTTCAACCCATTAGCAACAGAAAGGAAATGAACAGCTGTCAAAGTGTCAAGTATCAATTTTTTCTTATCAGATCAACTCGATGTTCACCAAGTGCAGGCTTTCATGAATTGACGTTGCACAAAAAGATTAGAGACCTATTATTGTTAGACAGACCACTCAGTTCTAGTTTTTTCGCACATTGATTTAAATATTTGTTACTTAGGTATAAACAATAAGTGAGTTTAAAGTAGATATTTTAATGGATTTGCAGATAAAGAAAAACTGTGTTGTTCGTCCAGGAATGACAAGTCTTTAATCTTACATCACAATTTATAATATTATTTAAGTATACAAAATGATAAATTAATGCCTGTTTATAAATTTAAGTTGCTATGAAACATTAAAGACCTGACAATCTGTCATTCTTAAAGAAACAACACAGTTCTTCTTTATACTCACATCCATTAAAATATCTACTTTAAATTCACTGTTTGTTTATGCATAAGTAACGAAGAAATTTAAGTAATTTTTTATAGACTAGAACTGTGTGGACAGTCTAATAATAATAATATGCCTCTAATTTTTATTCACAGCATTAATTCATGAAGGCCTGCATTCGGTGTGTATCGAGTTGATCCAATAAGAGAAAATTGATACTTCAGTTTCAGAGATATGAGCAATCAAAACTTTCAATCAAAAATATATAATGCTCAATTATATCGGTAATTTCAAATCTTTCTAGCTGAAAAAATGTACAGATCATTGTTACCATAATATGAAAACTTAATTTTTTCAGTTTTTATTTTTGTATCAAAAACTAATCAATAGAACTTTTTGAAACTTTTACAGGATATAACCCACTATTATGTTCTATCACTGCGAATAAGGATTGAAATAATACACATAAAAGGTAAGTAATTGCATTAATTTTTATTTTCTAATAACCTAATATAAATAATACTTAGAAAAGAAACTTAAATAGTTACATTTTTAAGTTGTTTGTAAACATAAGTATATAATGTATATAAACATAAGTAAATGCAATAATATATATATATATATATGCGTATATACATTTATATACATCTTTGTACATTTATGTACGCTTATATACTTTTCAATAAATTTATGTTCCATAAATAATTTATCTATTAGGAATGGTTTTCAGATCGAAAACGTATATAAAGGTATAAATTGATCAATCGGTACTTATGCCGACAAATTCTTACGAGAAATGGGAATTGTGCTTACTTTGGGGTAATTATGCCGACGTCAGCATAATTCCACCGAAAATTCAACCATGTATCCGTACTTATGACTACACACAAAAAATCGGAAAATTATCTTTGTGAGCCCCGCTTTGACGTTATAATATTAATGAAGGATTGAAGTTATAACGTCTTTCGAGGTGCCGGAGGCCGGAGGCCTTTTTTACGCGTGAGGGGTATTTAGGTATTTGGGTTATTGGTTTTTTATGCTTTATTCTATCAATTAATATTCTCCCCCTTATATCTGAGTCGTTACATATATTTTATAACCTCAAAACACCAAGATAACACGTAGTGTCACCATAAGTACCGATACTGGTGTTTATATATAAGTATATATAATCGTACATATACATACATAAACGTATATAAATGTCAAAAGAGATATATATATATATGTCTACATACATTTAGATACATTTATATACGATTATATACGTTTATATACATTTCAATAAATTTATGTCTCATTTATAATCCACCTATATAAATGGTCCGTAGTCCCAAAATGTATATAAACGTATATAAATGTATATAATCGTATGTAAACGTATATAAATGTACATAAGCGTGTACGTGTATATATTTCCCAATTTACGCATTTAGGCACACTTATATACGGGTATATACATTTATATACGTTTAAATACGTTTACATACGTTTAAATACATTTTCAAATTTCCATTCGGGGACCTGTGCGAATAGACACTTTCGATGAGATGAAGAATAAAAGTTGAAGAATAAGACGAAATAAGTAACAGTAATAAATTAGAATTATAGTTTACATTGTGACGTGGTGGATCTGCATGATAACAGATCACCGTTACTTAGGGCTCTGTAGTACCGACGCGGCCAGTGTAAGAATCGGCACTTGGCATATGGCGCGCGTATCGGTAGGCAGAAGACGCGGAAAAGTACAGCCACGACCAATTGCGGGTGTAGCGCAGTGGTAGCGTGAACGCCTTCGGATCCGAAGGGGCTCGGGTTCAAGACCTGACGCCCGTTCCTTTTTTTAATTTGTAGCAAATGAGTCTCATTGTTACTACATAGGGATAGAAATCGAATGAAGATTTTTATAATGTTTGGGGTAGGGTAATGGAGGAATGAAGTAGGCGTGAATGGAGGAAATTATTTTAACTGGGCCAAATCCTTGAAAAGTAGGGAACGATGGGAAATGAATCTTGGGCAAGATCAAAAAATGTGGTTTATCGGAAAGATTTTTAAAAACGTTTAAATTACGTTGCGGCTAAAACCTTTAAACATTAGAATTTAGTACTTGATAAACGTTTGAACTACGTTTAAATTTGGTTAAAATGTTCTTTTTAATTTCAGGTGCTTTAATATTTTTTAACGTATTTCAAACGTATTTTGAACGTTGGATAAACAAAATTATCCGATGTATATTATTATGGAGCATGCGCAGTTGTTACTTATCAATTATAGATATGCGCAAATGCTATGTTTATATTTATTTATAAATATAAATTAATATATATAAATATAAATTATTTATATGTCCAAAAATGACAATTACGCATAGCTATAATTGATAAGTAACAACTGCGCATGCTCCATAATAATATACATCGGATAATTTTGTTTATCCAACGTTAAAAATACGTTTGAAATACGTTAAAAAATATTACTTTCCTAAAATTAAAGAGGACATTTTAACCAAATTCAAACGTAGTTCAAACGTTTTTCAAGTATTAAATTCTAACGTTTAAAGGTTTCAGCCGCAACGTAATTTAAACGTTTTTAAGACATTGTGTGCTAATAGGGACTTCTCATGCGAGAAAGATGATAATATCTCTGCAATCAAGATTGAGGGAGTTAAACCACATCTTATTACGTGCTGGGGAATAGCAATGGGTTAAATAAAAGATGCTTGTGTGCGTTTGATTAGTTCTGAGTGTTGTAATATATAAATATTTATGATCGTTATATTACTCCGAAATGGTACATGTCACGTCATCTATTGGTTTACAACGATTTTATGCAGTCATACGAGCTCACGCGAGAGCAGGCGTACCGCGCATGTCTCGCGTCTATACTCTAAGCGCCTATTATGTATTATACACTTCAAGACTCTACGCCAAGACTCCGATGTAGTCGAACGTGCCGACAGGCTTTTGCCACTCTATTATTACATTATATTATATTATTACTAAGACCTCACAGTGTATTTTTTACTCCACCACTCCAACACTGAGAAAACGTTCGAAGACTGAAAAGACTGTGAAAATTGTGTTACTAACTAAGTCGGATAAAGGTATGGGCAAGCTAAGGGGAGTGTCATCCCTGAAAGCTTGTTTAGTCATAAAATCTACTTTTTCTGGTTGGGTTGCCGGAGAAGGATAAAGAGCTAAGAATAAATTCGGAGGCAAGTTTTTTTGACGCAGCGGAAGAGGGAATTCGCGAGATACGGCATGCACAACTCTTTTAGGAGTGGATGGCGGAGGCCAATCGCTGCTCTAATTGATTGGCGTTAAATAACCATAACTCAATAGAAGAGGGAGCAATCCAAGGGAAGGAGATGGAACCATAATCAAGGGTACCTAAGGCAAATGCTTCATAGATAAGTAAAAGCAATTATTGGTGGCCTCTCCACTAAGTAGTTGTAAGGGAACGTATCTTGTTAGAATGTGGTATAATTCTTTGAATTAATGATTGGAGGTGACAGGTCCAGGACAATTTGATATCAAAAGTGACTCCGAGAAACTTAGCAGAGAATGATGTTTTAATTATATAACCATTAATAGTTATTGAACATAGAAGGGTTAGTTTTTTTTCAAAATATGACGAGTTTTGTTTTTTCGGGTGCTATAGATAGACCAAGTGAGAAAAAATATACAGCAGAAATTTTCGTCGTGTATACATCTGTTTGACGTTTCCTCGTGTTTAGAATGATAAAAAAGAAGCGTAAATTTAAATCGATTTACGGCGAAATAATATTGTAAACATTGCACGATATTGATATTAGAAGGTATATTTTTTCACATCTTTTTTATTTACGTTCCCGGTTTGCATTATATTCTGAGATGTACTAATCAAAATTAATAAATTTTACACAGTCTGAAGAGGGTAGCATTGTCTACCGAAACGTTACAAAAAAAGAAAAATGTGTTAAAATTTTCTTTTTTTACCTTCACCTCTGACTTGGGAAGATCGATAAATTCTAATCATACTAATATAAGAAAAAATACTTCGATAGGTCTTTGAAGGTCCATTCGAGAACGCTTATGTATTCCTGGAGATTAGAAGATAAAATATGGAGAGCAATATCGTCTCCATATGAAAGATAGTTGTAATTGGAGTGAATATGTTTATGGATTAGAGAAGTATAGATCGTGTAGAGGAGAGGACTAAGAATATAATCCTGAGCCTTGATATGTGATAAACAAACCGATGATTTCGCCGAAAATTTTAAAAAATATGTGTCTATAAGATATTAATTTATATATAAATGTGCAAACATTCCATGGAATGCTGATGTCGCGCAGAATATGACAGAGTATACCCGGATCTGCATTGTCGAAGGCTCCCTTAATATCTAGAAAAAGAAACTGAAGTTAAACGAAACTAAAGTAGATGGAAAAGGTAAGGACAATAAGATTATTAATTTAAGATTTCCGTTCTCTAAAGCCAAAGTGAAAAGGAGGTAGGAATTGGAAGCGTTCAATCCATCACATTAAACGACCGTGTATCATTCTTTTGAAGAGTTTAAGAAAGATTGAGCGAGAGAAATAGGACGAAATTTGCCCGTATTACATTTGGGAATAGAAAATACTAATAATTAAGCCCATAAAGGTGCCTGTAAAGAAGAATTTGTTGAAAATTGACAGAAGGGAAGATAAAATGCTATCTAATATAATAAATAAAAGACCAGGAGCAGCTTTTAGTTTGAAGAAATTTTTGTTAATAGAAATATTGAGTTTTATATTATATTGAGTATTGATGAAATCTAGCTGTTTTTCAATGTTTTTTTTGGTATTGGTGGGAGCAGAGTATGAGTGGTGGTTTCTGTGACGGAATCTGTGAATATCGTTTAAAACAGGTACTACTTTGCAAAAGGAGTGAGAAAGGTATACAAATTTATAAAGGATTGGTGTTTAACTCAGGAGAATAGATCTCTATCTTCATATTCAGCTACTACTAACTCTTCGTAGAGATTGGCGTTTCTTCTGAGATTCCAAAGAGCGATCTTTCGACTGGTCTTAGCAGCCGTACATTTCTCGTTCCAGCAGGGGGTTCCAAGCCTACGTCTGCGTCGCCCATCGGTCAGAGAAGGAAGAGGATAGAATTTATTAATGGCATTTAAAATTGCTGACGTGAGTGAGATAGATGCATCTGCGACAGAAGGGGGGAATTGGATGAGGGAATGCTGGATGAACAGAAATTTTAGAGGGTAGTAGAAAAAATGGACCGATTTTCAAGGGAGATTTTATTATATTAAGGGTGGTGGGAGCAGAAGGATAGAGATTGAAGGAAAAAACCAAGTTCTAAGGAAATGGGAAAGTAATCCAAGAGATAGTTGTTATCAATGACTGACCAGGAGCAGACGGGAAACAGGTGTGGAGAAACGAAAGTGAGGTATAGGCAAGAGGGGTTATCAAGATTAATGGAATTAATATGAGTGGAAGAGTCAGTATTAACTAGTAGAAAGTTATTGAGAGAGACAAGTTAAATAGTGTTTCGTCTATAGGGCAAGTAAAACTGCTACCTCATGATAAATGGTGTAAGTTAAAATCGCCTGTTAAGAATAAAGCCGGAGATAGAGCGAAGGAGTTAGTTGAGATAATGAGGGATGGAAAAAGCCGAATGGGGCGACAGATAAAGAGGAGACGTTCGATATTAAAGCCGCGACATATAGGTAGGGATATGGGTAAATTAAATGTTGTTGCATAAGCATATAGCTACACCCCCTCCTCTATTGGACTCAAGTCTGTTTTGACGGATGATAGTACAGCCTTTCAAATTAGCTGAGTCGCAAGGGCGAGAAACTGAACTTATCCTAACTTTGGTCTGTCTTTTGTAATATAAAAATTATTTTCTTTTGTTTGAAAAACATTTCCAGCACATACACACCCGTGTCCGATTTGCTGGTCCCGCATCATGGCGCCTCCCCAGGTGGTGGATCGGGGAATACTTTTCAGATATGGATGATCAAGAAAGCCAAGTTGTTACGTGCCAATGGCCACTTTTACAAAATTTACTAAACATCTAATAATCATTTTAATAAAAATTACTTGCAAATTACTCCCTTATGATTCGAAATTAAATAGAAACAGCCACTCAAACTAAAAACCAGAAAAAAGTTGAGTTCAAGTAGATATGATTTAAAAAGAAAGAAGCTTAAATTGTTTAACCTATTAACAACCAAAGACGTCATTTTCTGGACCTATATTTGATCGCGAAATTCATTTGTAAAACGGAACAGTGAATTGAACCAAGATACCGTCCCTTATGCTTTTGAGTATGTTAAATCCGAAACCGGGCCCAAAATTAAAAAATTTTGTTTACAAAAATAAATATGGCGAATAGTTTATAACAAATTAGGGAAATAAAAAAAAAAAATTTTCATGAATTTTTTTTTAGTTTAAAATTCATTAATATCGAAATCTATCTTCAACCATAAGCGCACAAAATAGTTGAACTTTAACAGGAAAAATTTATATTTGAATTTTTTTCTTCAAAATGGCGGATAAATGCACAAATCTGTTAAAAAAAATCCTTTTCTCGATATTATTTTTTTTCTGTTAAACTATGAGGTTTAGAAAAAAGTTTTATAAAACAAAAATGTCTTATAATTTGCCAAGGAATACTCCCAAATTTTTTCAGATTTTTTGGAAAAATTTTTTAATTTTCAACAATCACAAATTTTGAATTTCCAAAAAATTAAAAAAAAAAATCAGATAAAATTTGAGCGTATTCCTTGACTAATTCTAAGACTTCTATGTTCTTATAAAAATTTTCCTAAAGTCCATAGTTTTCGAGAAATTATATTGTAAAATTCTAAAAGTTGAAACGAGTGAAAAGAAATCGCATGTTTATTAATTTTTAGAGAAAAAGTCTTAGAATTAGTCAAAGAATACGCTCCAATTTTTTCAGATTTTTTTTTTTAGAAATTTAAAATTGTGATTTTTTAAAAATCCAAAAATTTCTCCAAAAAATCTGTAAAAATTTGAGAGTATTCCTTGGTAAATTATAAGACATTTTTGTTCTATGAAACTTTTTTCTAAATCTCATAGTGTAACAGAAAAAAAATAATATTGAGAAAAGGATTTTTTTAACAGATTTGTGCATTTTATCCGCCATTTTGAAGAAACATATTCAAACATAAATTTTTCCTGTTAAAGTTCAACTATTTTGTGTACTCATGGTTGAAGGCAGATTTCGATATTGATGGATTTTAAACTGGAAAAAAATTCCTAAAATACCTGGAAAAAATACCTGTAAGATGTAATATGAGAAATTCTGTTGAATTAGTGTAGACCTGTTCGGAGTGCGCAAGAATCTTAATTTTGTACTTATCTCGTACGTATGCTGCTACTCCTCCTCCCTCCTTGCCAATACGATCAAGACGATGTAGGATTTAGGCCTGGAAGATGATTTGAAGGGTTAGCACCCGCTTGTGAAGAGTCCGCATAAGTCTTAGTATGCGGTGTCCAAGGACGATATTCCAGAATTTGATGTGAGAGCAAAGGTAGGTTAAATGCAGAAAGAACCCGTATAATAAAATCGGTATCCGAGAGCGTTATATAAGCCGGAACGTCGAGCAGAAGGACCTCGCAGTTATCTTTAATAATACTCGGCGTGACTGGTACATTAACAGTGTGACGGTCCGTGCAGAATACGCAGAGTTCAGTCGCACCCTCTTCGAGCAGATTTAACTTACCGTCCAGTTCAGACAAACGAGACTCCGTGACTTCTTCCACCTGATTGATGCGCTCCATTTGAGTCTCAACTCACTCCGCAAGAGCCGCAACAGATCGCGTAATATTTGACTCGAAGGAGCGGGCGAAATTGAGAAACCGAGCCTGCGGTGCGTCATCCATTGTAGCGGAGTCAATGGGCAGTTCCGTGTTAGTGCTATTGGGTGGAAAGAGCATAGTGCCACGAGGTTACTTGGCAACCTGCGTCAAGGATGACGATGGGGGCGAGGTCTGACGCTTAGAACTGGAGGTGGCTAGGGGAGGCGTGATCTCAGCCACGGCACAGTCAAGCGCACTGCCCGAATGAGGTAACCCAGCAAATGGCGCTTCCGTATGAATAAGAAAAGTACCAGTCGTTCTCACGATATTACAGCATCGCCATTCACAGTTACCCGGTAGGGACGCAACACAGCCTTGGTGAGAGAGTTTATTACACAAAGGAACCTCCACAGTCTTTCCGCGACAATCGTGACTGCTCACAAAACAGGACCTGGATAACATGGTAATGGCACAGCAATTGGGCATCAATGGTAGTACAACTGAGAATTGCGCCGAGTGGATGTCGAAGCAGCGAAGCGAAACCCGTCCAGTAGAGACGCCACCATCAAGGTTGAGGGAAAATAAGCCGCCTGACTTGCAAAAATTCCAATTAACCTCACTTTGGCAGCAAAAGAATTAAAAAACGATTGAAGAAACAGCGGACTGCAGTGAGATAAGCCTATTTAATAAAAAGGTACTGCAGTCTGCTATAGTACCGATTCGTGAGGCTGGAAGTTCAGTAAATGCATGTGAGCAGAAGTATAGGCAAGAGAAGGAGTACAATAGTGAAGACAAGTGTGTTACTCATCAGAGGCGTTCGCAGAGGGATAGGTTGATTGATTCAATGGTATTTATTTATGCCTAGGTTAGATTTAACCTTAAGGCAAGGAAACAAAAGATAATACATTATGGAATAACAAGTGCAAACAAATTACAATTTTATAAGATTATTGGCAATTAGTTGCAGGCACAGATTTGATGTAATAATATTAACAATATAATAAAGTTCAATGTGCAAACTTATAACATATACAAGTATTTAACAGATGAGCGTATAAACTATTCTTAAATATACTTTAACTAGGGCTTAGCCTCAACTCAACTAGTAACGAATCCCATAAGTCCATTGCCTTAATAGTAAACGAATTTTGGTAAGTGCACGAGTTAATTACGGGACGCTCGAAACATGAGTTCTTAGCACGTTCAGAATAACACAGTTCACTATTTGGCAATGAAAAAAGAGCAAGTAGATAATCAGGCTTTTTGGTAGTAAGAACCTAATATACTAGAGTACCTAAAAATATATTGCCTTCTAGAGTATACTGATAACCAATTTAGTTATGAATAGAACGGCATTAACCTAACATCCTGTCTAAGGCGAAAAACATATCTTACATACGTATGGAGCTTAACATTAAGACAGACCGGCAAATCATTGAAAACAATAGACGCATAATCAAAATGGGGCAATATTAATACCGTTATTAACATTTTTCTAACGCTAAATGAGAGAAAATTTCCCTTATTTCGCAACTTGTGAAGTAAACCATGCACACGAGTGATAACATTCGAGACTTGGGAATTCCAATGGAAATTTTCATTAATCATACCTTCCAAATTCCGCGTAGAGCTAACTAGATCAATCGTATGGCCATCTATGATGTTAAATGGTAATTGATCACGATTTATAAACCTAAATTATTCAGGTGAACCTATGAATATAGCTTTGGTTTTGGCGAAATTTAGGTCTAACCCATGCATCTGAGCCCAATTTGCTATCCTAAAACCATTCTGCATAACTTTATTTATAGCCGCAACACATTCGCTAGGTTTTACATGTAAGTATAATTGTTGAGCGTCAGCAAACAAAAGATCCTTAGTGTAGTGTACTCATTCATAATTGAGTTAATAAAAATAAAAAACATTATTGGCTCAGGTATTCATCCTTGAGGTACACCAGAAGTAGTACTAAGGTACTGTGACAGAACGCCGTTAAGATCAACAACAGCCGGAGTTCGTCGAGTAAGATACGAATAAAGCAATTCTATTACTTCATTGGCAAAGACAAGATTCTTAAGCATGTGGAGAATTCCAAAGTGATTAAGCATATCAAATGCTTTCTTAAAATCAAAGAGAATGAGAAGAGTAACTAGCCCCTCATCAATTCCCAACCGTACATCCTCTGTAAGCTTCAATAATTCAGTTTGAGTACTGAAAGAACTTCGAAACCCAGACTGATAATATGATAATATATTGTTTGACTCTAAGTGAGAGGTGATTTGTTCAGTTATCAGCTTATCAAAAACTTTAGCAAGGTGTGGTAAGTTAGCAATAGGTCTGGTATCTGAAGGTAACAACGGTTTAGAGATTTTACTAAGAAGGATAATAGATTCTGATTTCCAAATGAGAGGATATTTATTTCTCGTCAAAGAGAGGTTAAATAAAGTAATTAATGGTGGAGTAATTACATCAAAATCATTTTTAAAATAAATTGAGGAGTGACCATCCAAGCTACGGCTTCTGATCTTTGGAAGAAAAAAAGAAAAAGCCTTTAATACTTGGTTAGATGAAATGGGCGTAAATGTGAAAAGAGGGTAATTATGAGTGGAAAGCAATCTCAAAATATCTTGCAATTTATCAAAAGAACAGCCTGAATGGCGACTATTAAGTAACGAATGATGCTGAATTAATTCATCAAATGTGCAAAATTTTAGAGGAGAATTCATTGTGTCTCTAATTATTCCTATTTTGTTTAGTAACCGCTAACATTGGAATTAATCTTAGATACTAAAAAAAGACTGCTCATAGAATGAAGCATGTGCTAACTTCAATTCATGCTTAAGCAATCTCCGCATTGTTTTATACTGATTGAGTAAAAAGAAATCATGACGTGTCTTAGCTCGTTTATACAAACAATCACGCAGCTTTCATTTATGTTTCAGTTCAGGAGTGAGCCATGGAGCAGATCGTGGACGAACCCGTTTAGTTGTGGTAGGTGTATTTTTATCTAAATTAGCAACAAAAATATTACGGAGAAAAGCTAAGTAAGTATCGACATTATTAGATTCAAAAGATGTAACAACAGCAGCATTAAATCAGAGATAATAGAATTTGCAAATAAAGAAGAAAAATAAGTAAAATCACGAAAAGTATAAGTTTTATAAAAAAGAATCTGATAAACAGAATTAAAGTTTATAATAATAAAGTCATGCCCACTAATAAATGAACGTTGAGATTGCTTAATAGTGCTAATTTTATCTTCAGAATCTAGAAGAATAACATCCAGCAGAATAACGTGTCAGTTTCATCTCTATCATGGATTGCACTAACAAGGAGAGGTCCCACCCTCTGAAAAACGGATCCTTACCAAACTCTAGGATATAATTTCTACTATAAAATCATGCAGAAAGCCGGAGTTTTAGTGTCAAATGCCCATTTTTACGATAGATATAAGCACACAACGAAAAATATCGCCGAAAAAACCGTTGAGTTTGAACGCTTATAACTCAGAAACAATTAAAGATGTACGTATAAACTAAATTTTAAAAGAAAGCTGAGGTCGACTAGATACGTTTTGAAAAAAAGGAAGCTCAAATATTTTAATATGGTCAAAATTTAAAGTTTCAATCTAATGATTTTTTTAGCCCAAAATTTCGTCTAATTCTTATTTCTGCCACAACTTTTGACCATATTAAAATATTTGAGCTTCCTTTTTTTCAAAACGTATCTAGTCAACCTCAGCTTTCTTTTAAAATTTAGTTTATACGTACATCTTTAATTGTTTCTGAGTTATAAGCGTTCAAACTCAACGGTTTTTTCGGCGATATTTTTCATTATGTGCTTATATCTATCGTAAAAATGGGCATTTGACACTAAAACTCCGGCTTTCTGCATGATTTTATAGTAGAAATTATATCCTAGAGTTTGGTAAGGATCCGTTTTTCAGAGGGTGTGATCTTTCCTTGTAAGAGGCACAAGATGGTATAAATTTTCAGTAATTAACTTCAAAAAGTGAGTACTATAGTAATCACCAAAGTCAAATCACTAGCAATAATTACATCTATTTATACAAATGTGAATGATCCTGTAGAACGTTAAAGAAGTTACTAAGAACGTTTTCCTTAGGTCTTGGCTGCCCAAGATGCTTCCACAGCTTGCCATGAAGCCTCGTGGGCCTTATCCTTGGTTTTCGTCGCCGCTGAGCCTCCTTCTCTTTTTTGGTTCTGCGGCAATGTTCTCGGTAAGCTTCTTCGGCCTCATTTGGCCTGTCATACCTAGTACTGTGTACGGAGAAGCTTGCCAATAGCTGACAACTCCTCCATCAGATCTTTTACGGCTTGATGCCAATCCTAGGGGAAGGTGTGAAATCCCGGTATGGCAGCATGGAAATACTCCCAATTCTGGAAGACTCGTCTCTCGACTGTGGATGCCCTGTTGAATACGCGGGATGCGTAGTCGAGTGCCAATTCCCTGGTGGTAGACGTCGAGTCGTCCTCCACACCTTTGTCATTTTCGGTGGTGAAGGAGGTATCGAACGATGGTTTCTATGGCGGTGTTGGTAATGGACGGTTCATGGCGAGATACTCCGCCACCTTGATCGATGCATCACTCCGCGCTTCAGGGTATCTCCTCCTCATCGATGACAAACTCGACGAGTCTGGGTTAGTTTCATCTATTTTAACAAAGCACACGATAACCTACTTAATACAATTCTATTGTCGCTCACTAATATTTGCGCTACTATTATCGAAGACTCTCGCGGAGAGGTACCAGTAGACTCGTGCATTGTGTTGTTCAGCAAGAATACGAACTCCCGCAATTTCTCGACCCAGGTATTGTGGTTTTCCTCACTGAAAGCCGCAATCCTGGTTTTCAACGTCTAGTGGAAAATATGGCGGAGTGGTGATATGATATATCTCGACCTCCTATAGATAATAATCGACAGCCTTGTTTTTAAATTCGGTACCGTTATCTAACAGAAATACTTTAAGAGTACTATATCGTAGAACTATTCTCTCTTTGAATTCTTTGAGAATAGATTTCGCGTTGGCCTTGCGAATTGGTGCACATTCCGCCGACCGGGTGAATAAATCCAGAAATACGAGGATTTATTAGTATTCGCTTTTGCTCCGTACAAAGGGTCCTGTGATATTCCTTGCCACGACTTGCCAAGGATGTTCGACTGTGCATTTTCCCATCAGTCGTGCAGGCGGCCGCTAATCCACCATGCATTGCTGGCAGATGAGACAACGAGGCTCGCAATTTTTCATATCGGCGTAATAACCTGACTAGTAGTAATACTTGGTCATACTGGCAAATTTTTTCTCGCGTCCAGTAATTACTGACTTCTAAGCGTCCAAGAAGTATAGTCGTCCTCAGACACACATCCATTGAAGGAAATCTCATGGACTGGATTTCACTCATTTCAGCCATTCTGAAACCACTTGTGTTGGGATTTTTGTACCCAAGGGATCGCGTCGGTGGCAAGAGCCTCCTCCTCACTCATCCGCGATAGTGCATCGAGTACGTAATTCAGGGCACCCTTTCGATACTTCATATCAAAGCTGTATCCCTGTAACTCTAGAGGTCATCGCTCTAATCTCCCGGTCGGACTGTGTAAGCGATGCAGCCAACGTAAACTACTGCTGTCGGTTATAACACAAAAGTCGTGACCCTCGATATAAGGTCTAGATTTATCAATAGCCTATATAACCGACAGGTACTCTCGCTCTATAACGCTATAATTGCATTCGGCCTGGTTTAACGTCCTACTGGCGAACATCAGTACTCTCTCTTCTCTGTTAATCACCTGGAGAGGTACTGCGCCTATACCAGTGTTGCTTGCATTTGTCTGTATAATGAATCGCACATTGAACTTTGGCCTTGCTAGGACGGAAGCAGTCACGATCAGCATCTTAATCTGATCAAATGCCTGTTGCTGCTCCTTGAGCGATTCAAACTTAATGTCCTTCTTGCAGTAATCCATGTCAGTGGCTCGGCCAAGGTAGCAATGACTCGCAAGAACTCATAACCTTCTCAACTGCTATAGATTCTTAGGTGCTGGATAATTAATGATTAGCTCGATTTTCTCGACGTTCGGCCTAATCGCGATTGACTAACACTCCCTGATATTTCACCTCAGTACGTCCAAATACACTTTTATCCTGATTTATTGTAAGACTAGCCTCTTTAACTCTCACCTTCAGAACATACTTTATCTACTTCTCGTGTTCCTCGGAAGTTTCTGTAACGATGATTATATCATCGAGGTACGAAAATGCTTAGACTTCTCAGGTTTTCTGATTTTGTCCATTAACCTCTGGAACGAGGCTCCCGCCTGAGATAAGCCTTAAGGCATTCTTTTAAATTAAAATAAGCCTACCCCAGGAACTATGCGCGGTTATAAAGTTTATTGTGGGGAAATCTAGCATTTTGCTTACGCAAAAATAAAATGATTATATTATAAAACAATCATTTAATTTTTCTTTTGAAAATATTTTATGAATATAATTCCTTGATGATAAACGCAAATAAATAAACAATACATAAAAATTTGTTAATCAAATTTTGATATATAAAATAATTTTCAACTTACTTTTTTGTGCCTTTAATAAAAAATAAATTTTCATTCTTTTTAATATCGATTTTCTCCCACCTTGTCAGGGTGAATAGTATACACAACTAGTAAGCAAAGGTAATCTCCACTCATCTTTTTGTCACCCTCGACTCGCTCAGTTAACAAAATTGACTCGTATCGGAATGACCTATTTTGCTCACTAGTTGAGTAACGTATTATTGTATCACAGTGCGCGAAATGTAATTTTTACTGTGTACAGCGTGTATAAAGTATCACATTCTTCCACTAATGTGCTACATTCTCGTATGCGTAATGGATAATTTACGTAGTCAGTAATAGAATTTTCGGGGTTATTTTGCTTTTGCTTAATTATATTGCTGTACATAAAACAAGTAGACGAAAACTGTAACGCGTTTTAGAACTCGAGCGTACTCGTTGTTACAGCGACCTTTTTTCTTTTAATGAAAATTGACATCTTCATTCTCCTTTAATAACTCTCCATTAATAAACTCTTTTTTCAGGACAATTATTGATATTTTCAATATTAGACATATTTTTTATTTAATACTAGACATATTTGCTTAGATTTGGTTAATATTACTTTTATTTAAATTATCGATGTTTTAATTTTTTAATTATTGTTTGTCCTATCAAAAGGCACAATAGCGCCTTACGCAAATATAAGGCGCGTAAGCCATATATCTCTCTATAATATATAAATATTTCGCCGCCGATATATATATATATATATATATCGCACGCAGTGTGAGACTCAGTCAGCGTGACCCATACCCACTAAAAAACCACCCTGCCTTTGGTCTTGGCAGGGCTCCTCCTCTCGACTGATCTTCCCCCCTCGGAAACCGCTGTGAGGCATTAGTTCGAGAGGGGCAGTCATGCCACGTTTGGTCCTTCGTGATCGGCAATAATATCACTGTTTCGTGCATGTTGGGCGACTACTAATGTCGCCCCTTGTACGCTCTCCTTCTTTTCTGATATGGTTCAGCCGCCCCACAATGGATGGTGCTAAAGTCACTACGGCATCCCAACCTTCTTGCGAACCAAGAAGGCACATCCCGATACACTCTGGTGTCAAAGGCCCCTTCCAAAAGGTTTGAAAAACACCTCTTTCTTCCGTGAATCGAGGACACCAGGACAAGACGTGCTCCACGTCTACGTCGACATCAGGGCAGGTCGGGCACTCCGCACTCCCGTATGTACGGATGCGGTGCAGGTAACTGCGAAGACACCCATGCTCGGTAAGCATCTGGGTCAGGTGGAAGGTGACGAATCCGTATTTCCTACTCGTCCACTTGGCGACATCTGGGATGACGCGGAGGGTCCAGCGACCTTCGCTTGCCGAATCCCATCTCTGCTGCCACATTTCGGTGGTCCTGTTTGACCACCAACTGCTACTACCACGTGCTGCTTCGCTGCTGTTTTCTATTGTACAGCGACTTTTTCTGCACGTATCAGCCTCTCTATTGCCAAAAGATCGATGGGAGGAACTTCCGCGATCACCGAGAGGGCTATATCTGACACGATTCTAGAAGCATGAGCCACCCTTAGTGCGGCTATTCTGCAGGCTCGCCGACAGGATGCACCGTAGCTTAGATTACTTCTTCGGGCATCCGCCCAAATCGGTGCTCCATATAAAATTACCGAGCTTACCACTGTCGCTAAGAGGGCTCGACGTGGCTGCTTTGGCCCTCCGATATTGGGCATTATGCCCGACAAATGTCTAGCCACTCCTGCGGCTTTCGACCCTGCACTCAGTAGGTGTTCCTTGAATGTTAGCCGCGCATCCAAGATGACTCCTAGGTATTTCACCGTGTCCGCCGATCTTATACGTTTACCATTTACAGTAAAGGTGGCGTACCTCCTTTGCGTCGTTCTGGAGATAAGCACCGCCTCGGTTTTTTCGGCCGCCAGACACAGCCCATGGGTGCTCAACCATGCAGCCACCACAGTGATAGAGACATCTCCGAGATATTCTATCTCACAGATGCTCCTTGCGATGACGACCAAAGCCACATCGTCCGCAAGAGCCACCATCGACACCCCATGTGGAAGCTGCTGCCTAAGCAGTCCGTCGTAAATGACGTTCCAAAGAAGAGGTCCCAAGACCAAGATTAGGGCTGTCTCGGCTGCCCGTTCCAGATGTTGTGGGAATAGATGGCGCACCGCTCTGTCAAGAAAATGTGGACACGATGGCATTGAGGCGCCCCTGGGTTTGATCTTATTCATCACCATTTTGTATGAGCTCTTGAGCTCTTTCCATTTTTTCTCGTAGGCCGCGGTTAGTTCTTGGTTCCGCAGCTGGTTCCAAGCTCTCTGGTGCATTCGCCCAGTCCGCAGACACTCACGGCGTAATTTTGCGATATTCTCATTCCACCAGTAAATAGATGGACGGCCACGAGGGATGGATTTCCTTGCCATAGAGATATCGCAAGCCGCTATTATGGCACGCGTGAGTTCCACGGCTCGTTCTTCCGGTGCTCCTGGAAGCTTTTGTTCAGACCTGCTGCTCTGTTAATCGTCGATTAGAGCTGGTACACGAGTGCTTGATGGTCGCTCCCTAGGTAGCGATCACTAATTTTCCAGGTAAACCCTCTCTTCATTAATCTGGGATCGATAAAGGTTAGGTCTACTATAGACGACCTCCCCATCTTGGTAAAAGTGGGAGTCGTTCCAGCGTTAGCAATCTCCAATTCCAATATCGCAAAGGCCTCGAGGAGTGTACGACCACGGGTGTTCGTTATCGTACTGCACCATTCTGTCGTCCAGGCATTAAAATCCCCTCCGATGACCATTGGCAATCGGGAGGACCTTACGCTAGTAACGATGGCATCAAGGGATCCTAGAAATCCGTCGATGTTATCACTGGGTGGGAGGTAGCAACTGTATATTCGCATACCCGCGACCTCCACCCAGGTAAAATTGGAGAGGGGAGCGGCCATTTTTTCGGTTACATGCATGTTTCCACATACCCAGATAGCCGCACTACCAGTGGCATCACTCACCCATTTCGATTCAATGAGATTCCCGTACTCCTCGCTGACGATAACAATGTCGGCCTGCTCTTCTCTGACCAACTGTGGCAGCAGATTCTGGGCCACAGCACAGTGGTTTAGGTTGATTTGTAGCACCCTAACATTTCTGTCAGATGCTTCAACCCTAGGCGCGACTATGTTCTTATCCGCCGTCATGGCCTCGTCCATATCCTTTATAGTAATAAACTCTTTGTGGGTCAGCATCTGGATCTCTGTTAACTCACGTAATGTGGACGAGACCGCTGCCTCGAGATCTGGAGTTTCTACGCCAGGTCTTCCAAGCTCAATGAACAGATCTTCTCCTCTGGTACGTTGGATACGGGAGACTCTTTCTTCCAGCGGCTTGAGGTTTGGCGCGGCCCGTATTTGCCGAAGGATGTTGGCATAGGCTCGCCCTCCTGACACTTTAATCTCAATGGCGTCGGGACGAGCTGGTTTTACGACCCCTTTAGGTTTTCTGAACACCTCTGACGGTCCTTCAACATCTATTGCTTGCTTCAGCTGCGTATTCTGCTGAGCCTCTTTCTTTTTGCCCTTGCGTACTATACTAGCCCAGTCAAGGACCTTTGACTGGTTCCCACCGGTTTAAGGATCGGATGACGAAGCATCTGCTGGCCCATTTTTGTTAGTGGGCTGCTTCAACCCCTTCTTCCTTTTCTCCAGAGGATGCTGAGGTGGAGAGGACCTTTCCCTCTCCACCGGCCTCCTTTGACGCTCTTCAGCGCGGAAGATGGGTGACGTTTGACACAGTCCATCCTTACGAGCATCTGCCATTTTAAAAAACTTTTCAAATGTAATTCGTATTTTATATTGCTACTGTTAAAATTTGAATTATCTTTTGCCATTACTGTTTATAATAGAATTATCGTAAAATGTAATAATTAATGTATTTAATTTTTAACCTATTGTATATATCATATTGATGTTTAGAAAAGTGTATGATTTACTTGAATAATATTTATTTTATCTTCAAATAATTTTGCATCTCCATCAAAGCATTAAATTTTAGATCCGTTATTATCATTGAGCACACATTTAAAAATTTTATGAGTTTTGTCATCGGGAATGAGTAAAGTAATACACATTCTTTCAAGGCATATTCACAACTTTTTTTGCGCATGCAAAAAATACATATATTATGTATTCTTGAAAAAACTTTTTAAGTATATATATATTAAATAAATATTCCGCCGCACGCACACGCACACACACACACACACACCCACACCCACACCCACACCCCCACACACACACACATTCACGCGCGCACGCACACACACACACACACACACACATATATAATATATAAGTAGTTATAATGGCACCATAGCGCGACCCAAACAAAGATGACTCATACAAAGTCGATGCATCCGAGTGCATCGCTGAATCGTATTTCACAATATAAGGAACGTGTTTAAGATGATCTCACTTATTTTTTACTTTAATTTAACAACTTTCAAAGCGTATTTTATTCTTAATTTCATAATTTTGCAATATAAGATGATTTTCTAGAAATAAGAATTTAGTTATTATTAATTCGAAATTTAACAGAGATCCTGTACGATACAAATTTTATATATTTATTTTTAACATGTGGTAATGAGAAAGGAAAAAAAAGGATAAGACCGGGGTTTACTAGGATAACACAATAATCACTTAAATTATGCACATTAAAAAATATATTTTATTCATTAATTACTTATAATAAGTTATTAGAATGTATTATTACAATACTTATAAAATTCTAAGTAAATCGGTTATCTTTTATATAATCTGGCACGTACACTTTAAATTTCTCTGACATGTGGGACACACCTAACCTCGACACCTATAGCAATAAAACCACTGGGTCTGCCGTTTGGATTGTCTATAATACCGTCTATTACAGACCTCGCATGAATTTTTCCGGGTAATTTGTTTTTTTTTTCGGCACAATTAAAACAGGCTTCTTAATCTCCTCTTGCAACAAACATGTATCGGTGATTCTGCTGGAATCTTTATGTACTATGATACTTGCTGGTTGTACAACTGAAAGATATCTTCTCATTTCTTCATGTAACAAATTTATAACCTCTACAAAACATGGTGGGGCTATTGATTCATTAGCCGAAAATCCTTTAAATCCCGAATCGAAATTTTCAGGATTATTTTCACTGTCTACATCTGTAAACAAATTAGCATCGCTATCGGACTCTACGATTACTTCAACAATTTTTATATCACTACTGTTAGATATTATTTCCACATCAATTTCCGACTTGTTCTCACTGTATACATTTGTAAACGAATTTGAGTTGCTATCCATCGTTATAATCACATCCACATTTTTTATATCACCACCGTTAGACACTGTTTCTACATCAATTTCCGACTCATCGCTGAATAAATAATTACTCCTCAAAATTTCTATTTCGGTTTCATGGACCGGTAATTTTTCGTTATCGAAAAGATTCGGGAGAAACTTATCTGACATTTTGCTCTATTCGAAGCGAAATTTCTACTGACGACATTGAATGGAGCTGCATCGCTCTTGCTGGAATTAGCAGCCTGAGCACATTTTTCTATGTTCCGTCATATTCTCGTGTAAAATATATCCGGCTAACGAAAATAATTTGTGCATCTTGATGTTTTTTAATAAAGAAATCGGGTTACATTGAGAGTATTAATACGTCTAAGTAAAGTTTAACGTTTAAGTGAAATTGTATATTTCCACGTATTTTCATTTCATTTCTTTTCATGTATAAATGTCGATCGACGCAGATGGCTAATTTAATATTACTCATTTAGTTTTAATCGGTGTCAAATATCTACGAATTTATGTTTTAAAATTTATCACTTCTCTTGCATGATTGTGTTTTCATTCATAACGATGATGCAAACCAAACGAGACTCTCATCGGTACGATTTCTGCTGTGAAGTATATTTTATAACGTTCCTTATACTTGAGGTTTAAAGAAGTTCTAGAATTTTACGAATTGTATTTTTTGAGTTATTGTAATCCCCCACTTTCGCAACTGAGTAATCGTATAAGTGGAAAACAAAAGGTGACTTATACGGTCAGCTACTGCGACCAGGTCGATCGCGAATGTTTTTGCTGGCTCTGCAGATGAGCAGAGTTCGCACGACCTTGTTTATTTTTTATAAATTTTGTCTTATCGAGGCCTTTTGTCAACATATCTGCTAGATTAAATTGAGAATCTATTTTTATAATATCGATTAAGCTACACATATTTGTAATTTCGGTATCTTGGAGACGAAAAAATTCAAAAAAGCTGTACAATTGTATCGAGGAATCAACGCAACTACACAACAACAATTTTGTTTTTCCAAAAAAATGAACTTTTTTTTATGTTTGCATATGATATGGGTGTGTCAACGCAATAACGATGCTCGACCGACCAACTATGTTCCTGGAATCTCCATTATTTTAATCCTTGATTCCGTCTCTTCCCTTATTCTTTCATTTCTGTAATTGAAAAAATGTTTAAATAATCAATAACTTTTAAATATTATCCTACCCATCGGCGGATATTCAAAATTAGTTTTTTTCGTAAGAGATCAAAATTTTTTTATTTTTTCGATATCTCCGATAGTTTTAGAGATATTGATGGTTTTAGTTTTTTAGGTAAAAACTACTTTCTTTTATCTTATTTTAGAAAAGAAAAAGTATCGTCATACATCAAGCTATTTTTTATTCTTAAACAATAAATTTCTATGTACCGTAACTTTATCCTGCAAAAGATATAAAGTTACATTGGTTGAGCGTTTTACAGTAAAGCTGTTTATATTTTGATACTTTGCTGTTTTAATTTCTCAATCATTCGTTTACAATAAAATTGCACGACACGATGAGTCATCTGACTTGTCAAATTTCTTAAGATTGACATTTTTTTCTTCAAACGTAAACGATGTAAAGTTCATTATTCAGCAGTGATCGAGTTTCTATTTTAAAGTATATAAATTATTATATCTTACGATACCACTCATTCAGTTCTTGTACAAAAGTCATGGAACGTGTATCGAAGCTTCACGCGCTTAGCGTACTGTCTTGTGTTTTACGTATCGTGATAAATTGTGAACCTATGATTCGTACTATATCACGAAATATGAAAAGAAGTGATTTGAAATCTTTACCGACAAACGTGATTTTAAATAAATTAAAAGCAATTTTGTTACACTGTCGTTTGAGTACTATAAGAAAATTATATAAATTAGGTTTGTTTGAAAACAGATATATTTTGGAAATAGTGGTAAATGTCATTAAGCGTTTGTATCCTCAAGGACACCCTGAAGCTAATGAGATTTTACAAAAATATAGTAAGTACCTACCGTGATTGTCTGACATAACGGTTATTTTAAACGTACCAAAGTAAAGTAACGACGAATTAATTATATTTACAGTATTGCTTCAAATGCATGAGGATTCAGAAGGTGATAAATTAATATCAAACTGTGATTTAAGAAATGGTAACTTAAAAATTTTTCATATTTGTTAAATATATTAAAACGGTTTAGTAAATCATTTTTTTTATAATTAATTACAGTATCAGATAATATGCCGTCGACAAGTAGTGCATGCACAGAGGTTATCCACTTATCATCATCGGATAGCGTTAGTAGCGGTAGTGAAAAGGATGACTGCGGAAGTGAGACTGAATCGTGTGAAGCATATGATGACGATGACTATAACCGTATGTAATTGTGTTTCACCAACCACCAACTGTCAACGTGAGGAATTACATTAAACAAAATTTTCTAGAAGCTGAAATTCAGAATGGTCAAGGAGTAGAAGGAGGTACTACCAACCCACGATTTTTAATCAAAAGTGAAACATCCCGTTTCTATGAACGTTTCGGATTAGAAGGTGTCGAACTTCAAGGTCGTATAGCTAATGCTCCAGATGGTTACAATATTTTAGATTGGTTGGAAAGGGCAATAAGAGAATTGCACGGAAAACTCATCGACGGTCATAATTCTAGCGATTTTATTGGTATCACGATGGACTCGGATAGACTAGCACACGGACCTCTTTGGTTGTCTTATAGAACTATTAGGGATTTTAAGGCATGTGAATTGTGGGATATGATATTTAATGTAGCACAGAGTGGGACAGAATTCAGTATGGACAATTTATTGACGTTTAAATGCAACATCGTGAATGATGTGAGAGGTGCAGGACGTGTACCATTAAATGAAGAATCTGTGAGTAAAAAATCAATTTTAACCATCAAAAATGATGACAATCTGTGCCTACCGCAGAATTGCATAAATATTGGAACAGTAAACGTCGAAGTAATAGCAGTGTACAAAAAAAAGCAGCTGCAGATCTAGTGCGCCAGGCAAACGTAAACATTCCATTAGCAGGATGTGGGATCGAAGAAATTCACAATTTTCAAAAGTTTTTTGCACCACTCGGTGTAGCTGTAGTGGTATACTCTTTTAGACATTTTGGTCGGGGATATTTACCAATTTATGATGGAACGAAGTTTGTCATCGATATAAATAAACAGATTAATTATACTTTAAGGATCATGTACTATGAAACATCGAGAACTATCAACCTATTTTAAATTTACTAGCACCAAGCGGTTCAAAAGGATACTGTATTCCTTGTAACAAAACGTACATAAATGTTGAGGATCACAGATGTTCAAATAAATGTTACAAATGTATGAAATTTCCTGCTTGCAGTGTAACTAGGGTTACAAAAAAATGTTTGATTTGTCTGAGAGATTTTTTTGATGATCATTGCCTCGAAAATCATTTAAGAAAAGGTTCCTTTTATAATTCGTCAAGTGTTTGTGAAATAATTAGAAGATGTGGAAAATGTTCACAAACTATACGTTCTAAAAACCGTAATAAGAAACACGAATGTGGAGTCTCTTTTTGCAAAGTTTGTAAAGAGTTTTTACCGGTAAATCACTTTTGTTATATAAAACCAGTTAAAAACAGCCAATTAATCAATCCCAAAAATTTATATTTCTTTTACGATTTTGAAACTCAGCAAACATTGACGTTAACAGGTGATGAAAATAAAAAAGTACATATCGTGAGTTTATGTGTAGTTCAACAAGCATGCAGTTTTTGTCTCCAAGATACCGAAATTACAAATATGTGTAGCTATTGTGGTATACGGGAATACGTATTCACTAGAGACCCTGTACGAGAATTCGTAGAGTTGGTTGTTGCCAGAAGATCCACATTCACAAAAACTGTCTGCATCGCTCACAACTCTCAAGGTTTCGATGCCCAATTCATTTTTAACTATCTTGTAGAGAAGTATTGTGACAGGATTACACCTACAGTCATTTTGAACGGTACCAAAATTATTTCGATGGCCTTATGAACGTTAGATTCATCGATAGCCTAAATTTTTTTCATATGCCGTTAAGTAGTCTACCTAAAGCATTTGGGTTATCAGGAATCGAAAAAGGAACATTTCCACATTTTTTTAATACACCTGAAAACGAAAACTATATAGGACCTCTTCCACCCACATCGACATATGGTGTCGATACTATGAGTAACAAAGAAAGGTCGATTTTCTTGCAATGGTACACTACGCAGACACAAGCTGGATACATTTTTAATTTTCAAGAAGAAATTGTAAAATACTGTAAACAAGACGTAAACATTCTGAGATTAGCGTGTCTAACTTTTCGGGATATGTTTGTAGAATACGGTGTCGATCCATTTATCGACTGTACAACCATAGCTTCAACTTGCTTACGTGTGTATCGAAAAAATTTTTTGAAGGATAATCAAATAGGTGTCGTACCAAGTGGTGGTTATCGAAGAAAAGATAATCAATCTGTAAAAGCCATACAATGGTTATGTTGGATGGAGCAAAAAGTTTTAAAACGTAAAGTCATTCATGCAGGAAACGCACGTGAGAAAAGGCTTGTGGAAGGTATTTTGGTAGACGGGTATTGCGAACCTATTCAGAACGATCAACACCGGGGTATAGTTCTTCAATTTCACGGTTGCTTTTGGCAGGGCTGTGCTAGCTGTCATTGGATTAATAGAGATAAGGTTTTGTCGACCGGTGAAAATAATCGGTTCGAAAAAACTTGCTTTATTAGCGAAAAAATTAAAAGACACAATTATGAATTAATTGAGATTTGGGAGTGTACATTTTGAGAACAGATTGCCAGCAACGAAGAAATGAAAATTTTTTTAAAAGATATTTCATCAACAATTGCACGCAAACCTCTGAACCCTCGTGACGCCTTCTTCGGTGGCCGTACAGATAATGTAAAAATTTATGATTGTAAGCCAACGGAAAAAATTAAATACGTGGATGTTTGCTCGCTCTATACATATATATGTAAAAGAGGTAAATACCCATTGGGTCATCCGAAGATATATGTGAGTGAAGAAGAATGCTACAAATTCATGGGTAGTAAAACAGACATTTCCAAAGTCGATGGTCTTGTAATGTGTGATATATTACCACCTCGTAATCTATATCACCCTGTCTTACCTGTAAGAATGCACGGTAAATTAATTTTCCCACTGTGTCGAATGTGTTGCGAACAGTCTGTGCAAGAAGATTGCCCATATGTTGATACAAAAGATAGACTCTTAAGCGGTACATGGGTATCTGAAGAAGTAAAGAAAGCTATCGAAATGAGGTACGTGATACTCAGTGTTTACGAAATTTGGCAATATCAAATGTCTCAGTACGACGCATCTACCGAAACTGGAGGAATTTTTACCCAATATATCAATGAATTTTTCAAACGAAAATCGGAAGCATCCGGATATCCTCCAGAATGTTTAACAGACGAGAACAAAGATACCTACATAAAAGATCTTGAATCGTGTGAGGGTATTCTGATAGACAAAAGCAATGTGAAATTCAACCCTGCTTTAAGATATCTAGCCAAATTGTGTCTAAACTCTCTTTGGGGGAAGCTTGCGCAACGAGAAAACATGTCTAAGACAGAAGTTATAAAAGATCCTAAAGTTTTAGTTGATTTACTAGTTGCTCCAGAGATAAGTGTAAACAGTATTTTACCCAACAACGATGAAACGATCTATACATCGAGGTGTTATAAAGATGATAGTTTTGATACTGTCAGTACAACGAACGTTGTGGTAGCTGCGTTTACGACGGCTCAAGCACGTTTAAAATTATTTGAGTATTTGCACGAGATGGGCCGTTCCGTGCTATACTATGACACGGACTCTGTTTTTTACGTTAGTAAACCCGGTGCAAACGATTTACCAATTGGTACAATGCTCGGAGATCTAACGGATGAAATGGCTGAATATGGTACAGGTACATACAATACATCTTTTATATCAGGTGGACCAAAATTCTACGCATACAAATATAAGACGCCTGACGGTAACCAACATTGCACTTGCAAAGTAAAAGGTATCAGATTGAATTACGATACAGATCAATCGATAAATTACGAAACTATTCGACAAATGATAGAGAGCTACAGAGAGAGGGTAGTCGTAAACCCTCAATCGATACGTCGTACAAGATTTCACGACGTTATTTCACAGCTTGAAACAAAAATGTGCAGGCCTGTGTACGGAAAAAGAAAATTTATCGGATTGGATAAAAGTTTACCTTACGGCTACACGGAAACGTGATTTACCGTCTCTACAAGTAATCCGCACAATCAGAATGGAAGAAGCCTGTATAAAATTATTCATTCGTTTCCAAATGATAAATAATTTTGCTCGTACACGAGCGCGCCGGAGCGCGAGCGGGTCGAGATGCTCGAGCAGTAGGTAATGTGCTAAACGTAAGTTTGCGAGCGGTCGCGCTGGGACCCCGGCCGCGGCGATCGAGCTCCTCGACAGGGGTACAAGCCTTTTCGAGATAAAATACAGAATTTTCCGGTACATTCAATCAGTTAGAAACATGGATACAAGGTGGAAACATCCGTTCACATCAATTTTAAGCGGACCCACAGGTTGCGGCAAGACGGTGTTTGTTAAAAAATTTATTAAAAACATCAACCATATGTGCGACACGAAAATTGAGAGAAAGATTTTTTATTATACTGAATGGCAGTCGGGATACAGAGATTTAGGCAGCGATATAGAATTACATGAAGGTCTACCACAGAGTACCGACTACGCTAACGATCCTCGACCGAAATTGTTAATTATCGATGACCTGATGCGCGAATCGTCATCCAACGGTGGAGCGATCGTTAATTTATTTACAAAGTGTAGTCATCATAACAATTTAAGCATTATATTTATAACGCAAAATATTTTTCATCAAGGTAAGGGTCAACGCGATATATCGTTGAATGCTCAATACATCGTGCTATTCCGGAACTTGCGCGATCGCGCACAGATAATTCATCTGGCTCGTCAAATTTACCCGGAAGATACACGATTTCTCAGAGAAGCCTATGGAGATGCAACTTCTCAACCGTACGGTTACCTGTTACTTGATTTGAAACAAGATACACCCGACAACTGTCGACTTCGCACATCCATCTTTCCCGACGATCCTTACCATTATGTGTACGTGCAACGGAAAAAAATAAAATACGGGGACTTCGCGAATCAGCTGCCAGTCGTGTCTCTATGTTGGCATCGGAAACTCGTCGTCGAAAACAACCATTCGACACTAAGACAGCGATCGTTTTGAGAGCGTTGTACCATTTGACCGACGAACAAAGAAAAGTGTTACTCGCGAAAGCCGACCTCAAACTAGTTAAACATATTTGTGAATGTGCTCTGAACGTGTTGATTGGTAACGTACCTCTCAGTAAAAATCATAAATCACGACTAAGTAAACACGCACCGATTCTACGCAAATTAGCTGAACGTAACGTTAATTTGACACGAAAGAAGAAACTAATCGTTCAACGAGGAGGGTTTTTACCAGCTCTTTTAGCACCTTTGATAGGTACCGTTTTAGCCAATCTCATATCAAAGTGAAATATGGAGCACGCAAGGAAAATGATACTTGTGCCTCACGAAAATGTGACTAGAATGAATCAGCAGGTAAATTTGGAAGGCAACTTTATGAAAACCGTTCAAACACTGGGTACGGTGACTAGCAGACTCGATGCAGAAATGAACGACATCTTGAATTCGACAATGGTCGAGCGCCAAAAATAGCATCTTTATGAACAGGTATTGCAAAGATACCTACATTTCAAAAACAACGAAGCGCGAATCGATAATTTCAACGATGTGGACATTAACGAAACTGTTAAAACAACTTCAACCGAAGAAGCGAACAAAGATCTTGACAAATTTGTGGTTGATAGCGTTCCAGTCAAGTTTCAATCCCAAGCGAAACATTTGTTGCGTTACTTGAGAAGATACGGTAAAGCATCATGGAATGAAAATGGGAAACTAATGATAGATGGCGTGGCTGAAAAAGGTATGAATATCATAGATTTGGTGAATGACGCTGTGAGAATTAGAAATAGAGCCCCGCCTTCGGGACGTGCTCAGTTTGCTACGTTACTTCGTAGGGCATCGGTTCCTAGAGAGTACATTGGAAACGAACAAGTCTGGAAGGAAGTTATCGCTTGCACACTGAGTAAAGAAACGACGGGAGTTGACGCACCTATCGCGAAGAAGCGTAGGAAGAAAAATATTTCAGCCTCTTCCAGTAGTGGTAGTAGTACAGAGGTTGAAGAGGTTAATGAGGTATCACCTCAAAATCGAGCAAAAAGTTTATCTGCTATACAAAACCCTGGGTATATCTAAAAATAAGTTTGAATAAATTATGTTGGCGATTTTTCAGCCAATAATCAGTCAATACATAACAATTAATAATAATTTTATTTTTGAATTATTTATATCTAAAAATAAGTTTGAATAAATTATGTTGGCGATTTCTCAGCTAATATTCAGTCAATACATAACAATTCATAATAAGTTTATTTTTTAATTATTTAATTATGATACTGGTAGATACTCCGTGGGAAATGCCAAAATTGCTATGGTTGCAATATTGGTCTAGCAACAAGTATCTATAGTTTATTGGACGGATCGCGTCCGAGTAACTTTCCGCGAAGGTTGCGCGGTCAGCGCGAGTCAGCGCGACGTCAACGATGTTCGTTGTCGATCGGACTGGATGCAATATGACGCTCAGTTATTTATTGCGCCATCGCGAATGGTTCTGCTGCGATAATTGAAGTATTGCGCGGTATACGAAGATCCAACATGATCTTGGATCGTACGTTACACGTCCGAAGCCGCGGCGGGGACGTCCTCGTCGTCGGTTTAGTTGTTTGGTTGAGTGTGAATAGAGAAAAAAAATTTTTTTTTTATACGAATTGTGTGTGTGGTGTGGATGGTGTGTTTTTTTTGTGTGTGGGTACATGGCCGCGTACCATTTTACATTTGTTTTCGTAGGCCTTTCTCCTTGTCGTACAATTTTCTTATTGTATTAATGATCTATATGTTTATGTATTTGCGTTACAAACGATTCATTTCTTGTAGAATAAGTTATGTATTATGTGTATTTGTGTTGCGTGTGAGTATTGCGAAATGTGATTTTTTCTTTTGATCTGAAATAGAGTGTTATACATAGATATGTTATACATACATAACATAGATATAAAGGTGTAATATTGTGTATAAGGCGGAAGCCCGAGCTGCGAAGCTGCTGTTTGCTTACTCGGCTTTCTTTTGTATATCATGCATGGTAGTCATGCGGTTCGGTGACCGATATTTCTTGAATTCGGTCGGTCGGCTGTTTTGAGTTTGCGCTTACAATCGTGGTGCTGTTAAGTAGTTGCTTTAAATGGATTGGGTTTACGTGGGCTACTAGATTAGTGCTCGCGTGTCTCTTGTGTTTGCGACATTTTAGGAGTATTATCTTCCATGCCACAATTAATAATATAGATAATCCTATGATGGTCGCTCCGAAGGACCCGGATGTGTATTTAAAAATACGGAGACTGTTTTGCACTGATCTGTATTCGCTTAGCGTTCGCGCTTTTTGCGCTATTTCATGCAATGTCAGACCGGATTTGAGCGCGTCGCTCTGCGCGTCGCTGTGCGTGTTAGTGAAGCAGATTTCGCGGTGTTCAGAGCCCCTTTTTCTTATTAAGTTTTAGACTGACAGCTATACATTCATTTTGAATATTTTATTGTTTTTAAATTAGGAGATAATTTTAGTTATGTAATTAATTTAGTTAATTGTTTATGGTTTCCGGTGGTTAATTGCTATTATCTGCTTGGTTTTCTTATAGATTCAAGATATGTTCTAAAAATAACTGAAATATAATATTTAAAAATTTTTGAGGAATTGTAGTTATTTACCTAGTTTGTAGTTTTAATTACTTATTCATATCAATTCGTCGATGGAAGAAATGGAACCTCTTGATTAGAATATATGGTTGCCGGTGGTCTCGATGATCCAAAAGTAAATTTTACAGAAAAGTTGATATTCCAAATAAATCAAATGCAAATTGTAAATGTATTGAAATACTGAATATTCGAATACTTAAAAATGAATTAATCGTATATACGAAACCAAGTTGTCCGAAATAATTAATACGTCAATTTCCGTAAAGCACGAACGAAAAATATCAGATCTTAATGTTACAGGGGATGATGTTGGCAAAATTAATTTATTTTTAAATTTATATATTGAAATTTAAATGATCTAATAAAATTGTTATTAATATAAAAATTAGAAATGTTATTTGTAAGAGGAAATTTTCTCAGAAAGGTGCGCAGAAACAAAATTATAAGGTATAGAAATAAGTTCAAAGATAAGTAAGCAGCTTTCAGAAATAAGATAATGAAAGATTAACTAACATATCCGGTATATTAAAGAGTAATAAAATTACATAATAATTAAGATTCCAAATGTCACTATTCCAAAACAACAATATTACGAAAGGTTAAATTTCCAAAGTACCAAAAAGTACGAAAGGTCAATTTTCCGAATTATGACAGAGAATTTATTTTTTGAATGCGATCACATGAATGTTTAATTCTATTGTTCAAAGGGAATTCGAGGTCTCATACAGCACATAATATTTTAAGAACATGTTTATAAGGTTAAAGCGTTAAAAATATTATAAAAACATTTTAGAATAAGTCAGCGCTAAATTGAACTTTTTAAAGCAAAACTTGTAATAAAACTACGACAAGGAAGGATCGCTTAATTTAAAATCCATTACTTTATTTAAATATTGAATTACGGTATATTAATTACTAATTATAAACATAAAATACGTTGTCTGGAATTTTTTTTTTTTTTACTATTTATAGATATATTGCCCTCTACTTGTAGACCAAAAATCTTTAAAGAAAACCAGTACTAGATGTAAAAACTATTTTAGGGAGAATTTTAAAGATTAATTTATTTATTATAAGTTCTAGATCACGTTATTCTGAATCTTTGCCTTTTTGACATAGTTGTTTCGGAATATTTTAATTTCGTTTTCATGTTTTTTGACATTGATTGTGTTTTATTGATGTTATTTCTGAATAAAGATGATTCGATTATTTTATTTTATTTTTTTTTTATAAAGGTTCTAGTATAGATATTCCGGAGGTGTGACTCCTTCCAAAGTTTAGTGTTCGGAATTAAGTATTCTGTATGCTAATAAGATTCTTTGAGAAGTAGTTATTTAATTATTCTTTCTGTTTAATATGGGTTACAAAATTATGTTTTAATTACATATTAATCAATTACAATATTATTTGAATATTATTAATTTATGTTATATTACTAATAAAATAAATCAGTTTCTGACACTAATAATTCTAGATATTATTAACTAGACTTTGACATTTTCCAAACCCATTTTAGTTGCATTCAATATATTTTTGGCACTAGTGATTTTTTGCTTTATCAATTGCAATTTAAAAATATGTGTGTGTAATCTTTCTTAAAAATATTTATTTGGAAATTTGAGACCGCTCCGAATATAATTAATAAATATATGCATTATAAAAGTAAGTATATATTAAATTCGTTTAGTGTATTAGACTTTTAAATAAAAATTGATGCACGCTTCTAGAATGGATTCTAAGATTGTTTCTAATTTATTTATTATCTATTCTTTATATGTTAATGGAAAAAAATTTGCTCGATAATTACGATATTGATTATATTATTGCGAGCTTAAATGATTCTTTATCAGTGAACTTGTAGTCTATTTTGGTGATTATCGAGTAGCTTACGACTCGGAGCGCACGCATATGCGCTGTACTAGTGTGCGTGCCGGCGCAACTTCACGTATACCACTACGGCTTTTCTATTCGTCGGTGCGTGTACGTGGGTCGCGTTAGTGTGCGTGCGGTGCAACCTGCCGGCTGCTGAGTAGCTCGTGGCTCGGAGCGCATGTATACGCGCTGCACTGGTGTCCGTGCCGGCGCAACTTCACGTATACCACTATGGTCTTTCTACTCGTCGGTGTGTGTACGTGGGTCGCGTTAGTGTGCGTGCGGTGCAACTTGCTGGTTAACGAATAGCTCGCGGCTCGGAGAATATGCGTGAGCTAATGAGTTAGTATTGATACTGTGTGTGCCTCCTTTCTATTTTACCTTGCTTTTGTTATTTTATGTAATTTCGTACATTGGAGTATGTAGCCCTCTTTATTTATTTATGGTTGTTGTTATATTAAAAGTCGAAAATGTTAATTGCTATAACTTTTGATCTATGGCCTCTATTGCTCGCGGAGAGGTGTCGTATTACTCGTACAGTGAAGAATTTTCATTTTTTGAGTAAAAATTGTTATTACTATTTGCTTTCATCTTTTTGGGTTTTTTATGTGTGGATTTGGTTTAGCATGTGCCCGACATGTTAATTTTACTATTATAACAATTTATTTTTCAGTAGTTGCAAAATTGTACGTATTTTTAGAAAATATTTTCGAATTTGTGGAAACAAAGTACCTATAATTTTGCAACTAAGGTTGGTGATTATTATTTTTGATAAATAAGATTTTTGAAATTTTTTATTAACAATAATTGTCAAATTGTTTATATTTTTGCTCTCTTATTTGGCTAGAATTTTTCTTCGATTTTGAATTATCTGTTGAACGTGTGATCCGAAACTATATAGGTGTTTTCGTTGTGCGGTCGATTTTGTTAATTAACAAATTCATATCTCGGTTTCTATCCAGGCTATGATGGTGTGATTTGGTGTAGTTTGTTAACTAAGGGTAAGGTTTCTATTTTTGCAAAAAGAAATTTTTTTGTTAACTTATTTATTTATGTTATTTAATTTATTTATAGATTTGTTTATTATTATAAGGGTATATTTTTGTAAATATGGGTTGTTCGGTGTGTGATTTTTGCAAAACTACATGGGTAATTTGGTCGAAAGTTTATAACTGTTAATTAACAAATTGATATCTCAGTTCCTAGTGGTTTTATGATAATCGAATTTGATTGGACTTTGTTAATTAAGGTTCCGGTTATTATATTTCTCAACATAACGTTTTTGCGATTTATTTGTTAATGGTATTTAATTTATTTGTAATTTGTTTATGACGAGAATGACCTGTTATTCTGGTTTTGGATTGTTTAGTGCATAAATTATTAATCAGTTGTAAACGTCTGTGGCGCGTCCGTTAGCCGCGCTAATAGGACCGCACTACAGTTCATTAATCGCCGAATTCTTATTCGTGAGTTAGTATTCGATTTATTCTGCTAGTTATTTGTTATTAATTAATACGATTGATGTTTTGTCTATATGTAATTATAAGATAGTATGATTGTGATTTATAATAATAGTTGTGTGATTTTAATTGTTATGATTTGGTATTATATGGTTAATAAAAAATGAATAACTGATGCGCGCTTTGAGCGCGTCCGCTAGCCGCGATATGTCCGTGTTACGGATTTCCATTATAATATAACAGGGTCAGAGCGGTTTTGATTTATCATTTTGGATTTTGTTATCTCGAGTGTAAAGATTTTTGTGTTTTTGGTTGTCTGTTAGAATCCTTTTGTAATTTATATGGATGTTGTAGTTTCGTGCACTTGTTGTAGTTGGGTAGATATATTTCTGTGTTATTTGTATTTGATTTCCATGTTCTACATTGTGCTCACTTTAATTTATTTACTTATTTATTTATTTGTTTATTTATCATTTTCGTTAGTTCCCTGATGATCTTCCGGTAGCGACGGCTGTGGATATTGGGCGGTCCTTTGGCGCCCTAGTCCGTGACAAACGGGTGGAATTCTCTTTACTCAAATTGCGAACCACTAGCGTCGAGGGACTGTTTGTAAATGATAAGGCTCTGCCATCGTGGCGAGGTGGCCGTAGGAGTATCGCTCCTACGTTGATGGTAAGTATGGGCGTTGTTTGGTTTATAGTTGACAACCTATTAGGTGTGTTTTACTTGATTTGGTTTCTTTCATTTTCTAGGTATCGGGACCTCGGGGCATTCCGGTGAGCCTGGACGCTGCCGAAAGGGCTCTCGCCGATGCGATTGCGCGTGTGAGTGCTGCGGGACAGGTTCGGGCTTATGGGATGAACTTCGAAGAGATGCCCGGCTGTGGACGTTCGTATCTTAAAGACGTCCCGCATCATATTCATTGGCGGCGTAACCGCCATATAGAGCCCTCGGTCGGTATTAATGTGCCGACGTTCTATTTGGCTGGGCATGAATCCTTTTCGGAAATTCACCCGGAGGACGGGTTCCTGGACTCCTGTAACTTGCTGCACTGGGGTTTAGAGGGTGCATGCAAGTTATGGTTGTTTGTGCACCCAGACTACGGTTGGGATTTATGTAAAGCTCTCGCCAATGCCGTTAATGAGATGCGGGCGGCTGGAGATGCTACTGACAACTGGTTGCATGGGTGTTCTACGCCTCACCATCATAAAAACTTAATTGTGACGCCCGAATTTCTACGCTTGCATAACATACGCTTTGAGATTGTGGTCCAACGATCCGGTACCTTAGTGTATGTGCGGGATTTTGTTTACCACCAAGTGATTAATTTGGGAGTCACTCTTAGTGAGGATGTGAATGTCGGTGGAACTTGTTGGAATAGTTCGGCGCACAAATTCGTTACGTGTCTGTGTCCGGACGGTGCCATCTCTTGGATTCCTAGGGACACTGATACGTACTAGGTTGTAACGTCGCGGCGCTCCCGGTTGTACGAGTGTCTAGAGGAGGAATGCCACCACGTATCGGCGACGAAAGCAGCGGCTCTTTACCATGCGGCACGACATCAATGCCCTCGTTCTGACGCGTTGGTTTGTACATTTTGCGACAAGTCCTATAAATTGCGGAAGGCTCTTATGCGTCACGTGCGTGAGTGTCATAGCACTCTTCGACTCTGTGACCGTTGCGGCCGCGGGTTCGGGCCAGAGGCCCTCAAACGCCATCAGCGCATTTGTGTAGGAGTTCTTTCCAGTAATTCGTGATGTGCTGATTTTTCATTAAGATTTTGATACTACTCGCCGTTTGTGTATTTGTCTTGTTGTTATCTAATTTTAATTGTTATTTTTGTCGTTATTAAATTGTATATGTTTACTTTGTATTTATTCTTGTTATTATTACACTCCTTCCCTCCTTCACCATTGATATTATTTTTGTAGTTCGTGTCCTCCGCATTGGTGCTCTAATATAACGTTGGGTGCTCGTTTGAGTTTATTAGCGTGCACGGTTTTGATTATGGGTCCGTTTCTGATTGTGACATTGTGTGTTTTGCGATTGATTTTTATAATTTCGTATGGGCCTTCGTATTCCTTATGAAATTTGCCTACTGGTGGGTATTTAACTAGTCGAACTATTTCGCCTTCCCTAAAATGTTGTACGTTTAGTCTTTTATCATAGTAGTATTTGGACCGATATTTGGACTGTACGAGGTTCATCGCAGCCATTGTTTGTAACTGGGTGAGGTTGGTGGTGAGGTCGACAGCGTATTCGCTGTACGTAGGGAAGTGCTCTTTTGGCGGGAAGCTCGACGGTGTTCTCGGTTTATATCCTAACAGTAGTTCGTGAGGACAATAGCCGGTGCTTTCATGTTCGGTGCAGTTGTAAGCATGTTGGCAAATTGTTTGTTGTATCCGCGTATTTGCGCAGGTATTCGGTTAATGTATGGTGCATACGCTCGATTCCGCCCTGAGATTGGGGGTGGTAGGCTGTAGTGTTATATTTGCTAATGCAAAAGATTTTTGCGAAGTGTTGTAATAGTTTATTTTGAAAATGGCTACCGTTATCAGTTATAATTGCAGCTAGCGTGCCTACGTAAGCGATTACTTTTTCGGTTAGAGCGCGGGCTACCTCTTCGGCTGTAGCTGTTTTTACTGGTACAAGTATAACGTATTTCGTCAGCCAGTCTTGAGCTGATAGAATGTAGCGATAACCGTTCTTGCTTACCGGCAATGGACCGTAAAAATCTAATGAAAGCTGGGCGAATGGGAATGAGGGCGTGTTACTGATAACTAAAGGCAATTTCGTTTTCTGTCGTACCAATTTGTTGCTTTGACAATCGGCGCATCTCAGGACGAACTGACGTATGTCCCGGCGCATATTTCTCCAATAATAGTCGTTGGCTACCTTTGCGTACGTTTTGTTTACGCCTCGATGTCCTCCGAGAGCTGCTTCATGGTATTCTTTGATGACCGTGTACCTGTCTTCGGTCGGGGGTACAGGTAAATTATTTGTGTACAATACTCCGATTATCGGTAGTCCTTTAAATATCCTATTAAATTGTTCTATGAAATAAGCCCATTCACCAACTGATAGTACCGCGAGATCTCTAATGACTGCTATTGTTTTGATAGATTTGGCGACTAACAGATTTTTGAGTAAAATTAAGCATTTTCTTATGTTGACTCTGAGCGGCTTTTCGTCGATATAATGCTTTATGTATATGCATATCATTGTTATGTCCTTGATGTTGTATGTGTGGATTTCGCCGACTGTAAATGTTTTCCCTTCGAATTGTTCCAAATCTATGTACGCTCTCTCTGTTAAGGCCTCCTGTATTTCGGTGTTCAGAAAACCGTCGGATGTTGCTAGATAAACTAAGTTTTCCTTGAATCGAAATGGGTGTTGATTAACAATTGTTAAGGTAGAAAAGGGAGGAGGCTCTTCGTCATCCGGTGGTGCCCACGGTGGTTTCTCGCGCGGTGGCCTCGCGTTTTACCTTACTATATTTTTTTATTTTATAAAATTTATAAAATAAAGTTTTACAATATTTAATATGTAATGTTATAATCAACCTTACGTAAATAGCAAATTTTAATATCAAAATAACAAAAGTTCTTACATCATATATAGTGAAATGTATATACTACATATATTAAAATTTGTATAATAAGTATTGTAGAAATATTTTATATACGCTTATACGTTCATTTCTTGTTCAGTATTCAATTCTTTTGAGACGACTTTTTAATTTAAGGCTATTCTAATTACTCCATTCGTCCAATAGGTACGTGTATAAAATTTCTATTTTTCCAGTTCTTCTCGCAAATGCTCAAAAATGTGTCAATTATATATAAGAAATAACAAGATATTTAGTTATTATGCGAAAATGTATCTTCCGTTCAGCGTATTGCAATGATAGCGATTGAAATAATATGTAAGTTTGTGACTAATAAGTGTAATGAATAAATATATGCGAGTGAATAAAAATTGCGATCAACTGCGTAAGAATAGTATATAATTAAATCTCCAAATATTAAATGTTTCTGTAGTACTTAATTGACAAAAGGAATTCCCCCAATATATACATTCTATTTGGAATTAATTAAAAACAAAATATAATTCATTTTTACTTCCTTAAATTCGCATTTAAAAAATACCAGATTGAATAATAAAATTTTCTGACTTATATAATAAAAATTACTATATTGAAAAATTAAAAATTACTATATACAAAAATTATTATATTGCTGAGATGTCACGCTTTTCCTATACAATATAGTAATTTTTAATATAGATTATTTAAATATTTATTATAATATTTTTCTCAGTGTATAAAAAATGCTATTACCAAATTACCAATAACATACAAATTAATAAGTACTGCTAAATAAATAAAACAATTATTTGCAAAGGATGTATACATATCACATGACAATAAAAATCAATAATAATTCCTTTATGAAAAGTGCTATTGCAATAATAATTAAACTCTATTTCATACAAAAATAATTATTTTTATAGATAATTTCTATTTTTTTAATATTATTATTTTAATTCATCGTATAATAATAATAAATTCATTAATTATTATACATATGATAATAAATCTATATGGATACAATTTAATAAATAATAATTGAATGTAGTTAAATAATAAAATATTTTTAAGTTTAATTTAATATTATCTATTATATAATGATTTTTCAGCGAGCGAGCATGAGCGAGTGAGGATTTTGGCTAGTTATTTATTAATATTGTTGCACGTACTCGAAAGAGGTTCTACAACAGCGGAGAACCACCAATTCCTTTGAAGAGGCTGGATACGTCTTGACACCCTTCATGTACCTGTCCAAGGCTCTCTACACTACCTCAGCTTCTACCTTATACGATTATCTTCTCCAGGACATAAGGATCAGGATTTGACACAGGACCTGAACCACCCTGTTGAAAAAACATTATAAAATCCGATAAAATAATGGCTCATTGTATCGGGGTGTCAAAAAAATTTTATAGTAATATATAGGGCGATTTCTTTTTTATCGGTACCTATAATGAATTCCCCACAGCTACGAATCACAAGTTCCGAAATTTAGTTTTTATAAGTTTTACCTGGTAAAAGATATATCAGTTTCTATGAGACTATTAAACTTACAGGCTTTTATAGAGATATGCTCATATAATTATTTATAGAAATCTATTCACTTTACCAATATGAATTCAGAATCGGCATATATCGTAATAAATTGATTGAAAAATTATAAGCCTGTATAGATGTTTTACTACATGAATTACACAAGTACATCCAAGAAAATATTAATCGGGTTCTATAATAAAACAAATGACTTTGAAAAGGTTACAACAAATTTCCTGATAAAAAATTTAATAAGCACTTATCATGGAATTACTGTATATGTTTATGTCTTTTTTTGCTTTCTAATGGTAGGTTTATAATTCGAGTCCATAAGGTATCCCGGGTGCAAAAACCTCATACCGTACTATACAATAAATGCCTATAGTATTTTATAAGATAAACCTCACAAAAGAAAAAAACATTTTATAGTACAATATGATGATCAACAAAATAAATGGGCGGTTCGTTTACCGGATCGTATGAGCTGAGACATCCATAAAAACAATCTTAATCAAATCGTTAACTCGTTCTACCAGGCAATTCCGTATTTATTATTTATAACAAATAGTCATTATCCGGTTTTCGAATATTTGACTTCTTAGTGTGCTTTGAATGAATAAGGTTCTATAAGGCTTTTCACTATATTGTCCACTAGCAGCTATCGGTGTCTACCGTTAAATTCCATAATTTTAAAGCAACCATTACAGATCCTTTATAAGGTTTTTTTATACTCTTGTATAAAAGTTTATTCTTCATTATTTTTTAAAAATAAAAAAAATATTAACCGAACTTTTAGAACAAATATTTCAATATCCAATATTCCTATATATTTAACTACTTTAGTAATGGTTATAGAAATAACTGTCAGACTCGAGTGACACTTGCAGGTATTCTTAGTTTTGTTAATTAATTATAAATGTTATTCATTGCTATTTTTCATGAAAGTATAGAACGAAGTTGTCTACAGTAAGCTACTAATGAACAACAAAGAAATATTAAATGTTATTTTAAATATACTTATCCAGTATAATAATTCTTATATGACGACTGATGCAAATAAACTTTGTAAAATATTTGTATACATTTGTTAGATAAGTTTTGCTTCGTTATTCTTCGAATAGTTGAATATAGTAACCTGACTATTAGAAAAAATATTTCAATTATACAATATTTCTATGTATTCTTAGTTTTGTGCCCTTTAGTTTCAAATGTTTTTCATTAATATTCTTCATGCATATAATGATAGAAGTTTTTATTACAAACTACTAATAAACATCAAAGAAATATTAAATATTTCTATATTTAAGTGATTTATTAATGGTTATAGAAATAACCGTCAGACTCGAGTGACACTTGCAGGTATTCTTAATTTTGTGCCCTTTAATTATAAATATTTTTTAATGTTATTCTTCATGAACATTTAACATTTAAAATAATTCAGAACTTTGTACGGAATTAGTATGTATTCTTTATTTAGCATTCTCTTGTAATAAAGTTTATACTTCATTATTTTTCTAATATGAAAACATATTAACCTATTTTTAAGTTTAATTTAATATTATCTATTATATAATGATTTTTCAGCGAGCGAGCATGAGCGAGTGAGGATTTTGGCTAGTTATTTATTAATATTGTTGCACGTACTCGAAAGAGGTTCTACAACAGCGGAGAACCACCAATTCCTTTGAAGAGGCTGGATACGTCTTGACACCCTTCATGTACCTGTCCAAGGCTCTCTACACTACCTCAGCTTCTACCTTATACGATTATCTTCTCCAGGACATAAGGATCAGGATTTGACACAGGACCTGAACCACCCTGTTGAAAAAACATTATAAAATCCGATAAAATAATGGCTCATTGTATCGGGGTGTCAAAAAAATTTTATAGTAATATATAGGGCGATTTCTTTTTTATCGGTACCTATAATGAATTCCCCACAGCTACGAATCACAAGTTCCGAAATTTAGTTTTTATAAGTTTTACCTGGTAAAAGATATATCAGTTTCTATGAGACTATTAAACTTACAGGCTTTTATAGAGATATGCTCATATAATTATTTATAGAAATCTATTCACTTTACCAATATGAATTCAGAATCGGCATATATCGTAATAAATTGATTGAAAAATTATAAGCCTGTATAGATGTTTTACTACATGAATTACACAAGTACATCCAAGAAAATATTAATCGGGTTCTATAATAAAACAAATGACTTTGAAAAGGTTACAACAAATTTCCTGATAAAAAATTTAATAAGCACTTATCATGGAATTACTGTATATGTTTATGTCTTTTTTTGCTTTCTAATGGTAGGTTTATAATTCGAGTCCATAAGGTATCCCGGGTGCAAAAACCTCATACCGTACTATACAATAAATGCCTATAGTATTTTATAAGATAAACCTCACAAAAGAAAAAAACATTTTATAGTACAATATGATGATCAACAAAATAAATGGGCGGTTCGTTTACCGGATCGTATGAGCTGAGACATCCATAAAAACAATCTTAATCAAATCGTTAACTCGTTCTACCAGGCAATTCCGTATTTATTATTTATAACAAATAGTCATTATCCGGTTTTCGAATATTTGACTTCTTAGTGTGCTTTGAATGAATAAGGTTCTATAAGGCTTTTCACTATATTGTCCACTAGCAGCTATCGGTGTCTACCGTTAAATTCCATAATTTTAAAGCAACCATTACAGATCCTTTATAAGGTTTTTTTTATACTCTTGTATAAAAGTTTATTCTTCATTATTTTTTAAAAATAAAAAAAATATTAACCGAACTTTTAGAACAAATATTTCAATATCCAATATTCCTATATATTTAACTACTTTAGTAATGGTTATAGAAATAACTGTCAGACTCGAGTGACACTTGCAGGTATTCTTAGTTTTGTTAATTAATTATAAATGTTATTCATTGCTATTTTTCATGAAAGTATAGAACGAAGTTGTCTACAGTAAGCTACTAATGAACAACAAAGAAATATTAAATGTTATTTTAAATATACTTATCCAGTATAATAATTCTTATATGACGACTGATGCAAATAAACTTTGTAAAATATTTGTATACATTTGTTAGATAAGTTTTGCTTCGTTATTCTTCGAATAGTTGAATATAGTAACCTGACTATTAGAAAAATATTTCAATTATACAATATTTCTATGTATTCTTAGTTTTGTGCCCTTTAGTTTCAAATGTTTTTCATTAATATTCTTCATGCATATAATGATAGAAGTTTTTATTACAAACTACTAATAAACATCAAAGAAATATTAAATATTTCTATATTTAAGTGATTTATTAATGGTTATAGAAATAACCGTCAGACTCGAGTGACACTTGCAGGTATTCTTAATTTTGTGCCCTTTAATTATAAATATTTTTTAATGTTATTCTTCATGAACATTTAACATTTAAAATAATTCAGAACTTTGTACGGAATTAGTATGTATTCTTTATTTAGCATTCTCTTGTAATAAAGTTTATACTTCATTATTTTTCTAATATGAAAACATATTAACCTATTTTTAGAAAAAATATTTCAATTGTACAATATTTCTATGTGTTCTTAGTAATACCAAAGCCACTTGAGAAATACAAATTTCGCGCCAAAAATGTAATCGACTATTCCGTGTTTATTGTAATACTAAACCGCTCATTTATGTGACAATACTGATTAAACCCTATAAACGAACCACATAGGTTGCTTGACAATATTAGAATATACCGGTAGATTCGGATAAATAATGCTCGACTTTACAGTGAAATGTCCTATTCAACCCGATAAATTGCAATCATGACCCACATAAAAAAATTAAAGTTTATATGAACTTTATGACTGACTGTTCAAGTTTGGCAAAAATGTATCAAAAGTTTATCTGAAATTTATATAAAGTTTTTATAAGGTTTTGTTACAATTACTGACAAATAAAATAAAGTTTATACTAAGTTTAACCGAATTCAATATCAACGTGATATCAAGTTCAAGTATATAAAGTAATATAATGTTGATATCAACACACCCAAAGAAAATTTTTAAAAATCTTCTTTAACTGACATCATTAAGTATACATCGGTTAGAAAAATGGATATTTGAGATGTAACCAAAAAATTCGAACCTGCCACTGAAAAGTGTTGTCCATTTTGTTAGTCTTGAAGACATAACCTGAAAGAAGAAAATTAAAAAAACCACAAAGTATCTATGTTTACATATTAAAATATTAATTAAAACATAATTAAATACATAAAATTTTCAATTTAAATAGAAAAAATTTATCTGATGCTGCGGTTCAAAATGAATCTTCATGTATTGTATTTTCTATCCTGACATCGTTGTCCGGATTAAGCCTTAATACGTACACCGATCGCGCAACGATGCTCTGTCAACTCGTTTACACACTAAACGGCGACTCACGATTATTACAATTGCAGTTATTAAACTGTCAGATTTGAAAAAATAACCTGGTCTGCTGGTCCTTCTCGCGCCGCATTCGGAACGGTACTGACGAATCGGTTAGATATCGATAAATTAGCCGATGAAAAGAAACAAAACAATGTTGTTTTGGCAACTAACCCTAGCATCAGTTCACTCGCGAGAGGAGCGCGAAAAGGATCAGCGGACCAGGTTATATTTTGCGAATCTGAACGATTGTTTGTGCAATTGTCGTCGTTTAGTGTGTAAACGAGTTGACAGAGCATCGTTGCGTGATTGATGTACGTAAGGCGTAATCCGGACAACGATGTCAGCATAGAAAATACGACACAAGAAGATTCATTTTGGACTTCTGCATCAGGTAAGTTTTTTCTATTTGAAATGAAAATTTTATATTTTTAATTATGTTTTAATTAATATTTTAATATGTAAAAATAGATACTTTGTGGTTTTTTTAATTTTCTTCTTTCAGGTTATGTCTTCAAGACTAACGAAATGGACAACACATTATATTACTTTATATACTTGAACTTGATATCACGTTGAAATTGAGTTCGGCTAAACTTAGTATAAACTTTATTTTAGTTGTCAGTAATTGTAACAAAACCTTATAAAAACTTTATATCAATTTCAGATGAACTTTTGATACACTTTCGTCAAACTTGAACAGTCAGTTACACAAGTTCGGCACAGTCTCGTTGGCCAACCCCATATCAAGTTTAGCCAAACCTAAAGTTTATATAAAGTTCATATAAAGTTTAATTTTTTTGGCGGGGAAAAATCATTAATTATTTGAAATCCAGATATATGCCTATTCGTTGTAAATAGAAAATACAGCAATACCTCATAAAATATGATAAACGATTCAATAGCGGTTGCTTCTACGGGACTAAAACGCTCATTTATGTGACAATACTGATTAAACCCTATAAACGAACCACATAGGTTGCTTGACAATATTAGAATATACCGGTAGATTCGGATAAATAATGCTCGACTTTACAGTGAAATGTCCTATTCAACCCGATAAATTGCAATCATGACCCACATAAAAAAATTAAAGTTTATATGAACTTTATGACTGACTGTTCAAGTTTGGCAAAAATGTATCAAAAGTTTATCTGAAATTTATATAAAGTTTTTATAAGGTTTTGTTACAATTACTGACAAATAAAATAAAGTTTATACTTCATTATTTTTCTAATATGAAAACATATTAACCTATTTTTAGAAAAAATATTTCAATTGTACAATATTTCTATGTGTTCTTAGTAATACCAAAGCCACTTGAGAAATACAAATTTCGCGCCAAAAATGTAATCGACTATTCCGTGTTTATTGTAATACTAAACCGCTCATTTATGTGACAATACTGATTAAACCCTATAAACGAACCACATAGGTTGCTTGACAATATTAGAATATACCGGTAGATTCGGATAAATAATGCTCGACTTTATAATGAAATGTCCTATTCAACCCGATAAATTGCAATCATGACCCACATAAAAAAATTAAAGTTTATATGAACTTTATGACTGACTGTTCAAGTTTGGCAAAAATGTATCAAAAGTTTATCTGAAATTTATATAAAGTTTTTATAAGGTTTTGTTACAATTACTGACAAATAAAATAAAGTTTATACTTCATTATTTTTCTAATATGAAAACATATTAACCTATTTTTAGAAAAAATATTTCAATTATACAATATTTCTATGTGTTCTTAGTAATACCAAAGCCACTTGAGAAATACAAATTTCGCGCCAAAAATGTAATCGACTATTCCGTGTTTATTGTAATACTAAACCGCTCATTTATGTGACAATACTGATTAAACCCTATAAACGAACCACATAGGTTGCTTCACAATATTAGAATATACCGGTAGATTCGGATAAATAATGCTCGACTTTACAGTGAAATGTCCTATTCAACCCGATAAATTGCAATCATGACCCACATAAAAAAATTAAAGTTTATATGAACTTTATGACTGACTGTTCAAGTTTGGCAAAAATGTATCAAAAGTTTATCTGAAATTTATATAAAGTTTTTATAAGGTTTTGTTACAATTACTGACAAATAAAATAAAGTTTATACTTCATTATTTTTCTAATATGAAAACATATTAACCTATTTTTAGAAAAAATATTTCAATTATACAATATTTCTATGTGTTCTTAGTAATACCAAAGCCACTTGAGAAATACAAATTTCGCGCCAAAAATGTAATCGACTATTCCGTGTTTATTGTAATACTAAACCGCTCATTTATGTGACAATACTGATTAAACCCTATAAACTTGAACTTGATATCACGTTGAAATTGAGTTCGGCTAAACTTAGTATAAACTTTATTTTAGTTGTCAGTAATTGTAACAAAACCTTATTTTTGGCGGGGAAAATCATTAATTATTTGAAATCCAGATATATGCCTATTCGTTGTAAATAGAAAATACAGCAATACCTCATAAAATATGATAAACGATTCAATAGCGGTTGCTTCTACGACAGGCGTAACCGATAAGATCCTGTAATCAAAACGCTCATTTATGTGACAATACTGATTAAACCCTATAAACGAACCACATAGGTTGCTTCACAATATTAGAATATACCGGTAGATTCGGATAAATAATGCTCGACTTTATAATGAAATGTCCTATTCAACCTGATAAATTGCAATCATGAAAAATCATTAATTATTTGAAATCCAGATACATGCCTATTCGTTGTAAATAGTAAATACAGCAATACCTCATAAAATGCGATAACCGATTCAATAGCGGTTACTTTTTCGACTGGCAAAGCCAGGTACGATGCGTTAGGCAAGCCGCCCATTTCATGCGTCGATCGTCATAAATCCCTATAAAGGTACCAGATAAGTTGTTATATAATATTGAAATATGCTGGTAAGGTTATATAGCCGTTACCTGGCGTTATAGTGAAACGCCCTCTTTAACCTTATATTTTTGTATTCTCTATAAGACAATAACTGTTAAAATCCCGATAGAAGTCCACTTGTTAAGAATATATCATTTTGTATTACCTGAAATAGAACTATAGATAATTCATTTATGTTCGGGTTTTTCATTATAGAATACTATAAGCTTTAGAGTGAAATAGCATTGATATATAAGTACGTGAAAAGTGGCAAATCCTTATAATGCCCGGTAAATATAAATACAAAATATTTAAATATAAATGTGTACCCGATATACTCCGATAAACTATTTTATGCTCTTTTATGTTACACGTTTATTCCTATAAAACCTTATAAACAAATTTATTTTTATCGCATTTTATGAGGTGTTCATTATGAAGCCTAAAGTTATAAGCTTATTCTTTCCGATTCCTATTAAATAATGTGTAGCATTCTATTGCAAACTCCGGGTGCAAAAGCCACATGAAGTACGATAAAAATTTTTTTTTATAGTTTTATATGAGGTTTTTTCAACATGGCAACTATTCAAGGATTCAACTTCAAGAAATGGATAGGTTATTATGCGGGACACTGACAGGAACAGTGCTTGTGTGCCTGTGCGTATGTGTTACTGGAGTTCGTATTCCTTCCTCACGGTCTAGCCTAGCTGGATTCCGAGTGAGAATTATTTAATTTCTTTAAGCCACGGGGCTTTGGAATACTTAATATACAAATATAAAAGTAAACATATTACTCTATACAAATTACAATGTTGTTTGAATGTTTGACAAACTTGATAAATGATAAAAATTACCATTTTTATAGGAAAGCTTAACAGAACTAGAGTATATATATATATATATTAGTAGATATCTAGTTAATTTTACTATAAAAAATAGTAATTTTTATCATTTGTCAACTCTGTCTCTCAATTAACAAACAAGATTGCAATTTTTACTCGAACATTTTCTCCGTATGTAATTGTATGTGAACCTATCAAAACGGTATGAATCATTTAAAATGATACACGTTATAATCACTACAAAATTCTAAACTTAATATTTCAATGTACTAAATGTTGTAATGATATTCACTCACCATTATCGAATTCGGTAGGTAAGCACGAGCGCTGTATATAGATATAGATATAGCCAACGACTCGAACGGCAGATGCTGATATGAAAATATAAATAAAATTGAAGATAAGAGTAAAAATAATAAATTTTTAACAATCTTAATACTAAATAATAAATACGTAATTAATTAACAAATAAAACAATAATACAATAATAAATCGCTCATATAGATAAAATAAATAAGTAAGACTGACCTACAAATAATACAATAGCTACGTAGCTTCCTCGGGATGGGCCGTGGTGTAATGCCCTCGGTTGTGATCCGTGTAGACCAGGCAATCTTGTCGAGCCCAAACAAATGATTAAAGCGGATGACTTTGAAATTATCTATGGACGAGGGGTTAAAGGTGATGAAAGGAAGCTGATTAATGATGCGGGTGGAGGTTATTATGCATGACTTTTTAATGATTCAGTGCTTGGCGGAAGGTATGTGAGGAGTTTAGGTAGATGACGAGAGAAAGAACGAGGATTCTAATCGGGGGTGTTAAGTTTAATGAAATGATTTGCCAAATAGGTTGGTGAATTATGAGAGATAATGTTATAGGCTAGGGAGCCGATGAGAAAGGACCGTCTGGACTCCCCCGAAAGCCATTTTAAGCCTAGTCTATACGGAGTAACGTGATCACGTCTCGCTATATTACCCCATACAAATCTTACACACGCATTCAACAGTCTTTGGAGTTTAAGATTTCTAGACTGATCTACATCATGATAAACCGCACACGCGTAATCAAAATGCGGGAAAATAAGCAATTCTACCAGGTTCTTACAAAGTTTAAGTGACATAAGTTTGTGTAGTAGCGCAGCGAGTGTGATACTCCATGAACACGCCTTGAGATTCCCATGACTTGCTTTGACCAGTCGAGGGTAGGGGTAATCATAACACCAAGCGATTTTACCACATTTTCGTACCTCAAGTAGTCATCACATAGTCTGATCTTCGGAGCAGTGTCCAGGTTGATACGCGCCAGATGAGCCTGACTACCCAGGATCATAACTTTCGTTTTTTCCACATTTAGCTTAAGACCGTTATAGATCGCCCAGCTCGCTATCGCATTCGCATCATGAGAAACACGTTGAACTGCATTATTAAAATCTGTTGGAAGAAACGAATGATAGACCTGGACGTCGTCGGCAAACAACATATAATTACAATATTTTATCTTAGGCAAATCATTAATGAAAATGGAGAATAGAACAGGACCTAGGACACTACCCTGCGGCACACCCGCGTTCACCTCGAGCCAGTCCGAGAGTGAGAGAGAGAGAGAGAGAGAGAGAAAGCTGTTTCTCCGTGTAAGGTTCTCTGCGATACGAATAGAATAAAAAGTAAGTGGTACCACTTCTCACGCGAGCGATAATTACAGCGAATAAATTAACTTTATTGAGGTTGTTCGTAGTTTAGTTGTGTTAGTTCGCGTACCCCTCTTTCCCCCGCGTTGAGCCGACGATTACGACTCAACTCTCGTGCGTGCGTTGCCCTCGAACAATAATTGTTTTGTGTATAGTACACGTCACGTTTGATATAATAAATTTCATCATATTTAATTGCATCTCAAATCGTGTTGATTTATAGATTTAAAACCGTCGTATATTGATATTCCTCCGTTATCCTATGAGCCGTATATAAGTATACGGGCTCTCGCGAACCTACTTATTATTTTCTTTCCGCGGTCCATTACACGACCTCCTTATTCTCAAAATCATTAATGGGATGTCGGAGCTATAGCCTCCGTCGATACCCGCTCGATCTCGAGGCTTCGAATAGCGCTGTAGTCATGTGTCGATTTCGACAATAAATTATGATTATATTAGTAAATAAAATTGTGTTATCATAAAAAATTATTTTCAAAAAGTATGTGGTATGAGCAATTTCAATGAAAATCGGACTTTCAAACGTTTTTTTCTAAATTGCAAATAATGAATAATTATTTTGTAATAGCGAAAAACGGGGCACCTTGAAAAAACTTAACACTCAAAAAATATATACGTACTTTCAAAAAGTAAATTGTTGTTTTTTGCAAATGGAAAAATACTATTTCTCAAACAGCAGATGTTCGAAAAAAGCGAACATTTACTATTTACGAAGAGTATGTTATCTTACGAAAAAAAGTACCCGGATTTTCACTATTAAAAAAGCGACTTTAAAATAAAAACAGTATAAATTAAGTAAGATTTAATTGTAAACATAAAACAAAATTTGGTAAATTACTCATTGATTGCTTCACAAATAGATACTTTTTACTCTTTATAATCTGTGCATTATTTATTGCTTAATGTATGCTAATAACCTTGTAACTTAAAATTCAGATTCGTTATTATTTAATTATATAAAACTCCTGTACATATTAATAAATCTATTAGCACATACAATAATTGCATACGCGAACAAACACTTGTTAAGGTGATAAATAGATTGTATGTACGTACACAAATTGTAATGATAGTACACTACCATTCATAATATAGAAAGCATAGAGAAATTGAGGGGAATCATACTAGTACGATGTACGTGTATATTAACATATTTTGATTTACTACGAGAGGTAATTACTCATTCGTAATAGAAACTGCTGCAATTCACCTGTTCATTTGAAATAAACTAGCCATTCTTGTTATACGTGTGCCACTTGTGCGACTGTTATTAAAATTGTTAATTTGATGCCTTTCTTGACATTGACTAATCCCAGCGACAGTAGTAACAGAAAATTAAATAAGGCGTAGAGAAAATCATGAAAAAAAATTAAAATTGACGAAAATATTATACCAACGAAGATCAAGACTATAAACTCGAATATTGACAGGTATATATACATTAATATATTCAACAACCATTTATTTATAAACTTAGAAAAATATATTTATTTTATTCACTTCAAGGTTAAATTAAATAATATAAAATAAACTCAAAATGTAAAATAATATTTATTAAAATCTAATTGATACGAATCCAATCTTGTTATAGTCGTTGTTTCGTTTTAAAAACCGCTCATACGAAAAAAAGTCATTTTCACGTCATGCAAACATACTTTAGTATACACGTGCAACTTATGTTTACGAAAATCGACATCTCCACTTATTTGTTTCGTACAACTGCCGAACATGTAAAATTATTTCGATATAGGGTATATAATTAATTAACTATACACGCGGCGGTCGATTTTCATTTAGCCAGTTAATCGTTCGCTTATTCGATACCGATTATCCGTATGTATGTATATACACCTTTTGTTACATTGTTAATCTGGATTTAAATTTCGAGCACTCGACTGAAGAACTATGTATATGTATATGTATATATTTACATTCACGCAGAGTACGGTTTCCTAATTTTTGCTGTAATTTTGCAATTTGATTTTGGAGAGATTGTTAAAATGGTAGTGCACTTTGATGAATGATCATGGGCGTGTGTGTGAGTTTTCATGGTAATTTTTATATATTCTTAAGAACTTTTTATAGTAAAGGTCGTGATATAAATTATAATTTTTATTACACAGCTTTAAAGATATGTTTAACAATTTTTGTAATATATGATAGTTGTGTATACGTATTAAAATTTTACATTAGTTTCTATTTAGTAAATTTATTATTCTCCAGGAGCTTCTTGCCACAGGCGAAATGCTCCTAGAGCAGCCGATCCGCCGAATCCGTGACAGAAGAGAATCAGAGCCTAAACCAAGCAGTCGTTCGGAGAAGAGAATTAAAGTCCCAACCAGGCGGTCGTTTGGAAAACAGAATCAGAATCGAAACGAGGGGTCCTCGCGAAGAGAACTCAAACCGAAGCGAGTCAGACAGACACAGAAGAGAGTCAGAACCGAAACCAGGCAGTTGTCGAGAACAGAATCCGAATCGAGAAGCGATGGACTGACCAGGAGATCAGGCTCATATCCCAGACGAGAGGGACGTTACCAGAGATCCGCCGTCGTACCACGATCCTCTGGTAATAAGATCGATTATGTCTCAGGAACCAGAGAATTAACCTCCTACGTAAATGGTATCTTGTTCATATTTACGATTATTTGAAAAAAAAATCTTCAAAAACTGATACTTTTTCTGCTTTTAGCCGATATATTTAAAAGATCGTGCGAGATACGTAAACTGTGTCATCAGATTTGGAAAGAGCGAAAAAAATACGTTAGGATACATATTTTTGTAAAGGTTGGCTAAGTGATTTAAAAAAAGCAAGCGATTGAATAAATACAAAACTGTATGCCGTTTTGGCATGAAATGGGTTAAGTTTTATGAAAATGAAAATAATTGTTTCTTAGGGATATGAGTTAAATCTCATTAGAATCGCCGTTTCGCTTTAATAATTGCGAATACAAATAAAGACATTTTTACGATGAGTTTCCTGGTGACAAAGGCATCGCTTTTTCTTCATATCACTAATTACTTGTACAACATCCTTATGTAAAAAAGTGATTGCCAGAAGTTGTGAAGCCGAGTGAAGCGGTTATATGATTGGTTTACGTTTTGCGCATGCATCTAAAACATTGTTGGTTAGATATTTGAGCGAAGGAGTATAATAAATCATGAATAAATATATTATTAAAAATTGTTGTTTTAAGTAAATGAGACAGCGTAATATTTTAAATAATTACTGTTAAAAAACGCAAGAGCGCGCGTGGTTAATTCTAGTATACAAAAAAGGAGCTCAGCAAATTTGTCGCGATCGAGTAATAATTTTGAGAGCGTTTTTTGAAAGGAACAGAAATTCAATCAGCAAAATAAAATGTAATTAATAAACTTAAGATACTACGAGTGACGCCGTTTGACTTTGCTAGTTTGTGAATAAAATTAGGTATTTCCTCGATATGACGCATTCAAAATTTCCAGAGAAATATCGGGGTGATTGATAGAGAATAACGTGTTTTTTACTCCAGTATATACACACAACTTAGGCTTACGCAAATTGACATCTCCATTAATTTGCTTCGCACTATCTGCAAATGTATAAAATTATTTATGTATAATTATTTAACTATACATGGGCTATCGATTTTCATGCCATCAGTTAATCGTTTAATTGACTTGGGTCACTAAGGTGGATGTATAATCTAATATTGTGACATGGTAGTTCCAACTGCATGTCACTTACTTAGCGTACTATTATATTTGTATTCCAAAGCCCCGTAGCTTATAGGATTTAAATTATAACTCACTCGGAATCCAGCTAGTCTAGACCGTGAGGAAGGAGTACGCACTCCAATGGCACATAAGCACACGCACAAAATCACTGTCCCTGCCAGTGTTCCGAATAATAGAATATCCATCCCTGTGTTAAGTAATCTTGTATAGTATGTTGAGGTCCTGTGCTGAATCCTGTACATTATGTCCTACAGAAGATCATAGTATCAGGTAGCAGTTGAGGTAGTGTAGATAGTATATGAAGTATGCGTAGACAACAATCAAGCCGCATCCAGCCTCATCAAAGAAAGTGGTGGTCCTTCACTGGTGTAAAACCTCCTTGGAGTACCTGCAAAACTATTAATAAATAATACTGAACAGAAAGTAGAGTTGAGGAAAGCAGCAGGTTGTCAAACCCTAGTTGCTCGATATTGAAGTGAGGATAAAACAGCCATCTCCGGAACCTGGTGAGGAAGAATCAGCGAAGAAATATTCGGTGCCGTGTTGATGCCGTCGTTCCCGTATGCCGCACCTGAAACACATAAACAAACTCGGACGAACTCACATTAATACAGGTTTATTGATATGGAACTAGTGTAATTTACCTATTGTTGGTGTTGTTCCTGTTGACGAGGCTCCGGGTTGATAGTATCCAGCAGTTGAGATGGTGCACGGGGACGGAGGTTTTCACTGCACATAAACTATACGTGCGTCGGATCGGCCGAGTCAAGCGAATGGGAGCCAACTGTTGCGCGTGGCGCATGCGCGCGGACTCGCTGATCGGTTTAACACGACGAACTCGGTGATTCCGAGTCGGGCTGTCGAGCGATACAGTTAATATAGAATTAGTTATTATTTACCGAGAGTGGTTATTTTTTATTGAATTGTTTTTCGAGCTTCTGCAGGTGAGAATTCCTGCCTCGATCTCCCGTTCTTCCAGCTTCTGTAGAAGCTGTGAAATTGTGCGTGTGTGTGTGCGGTAATCGCGAGTAATATATACATAAAATTGCCGCGTGAACGCGGCTGGTGACCGTGACTAGTTTTTCGTTTTCATCGATTGTATAATTATCTTTTTATTATTAAATATTCTAGCTATCGAATAAAAGTGTTGTTATTTAATGTTTGGGAGCCATTCACCCTGATCCCAGTAAACGTGTTTTAATATATACAGGGTGTTCTAAAATTCATTCCGTTAATTTCGCACACATATAAAGCACAAAATTCTAAACAACTTTCCTATCTGACAAATTTCGATTTGAAGCTTATTTTTTAAGATATTATTAATTAAACATTATTAATTCGAGCCAATCAGAGCGCGCTAGTCGGCGATGGACGGTGCAGTGAGACCGAAAGCGGTGCGTGGAGGGAGCGCCCGGAGAGGGGAAGCATATTGGTTGATTCATTTGTTATTCAACACATTAATATGCGACAAAATTAAGAGAATCGGGAGATTAAAAAATGGCCGATAAGGAAAGGTCAAACCTTATTATTTCATTATTTAATTATTTAATTATTTAATTGTTTAATAAATGAATTAATTATTTAATTATTTAATAAATGAAACAAAATTTTGTAATTAAATTCGAAATATTAATGTTAATTATTATATTAAAAAACTAATTATTTAGCCGTTTATTAAACAATTTTTTAATTTTTCTGAATAACTTGACAAGTATAATTTTTTTTACTATATTATAACACAGTCTATTTCATTTAAGTGGATTAAAACTGTTGAAAAGTTACTGTTAAAATATTAGTCTATTCGATGAAATTGTTCCTGGGATATCCTATCTATTATGGAAAAAAAACTCATGGTATAGAGTCTCTTATAATTATTTAAAATAGTACCCTAGTAGAAATCTGACAATAAATGTAACAATTTTAAGTCAGAAAATGGCCAATTATCATAAAATACCCAATAAATGCCCAATTAATGGCAACATTAGAGTTTTTTTAACCTTAAATGTTACATTTTTACTAGGGTTATGCTACATATAAATTGGCGAAAAAGTGGAATTAAAAGTTAATAATAAGTAAATTGTTTTAAAAAATTAAGAAATGTTATTCTTTGTGCAGCTTGCGATGGCTCGGTTGGTAGGGCGTCGGGCTCGTAATCTGGAGGTCCCAGGTTCGATTCCCGGCCCAGGCCGATTGATCCAAGCACCACTGGGGAATGTATTTTCAACAAGTGCTTTCTTAACAAAGACATCGTATAACCTCCGTCGCTGATTAGCACCAATTTGGGACCATAAAAAGAGCGACGTTAAAATAAAAAAAAAAGGTTATTCTTTGAAACAATAGCTGATCAACAAAATTTGATTTAATATGGGATCTTGATTCAAACCAAAGATATAATAAAATAAAGATATTGTATAAATATTGTATAAATGAAAAAATTGAAAAAAGATAGTTTTAGTACTTGAGTACCCATTTCATAGAACCAACATTTTTATTCAAAAATTATTGTCCTGATTAAACTTTTTATCACCTAACTAATTGAATTATACAATGTTTATTTAATGTCATTAATGAAATTTTACAAAATCATATACCTAACAAAAATTAATTTTAAGAAAATTTAAGTAAATTATTAATTCAAGATAAGTTTAATGTAACCAATATAACTTGTTAGTTGGGTTTTAATATCTTTTTCACTAAATTGTCTTTTTTAGTATTATTAATAAGTAGTCTTACTATAATTAAAATTTTTCCTCAAAAGTGTCCGGCGTCCGGCGTCCGACATTCACCATTGGGCGTTTTTTTATTATGTTTTATATATATGCATGTGTATAAGGGCAAGTGTTATGGTGAAGAGGTCAGGGTGAGGGTGAGGGTGGAGGGATAGGGATGGGGTCACCCTGACCACCTGGACATCGTCTCCAGGAAGTGAAAATTTTTTTTGCAAATTTAAGTAGAAAGGCATGTAGACTTTCCTGTGGAGGATGTCAGGATTACCTGGAGGTTACCCTGACCACCTGGACATCGTCTTCAGGATGTGACAATATTTTTTGCAAATTTAAGCAGAAAGGCATGTAGACTTCTCTGCGGACGATGTCAGGATAACCTGGAGGTTACCCTGACCACCTGGACATCGTCTTCAGGAAGTGACAATATTTTTTGCAAATTTATGCAGAACGGCATGTAGACTTTCCTGTGGAGGATGTCATGATAACCTGGAGGTTACCCTGAGCACCTGGACATCGTCTTCAGGAAGTGACAATATTTTTTGCAAATTTAAGCAGAAAGGCATGTAGACTTCCCTGCGGACGATGTCAAGATAACCTGGAGGTTACCCTGCCCACCTGGACATCGTCTTCAGGAAGTAAGAATATTTTTTGCACATGTATGCAGAACGGCATGTAGACTTCCCTGTAAAAGATTTCAGGATAACCTGGAGGTTACCCTGACCACCTGGACATCGTCTTCATGAAGTGACAATATTTTTTGCAAATTTAAGCATAAAGACATGTACACTTAATTTTTTTTATGCAAAGTATGCAAAAAAAGTAAGTAAAAAATCGTAAAAAAAATAAGTAAAAAAAAAGTAACAAAAAAAGTAAAAAAAGTAAAAAAAGTAAGTAAGTAAAAGTAAGTAAGCGAAAAAAGTTTAATAAACCCATTCTAGTCAGAATGTTTCATGTAAATCCTAAAGATCGAGAACGATTTTTTCTTAGATTATTATTACTTCATGTACGTGGGGCCGAATCTTTTGAAGATATACGCTCATACGAAGGCGTTGTTTATGATACATTTTATGAAGCATGTATAGTTAGAGGTTTAATCATTACTGATAATGAATGGGATAAATGTCTAGAAGAAAATTGTAATTTTCAATTTCCACAGGCAGTATGTGAACTTTTCGCTTTCATTATATCATTTGATCACAATTTTGATGCCTTGAAACTTTATAATAAGTATAAAGAACATTTCTTTGATTCTAAATTACCTGAAATTTTAGGAGAACAAAAGGCTTTAAAAATTATAGACAACGTTTTATCAAAACATAATTTAACATTGCAACAATTTAATTTACCTAATATTGATAATATTGTTAATGAAAATCACAATGATATGTTTTATAATGATATTATTGCAAATGAAGATAATGACATAGAAATATTGTTAAAATCTTTAACATTGGAACAAAAAACAATATTTGATTCAATAGTAGAAGCAGTTTACGATAATAAAAAAGAAAATTTATATTTTATAGATGGTCCTGGTGGTAGTGGAAAAAGTTATTTATTAAATGCTATTATAAAATTTGTGAAATTAAACAAAATACCAGAGTTAGCAGTTGCTTGGACTGGTATTGCAGCAAATTTATTAATAGGTGGTAAAACTATCCATTCAACATTTAAAATACCATTTAATTTAAACGAACAATCAACATGCAACATTTCACCAAATTCACAAATAGGTCAAATTTTAAAAAATATTAAATTAATAATGTGGGATGACATATCAATGACTTGTAAATATGCATTAGAAGCTATAGATATTTTTTCACGTGGCGATTTTCGACAAACACTTCCCTATAGTTCGATACGGAAATAGAAATCAAATACGAGAATCATGTGTAAAAAGTAGTTCTTTATGGCAATTATTTCAAAACTTACATTAAATAATAATAATAATATAGATATTTTTTTCAGAGATTTATGTCGGAATAATAAACCGGTTGGTGGTAAAATATTAGTAACACGTGGCGATTTTCGACAAACACTTCCTATAGTTCGATACGGAAATAGAAATCAAATACGAGAATCATGTGTAAAAAGTAGTTCTTTATGGCAATTATTTCAAAAACTTACATTAAATAATAATTTAAGATTGGTCAATTCAAACAGTATGTTTAAAACGTGGTTATTAAATATTGGAGAAAATAAAAATATTACAAAATTTGAAATTGATAATAACGTTATAAAAATTCCTTCAGAATTTATTACATTTAATAATTTGATAGATGATATTTTTGGTAATAAAATAAATATTGATGATTTACATACTCTTAAAGACAAAGTAATTCTTTCACCTATAAATAGTGATGTTTTAGCGATTAATAACGAAATAATTGAAAGAATTGAAGGTGACGGTAAGATATATTTAAGCATTGATAGTATTACTAATGATGAAAATAATAAGTTGGATGAAACAATAACAATAGATTTTATAAATTCATTAATACCAAATGGTTTACCACCGCATAAATTTGTATTAAGAAAAGGAATGATCGTTATGTTACTTAGGAATGTGCATTTAGATGGAGGTTTATGTAATGGTACCAGGCTCATGATTACAGAATTAAAACAGTACACTATATATGGAAAAATTATAACAGGTAAAAATTCGGGACAAATTGTGATGATTCCAAGAATAGATTTATGTCCATCAAAGGATGATATACCTTTCAATATGGTTAGACGATAATTTCCTATTAGACCAAGTTTCGCTATGACCATAAATAAAGCACAAGGTCAATCATTTAAAAAAGTAGGTCTATATTTACCAAGACTTGTATTTAGTCATGGTCAATTATATGTTGCATTATCAAGACTTACAGATGAAAAAAATCTAAAAATGAAATTTTCGAAATCGTCAATGATACTCACTAATACAGAAGGAGATATACTTAATATAAATGAAAGTAATTTAAATAATAATGTAATAATATATACAACGAATATAGTTTTTTCTGAAGTGTTTGATACTTAAATAGTTTTTTTTTATTTTTAAAAATCAATTTAAGGTCGACTTATTAGGCAAACGAATTATAAAATAATAAGATATAAGCATCAGACAAAATTTGTAGATAAAATTACGTATAATAAAGAATATTTTTCAAGTATACATTATTTACATCAAGCAACATTTCAATATATCATTACTTAAGAAATAAACAAATTTAAAATTCAGCGACATTTTTTTACTAAAATATTGAAGGAATAAACAAAATTAAAATTCATTGTCTGCATCAAGCGACATTTTTTTACTAAAATACTGAAGAAATAAACAAATTTAAAATTCATTGTCTGCATCAAGCGACATTTTTTTACTAAAATACTGAAGGAATAAACAAAATTAAAATTCATTGTCTGCATCAAGCGACATTTTTTTTACTAAAATACTGAAGAAATAAACAAAATTAAAATTCATTGTCTGCATCAAGCGACATTTTTTTACTAAAATACTGAAGAAATAAACAAATTTAAAATTCATTGTTTGCATCAAGCGACATTTTTTTGTAACGAGCGCACAAAATTTTTAATTTAATTTTGCTATTATTCTTCCCCTCACGTATAATATCTATACACGAACGATGTTTTACACAAATCAACACATGTTTAACGTGTAAAACATCGTTTAAATAGATATCTGAGTGAAAATATATCTTTCATGTAAGAAACCATTTTTGGAAGAAACGAACACTCGGGAAATGTTCGTTACACTCGTATCACTAAACGATAGCCCAAGTAAATAAACTGCCCTCTTAGCTTGGGAAATTGCTGATAACGCTTCCCGTTGCGCAACATTCGATCGTTCACTATTTTTTACTAAAATACTGAAGGAATAACAAAATTAAAATTCATTGTCTGCATCAAGCGACATTTTTTTTACTAAAATACTGAAGAAATAAACAAAATTAAAATTCATTGTCTGCATCAAGCGACATTTTTTTACTAAAATACTGAAGAAATAAACAAATTTAAAATTCATTGTTTGCATCAAGCGACATTTTTTTGTAACGAGCGCACAAAATTTTTAATTTAATTTTGCTATTATTCTTCCCCTCACGTATAATATCTATACACGAACGATGTTTTACACAAATCAACACATGTTTAACGTGTAAAACATCGTTTAAATAGATATCTGAGTGAAAATATATCTTTCATGTAAGAAACCATTTTTGGAAGAAACGAACACTCGGGAAATGTTCGTTACACTCGTATCACTAAACGATAGCCCAAGTAAATAAACTGCCCTCTTAGCTTGGGAAATTGCTGATAACGCTTCCCGTTGCGCAACATTCGATCGTTCACTAAAGTTTTCCCTGCGCCCACGTGTTTTATTTTCTTATTATTTTATGCACGTTTTATAATTTTTATAAATAATAAACATGAACTAAGTTAAGCTAATTAATATGGTAATTAGAATTGCGTTAAAATACTAACGTTGGAGTCGCATTTTGAAAAACCTCGCATTAAAATACACACTTATGTTGGAATAAAAATTAGAATCAATTAAATTAAAATTGAATCAAAATTCTATTTAAATGATGTTAAACAATACTATAATATTATATTTAATCAAGTAACTGTATCTAGCATGGAATTCAAACTTTTGATCAAAAAGAACAATAGTAATACAAATTTAATTATCTATTCCTACAAATAAAATTTCGCACATCACAATATTTATTCCAACATTTATTTAAACAAACCTTACATAAAATTACACAATACATCAACTCTAATTATGAAAATTGCAAATGTACTTACATCTATTTATACCAATTATTTACGGATAAAACACAAAATACATGTACAATTATGTAAAATTTTAAAAAGCAATAATTCTGTACAATTACCGCACACATATATATATATATTTATTATGTTTCTAAAAAGGACCAAGCACATTTTAATGCGACCGAAAATTCGAATTTTTCTTCTTCCAAAATTGTTTACAACAATTTTAATAATAAGTTTACATATTCATAAGAATTTTAAAATTATCAAATAAATAAAATACTTAAAATTTATAAAAATCGAAGAAAAGTTCGAAAATGCACTCCCACCATTTTTTTTTGTATCTATCGAATAGAGATAAGCGCATAGGTATTTAAGGGCGGAGAAAATACGGCCCCGGGCTAATTGTCGGTAGTACACCCAGCACCGGTGAATCGTCACCCCCTAGATTGATAGTGAAACAAAATTAGGTTGGCAATAGTAAATGCCATTTCAGTTTGAAATAGCGGAATTTGAAATTGGAATCTTATTTGCTATCCAGTTTCATTTCATCTGATTTTGTGATTGGGACAAGTAACTTCTGCGTGAAAAAAATAGCTGCAATTTTTTTTTCATTTATATTTAGATAACTGAGATTGTTAAAAACGAAAAAAGGTTTTAAAATGAAAGAATTTAGTCCAAAAATTTAGTAAATTCTATGAAATTAAAAATTGTTTATTTATATAAAGCGGCGCGCAAGGAATTTAAAAGTTGAGCGCTTTGTTTTGAAACGTGAAGCTCGGCGCGCGCTTCTAAGAATTTACGCCAGCTCAGAACAATAACAAAGCGCTCAACATTAAAATTTAGAAAATTTCTAGTCAGTCTCGTGTTCGAAATTAGAAAATTTACTTAGGATAAAAAAAGACGGAAAATAAGCAATAATTTGTTAAAACCTTCACAACTCAATTTGTGTCTACCCTTTTTTCTGCCAACATTACCTACATACGTCCTCAAAAGAGATTATTTAGTTTCTATTTTGTTTTTTAATTTAGGTCGTTGTAATTTAATGCAGTTTAATTTTATTTAGTTTGGTTTAGGTATATTTGGTAGTAAAAAAAGAAAAAACAGCCTTATAAAAAATATGCTAAAACGGCAAGTGGAGCAAAATTCTGCAATAATTGCTGGCATGTTTGAAGCCGGCATGTCAGCAACTGCCATTGCTCAAGTGACCGGGTTTGATAAAAATACTGTTCTTAAATGGACCCGGCGCTATCAGGAGCACGGCACTGCTGGATTGATGGACAATAGAGCCCACAATTCTAGTCCGCGTATAACAACCCGCGAGGAAGACCTCCTGTTTATCGAAGAAGTAGCCCAAAATCCATTTGAGCCGATTAAATTAGCAGCTGCAAATGTTAACTTGAGAGATGTTTCGGCAATGGTTCTTCGAAGGCGCTTGAAGGAACATGGTATGAATTGTCACAAAGCGGCTAAGATAATTGCGTTGACAGACGACAACAAATTGTTGCGACTGGATTACGCAAACCGCCTACAAAATTTAGCGGTCGAAGAATGGCAACAAGTTATTTGGTCAGACGAAAAAGTAAGTAAAATCATATATAATTTGCAAATAAATTATATAAATGCATGATAAATAAATAAAACAATAAATAAATGAAACAATAAATAAATTATTAGGTGTTTTCAACTGATAAAGACGGCCGATATCGAGTGTGGCGTCTTGACAGGGAGCGCTACCATGCGCAAAACGTCCTCCCAATATACAGGAGCGGAAGGGTGACTGCTGCAATGTGAGCTTGGATAACAGCTGATGGGCCAGGAGAAATTACCGAGGTCACTCGAAGGATGAACTCAGAGGAGTATGTGATGATTTTAGATCATATTATGCTGCCATCAGTTCGCATGTTGTATCCGGCGTTGGAGCGTCCACAACTTTTTTTATGCAGGATAATTGTCCCGCCCACACCGCGAGAGCGACAATGGCCTGGTTTGAAAATCATCCCGATATTACCGTCATTGAGTGGCCGGCACGATCCCCAGATCTTAACCCGATTGAGAATGTTTGGGCTGAACTGGTTAGGGATGTCCGACCACGAGGTGATCTTCGAACCCGCGCTGATCTCATCGCGGCTATAAATCAGTCTTGGGAGGAATTGCGAGGTAGAGTAGATTATTTTCATAAACTCGTCAATTCTATTCCAGGCAGATTACAGCAAATCATAGCTGCAGAAGGTGGATGGATTAATTATTAGAATTCTTTTTTGTCACTATTATTGTTACTGCTATTAATGTTATAATTAATTATTACGAATATATGTAATACAAAAAAATGTATCTGTAAAAACGAGCATTGAAAATGTAATTATTTTGAACATTATGTTTTTTTTTAAATTGTCACAATTCAAATAATAAAGAACTATGATAAAAATATGGAAAATATAATTATAACATATTATATTCTAATAATCGAACACGAGATTGACTAGAAATTTTCTAAATTTTAATGTTGAGCGCTTTGTTATTGTTCTGAGCTGGCGTAAATTCTTAGAAGCGCGCGCCGAGCTTCACGTTTCAAAACAAAGCGCTCAACTTTTAAATTCCTAGCGCGCCGCTTTATATAAATAAACAATTTTTAATTTCATAGAATTTACTAAATTTTTGGACTAAATTCTTTCATTTTAAAACCTTTTTTCGTTTTTAACAATCTCAGTTATCTAAATATAAATGAAAAAAAAAAATTGCAGCTATTTTTTTCACGCAGAAGTTACTTGTCCCAATCACAAAATCAGATGAAATGAAACTGGATAGCAAATAAGAATTCAATTTCAAATTCCGCTATTTCAAACTGAAATGGCATTTACTATTGCCAACCTAATTTTGTTTCACTATCAATCTAGGGGGTGACGATTCACCGGTGCTGGGTGTACATAGGCTCGACAGTTTTCCACTGTCTCTCCTACGGGCAACAGGGCATTTTATTTTTTTGATTGATTACGTTTCTCACTGCATTTTGTATTTTCTTCGCTCGGTGTTAAACGCGACTCGTACTTACACGGGAAGTACATGACCTCCGGGAAACGGATCTCATCCTAACTTTGGTATGTCTTTTATAATATAAAAATATGAAGAAAGCCAAGTTATCTCTTGCCAATGGCCACTTTTACGGAAGTTATTCGACTTCCAATAATAATAGCAGTAAACATTACTTCCAATTCGGTCGCTTATAACTCAAAAACAAATAAAGATAAACAATCGAACCAAAAACCAGAAGAAAGTTGAGTTCAAGTAGATATGGTTTGAAAAAAAAGAAGCTTAAATTGCTTAATTTGAAGCAAAGTTATGAAGAAAATAAGAAATTGAAGATTATTAGGCCAAAATTTAATATGAAAAATTTATTGTTTCTTTTGGCCTAATAATCTTCAATTTCTTATTTTCTTCATAACTTTGCTTCAAATTAAGCAATTTGAGCTTCTTTTTTTTCAAACCATATCTACTTGAACTCAACTTTCTTCTGGTTTTTGTTCGATTGTTTATCTTTATATGTTTTTGAGTTATAAGCGACCGAATTGGAAGTAATTTTTACTGCTTTTATTATTGGATGTCGAATAACTTCCGTAAAAGTGGCCATTGGCAAGAGATAACATGGCTTTCTTCATATTTTTATATTATAAAAGACATACCAAAGTTAGGATGAGATCCGTTTCCCGGAGGTCATGTACTTCCCTTGTTAGAGTCTCGGGCGCGTGTTGAAATAGTAACTAATTTATACATATATATATTCGACTATTCATATTCTCCGGCGAATTAAATCAACATCGAAGCGAAAGGGGACTTAGCGTACCTGGTTATTCACTGTATAAGGTAAAATAAATATTGTAATAATTAAAACTAACCCCTTAATTTTTTCTTTTATATAAAAATACCTTGGTTGGACAAAAGCGTGGATCTCGCAGCTGCTCTGCAAAGTCTACCCTTTTGTTCCATTTTTGCACCTCTCCTATTTCTCTAACGCAGAGAAAGCCGGATTCGCTGCTGTTCAGCAAATCCTGGTTTTGACGAGTGTTATATACATACATATATAACATTTGTCTAACAGAGAATCCCAATTGAGTAGCGCTGCCGTTCAGCATTACCTTTTTAGGCTTCCTTTCTGTGTTTTCTCGTCTAATTTTCAGACAAATAATAGGAGAGTGCTGTTGTTCAGCACCTTCTATTGTTATTGTCACGCATCTCTTTCTCTCTCTCCCTTTCTCGCTCACCGCCGATCGTACTCCCTAGGGCCAGTGCGACGCTCGGAGTCTCTCTCTCTCTCTCTCTCTTACTCTGGCCCGTACAATTGCTCCGGAGTTGACCCGACGCAACGAGGAGAGAAGTAGCCATTTTGGGCCATTGCCCCTACTCTCCCTCGGCGCGGCACGCGTCCACTTGCCGTAGCAAGCAGACGCCCATCGTTCCTTCTCTCTCTCTCGACCCCTCTCTGTCTAGCCAAGCACAGTACCAGCGAACGGATAAATTTAAGTTAAAATAGGAGTAACCCTTCCTGGTTCATCCTGAGACTTCTTGTTATACATAAATATCCGGTCATAGCCGGATTCGTATACAAGAAAGGAAAGGAAAATTAAATAAGCTCCTCCTGGCGTTTTCTTTTCGTACCACACACACACATACACCCACACACACACATACACCCACACACACATAAATATATACATATATATATTTACATCTACAGTCAAGGTGCATAATTTCGACGGGAGGCGCAGCCACTCTGCATCAACCGTTGGAAGTGAGGTGCAAGGACTACGCTGCCGCACATCAGAGTTCTGCACTTCAACCTCGCTACTGTTCAGCGGGGTCTTGTACTAAAACTTCGCTGCCGTTCAGCGGGATTCTGCATTTTAACTTCGCTGCCGTTCAGCAAAGTTGAAGTCTAATATCACGTAAATAGGAACCGCTGCAGTTCAGCGAATCCGACTCTACGTGACCACACACTTATTACATTCTCTCTCTCTCTCCCCCCTTCTCGATTAACCTCTTTACGCCAGTGCACTTGCCACGGCAATCTAGCCTAGCGCGCACCCTCTCTCTCTGTTCCCTCCGTTCGTCCTCCCCCTAGGGCCGGTCCGACGCTCGGAGCGCAGACCTCGCCATCTTGGGCTTTCTCCCCCTTTCGCCTCAGTTCTATCTGGTGCGCGTGCACTCCTAGCGATTGCGGGACTCACGCACACTCGGTAGAAGTGGTAAAGTAAGACCCCCCTCTCTCTCTCTCTTTTCCCTCTATTCCCCTGTCTATACCTTTCTCAATCTCTTTGTTCTTTTTTAAAATACACATATATGCGTATACGTAAATGTATATATATTTATATATATACGTTTACGTATTTATAATTTTATATTACATATATATATATATTTATCATTGTATGTACAGAGTTGTCCTGGCTCTTAGGTTCCCTCTTTCACCACTCTCTTCCTTGCCCGTTCTCGATTTTTGCGCCACTGTTTTGAATAAAAATCATAAGAGAATTCCTTATAGAGACGCTGCCGCCCAGCGAATCTTCCTCCCACTCCAATCGCTCCGCTCGACGTCTCTTCGTTGAATTTGAGTCCGCTGCGCGGTCACACATTCAAAACGAAGCGATCGAATAAGCCATATCTATCTTATCGTTCAAATCGCAGTCGCTCTGCAATTTGAGAATAAGATAGACGAAACCAACTTTAGAATTTCCAACGTTTCGCCGCTGTTCGGCAAAACAATTAGCCCCGTCACACGACATATTTTTAACTAAACATTCTCGCGTCTCGGCCCCATAATTACCTTTTTTTTATTGTCACTTATTATTAGTAAAAACGTAGAGTTAATAGAAATAAATAGAAGAGTTTTGTTTAATACATATAGAAGGGGTCTATTTTACTAGTTAAACCAGGCAAGAACCCACAAGTTAACGATACTAGCCGCTCGGTATCGTTAACAACAATTATTATAAAAATAATAATAAAAACCCCGACGTTTGCCTTCTGCAAACGTTACATTTTACTAAAATACTGAAGAAATAAACAAAATTAAAATTCATTGTCTGCATCAAGCGACATTTTTTTACTAAAATACTGAAGAAATAAACAAATTTAAAATTCATTGTCTGCATCAAGCGACATTTTTTTACTAAAATACCGAAGAAATAAACAAATTTAAAATTCATTGTCTGCATCAAACGACATTTTATTGACAAAACTATTTATAAAATATACAAATTTTAAATAATTAATTGTCTAATATAGCATTAATTAAATATCAATTAAAATATTTTGATAATACTTGTTAGAATACATTGTCTGCAAAAAGTGATATTATTTTAGAACTTTGTATAGATATTAATGAAACAAAAAATTACAAAATATATAAAATAAATACGAATATACGAGATGCCATATTATATTATTTATGTTATTTTTATTGCAGCCATATTGGAACGTATATTTTTATCAATTTTAAAATATTTACGTATTATACCATACATAATTTTGAAATATATATATGTTAGAAAATCAAATATCTGAAACTTTTAATACACATTATATTTACGTTCATTATATGACAGTCTCAAGCCTGTAAATGCAGAGAGAAATTAATACAAACCAACATTCGAAACTAAACTATTATAGTTAAATATCATGATGAGTAAAAGGAATAAATTGTATTCATTTTTAAAATAAAATATTTTATAATTTATTTTTATTTGTTTTAATAATATAACAACAAATTTTAATTAATAGTTTAAAGCACGTGAAAAGAATTGGTTTGAAAATGAAATAAAATAATTGTATCAAAATCGTTTAAAATTTATTTGTTATGAACTAATAATAAATTTAAGACTACTTTATAATCAACGTCTAGCCTCAAAAATGTGATTCAACCGAGGGAGCGTTAGCGACCGAGGTAATATGGCTAGTATTAATTATAATTAATTAAATTTAGATATTCTGAGATCTGCCCTAATTAAGTAAATCCTAAAAAACACTATTTGGTGAGAAAATTATAAAAATCCAAATCACAAGTTTCATTGGCTTCATATTCATACACATTTAATATAAGTTCAATAAGTTAATATTATTAAATAAACATAGTAGAAAAAAGTGTTATCCAGGATAATAATTGTTGAATAGAACTGTTGGATAGTATGACATGGGTACCCGAGTGCTAAAACTGTCAATTTTCAATTTTTCACTTATACAATATCTGACTTATTATATTTTTGGTTTGCATCAAAATTCCATATTAAACAAATTTTGTTGAAAAGCTATTGTTTCAAAGAATAACCTGTTTCAATCAGAGCCATATTGATGTTGTCGTACAGTCCAAAATCAAAACTACTTGATAGCCAATTTTATTACTGCAATTAGGTATTTGTAAAAATGGTAAACAATTATATTGAGCGCTTTAAACTTTTTCCCATTTAATAAGGTAAAAGTACCAATTGCGAAACAGTGCCGTAATGTGGAACATATAGTATTAAATTACTATATTTTAACAAAACTTTGAGTCTTTTATAAATGAAAAAAATAAATCATATTTCAAATAAGTTAAGAAATGTAGATTTATAAATATGAGAACATAAAATATATGTAATAAAGAAAAAAGAATATAAAAGGTTCAAAAGTCAAATAATTTGGAAGGTTATGATGACAAATAGTGCTGATTTCCGATGCCTTGTTTAAAGCTATTTAAACTTAATTCATTATGCTTTACAAACATAATATTACGTACACTAAAATTCAAATTTATATCTAATTGCTTCATAAATTATACTGTTCCAAAATATGTACATCATTTTCTCATGTCCATAAGTATTGGAACAGCAAGAAAAAATGTTTCATAATTGGTACATAATTCTATATTTCGTCCGTTTCGTGGAACACTTTTAACATTAAGATATTTAATATTTATTTACATTTTTTAAATGTCTAATTGTTAGCAATCTTACATCACAAATATTTTACATCATCTTCGATAAATCAACTATGTATAGTAAATAAATTATTTAAAAAACACAATTCTAATCAACAAAATTATTATGAATGTTCAAACTTATGTACAAATTCATATTGACAGTTTTTTATCTCATATTTAATAATTAGAGTCAACATAAGCATAAAAAAAATAGAATTAATATGAAAAAATATTAATTATTAACTTCGGAAAAATATGAATTGAACGCTAATAATTTATCATAAGCTAATAAACAGTAATGATATAACTCTTTATTTTGCTTAAAAATGATTAAAATTTATATACCTAGTAAAAAACCGTACCGGCGCTGGTACTTTTACCTTATGTAATACAATAAGTTGACCAATTTTGAGGTATTTTAAGGTATACTTCCAATATGGTGAAAATTGGAAAAAAGGAAAAAACTGTTGTTACAACTTGCATAACTCTGATACAAATTAATAATTTGAAATAAAATTTTTGCAGATTATGGATTATATTTTTAGTCTATCTAAAAAACATGAGCCTTTTTAAAATTTATGTACACATTGGAAAAACAATTCAATATTATTAACTAATAATTGTTTTCATAACAAGTGAAAGCATTTCTTAATTTTTTAAACCAATTTACTTATTATTAACTTTTAATTTCATTTTTTTGGCCAATTAATATGTAGCATAATCCTAGTAAAAATGTAACATTTAAGGTTGAAAAAACTCTGATGTTGCCATTAATTGGGCACTTATTGGATGTTTTATGATAATTGGCCATTTTCTGACTTAAAATTGTTACATTTATTGTCAGATTTCTACTAGGGTACTATTTTAATTAATATAAGAGACTCTATACCCTGAGTTTTTTTTCCATAATAGATAGGATATCCCAGGAACAATTTTATCGAATAGACTTATATTTTAACAGTAACTTTTCAACATTTTTAATCCACTTGAATGAAATAGACTGTGTTATAATATAGTAAAAAAATTATACTTGTCAAGTTATTCAGCAAAATTAAAAAAAAAATGTTTAATAAACAGCTAAATTAGTTTTTTAATATAATAATTAACATTAACATTTCGAATTGAGGCCTGCGTGCGATGGCTCGGTCGGTAGGGCGTCGGACTCGTAATCTGGAGGTCCCAGGTACGATTCCCGGCCCCGGCCGATTGATACAAGCACCACTGGCGAATGTATTTTCAACAAGTGTATTTTCAACAAGTGCACCAATTTGGGACCATAAAAAGAGCGACGTTAAAATAAAAAAAAAGGTTATTCTTTGAAACAATAGCTGATCAACAAAATTTGATTAAATATGGGATCTTGATTTCTATTTTCTGGTACCCAAATATGAAAGAATTCATATGAAATTCAATCTCATAGGCTGTTTGACGAAAGTTATATGCAGTTAACGAAAAATTGTGAAATAAATACGTTTAAGCTTAATCGCCAATAACTCGGAAAGAAATGAACGTAGTTGCTCAAACTTACATCCATTAAACAGTTGAGATCAAGCACATATAGTTTAAAAAAAAGAAGCTCAAATATTTCAATTTGGACAAAAGTTATGGAAAAAATAACAGTTAGATAAAATTTTAACGAAAATTTAGTATTAAAATTTGATATTGATTCCCGACCCCATCCGATTGATACAAGCACCACTGGCAAATGTATTTTCAACAAGTGCTTTCTTCACCAAGACATCGTATGACCTCCGTCGCTGATTAGCCCCGGTTTGGGAGCATAAAAAGAGCGAAGTTAAAATAATAATAAAAAAAAAGCATTTCGAATTTAATTACAAAATTCTGTTTCATTTAATTGGATTAAAATCATTATTGTTAAAATGTCAGTTTATGCGATGAAGTGAAAATACTAAGATATCCTTGGTATTAATTTATTAAATAATAAATTATTTGAAATGCGTAAAGCAATTAAATAATTAAATAATGAAATAATAAGGCTTCTCATTTCCTTATCGGCCATTTTTTAATCTCCCGATTCTCTTAATTTTGTCGCATATTAACGTGTTGAATAATAAATGAATCAACCAATATGTTTCCCCTCTCCGGGCGCTCCATCCACGCACCGCTTTCGGTCTCACTGCACCAGGGTTACCAGTTAGGGTTTTTCTGTCCTCTATTATCTAATGTAAATAAGGTCATACTGTGTGAGTGCAACAAAGAAAAAATACCTCTATCTGGCAACACTGCACTGCACCGCCCATCGCCGACTGGCGCGCTCTGATTGGCTCGAATTAATAATGTTTAATTAATAATATCTTAAAAAATAAGCTTTAAATCAAA